>OU343220.1:140183176-140783176 GCA_910596185.1 Chrysanthemum makinoi
AGCCACACACATGTTTGTTGAGAAAGTGGAAAAGTATGACCTCGATGCACTGTATGGGATTCATCATTGGCCTGAATGAAGAAGAATCTACTACAGAAGCTGCCAGCTTCTCAGGTAAAAAAAGGAAGTGTTCAGTGAAAAATGGATCGTTGCAATTATGCATGTTACCTTGTCGTCGAAGTGGGACTACACATTCCTAAAGAATAGTGGTCAAACGTCAAGACGAAGAGGAGTATGACTTTTCTGAAGCGGATTTTCTGAGATTGTCACTAAATGACATTGAAGATATGTATCTTGCCAAGGTACAAGGACGAATGCGACAATTCTCTACAAATATCCAACTCGAATACATCAAGTCATTACTAATATTCATCAGAAGCATCGTGATCCAAGAACGTGTAGAAGATATTCAACTTGTCGTGGAATCATACCAGAAGCGTGTTAATCTCACAAAACCTCAGCTACACCTTCCCGAAATAAACCATCTTGCTCAGTACACCATTATCAGGAAACCATTTGGGGTAGTTTACCGTAGTGAACTACACCACAATTGCTTCATGGCGTGCAAAGAGCTTCATAAGTTTGGGGATCACACATTAAATAAGGTTCGGGACGGGTTGGCATATCGATTAAAGGAGATACATTACGGCATAGGGTCACCAAAGAGATGGAATTCTAGGGACAAGAGGGATGTGAAGAAGATCATTTCCAGGATAGATGAAAGCTTGTTTAGACGGGATCAGATAAGGACACTGGAGAGCTTTGTTGGTGGGCGTCCGAGCATATCTCTAACAGGCTACCAACGTCCAGACAGAATACCTGGTGTTATTGACAGACTTCCTAGTACTCCTGATTCTCCTTGATTTATTTCTCTTATCATTATTTGGATGTGTGATTTATATTTGACAATGGTTTGTGCACAAATAACAGTGTACAACCCGTACTTGTAATGAAAGGACCCTGTGGTACGCTTCAGTGCCACAATCCTATAAAAGGAGCGAAAGCTTCTTACTTTTGAGTAAAACTAATCAAAACTTTCACTTTTCAAAGTTTTGCTCAAAAGAACAAGTACTTCCCCTTATGATTTTCAAAACCTCTAAAGTTAATATCACTTGTTGAGGGGGAGTATTTGCTTAAAAACTTTGTTCACAAAATTGTTCTTCGCGGAAAACTTCCCACAAAACTCGAAATGGACATATTCAATATCAAAATTTCGTCAAAAATAATATTTATATACCAGTTTTGAGGGGGAGAAAAATTGTGATAAGAAATATGTTGTGAATGTTAGTAACTCGAAAAGACTTGTCCGGGACGGGTAATAATTTCAAGCTAGTTCACTAGTAATGTAAACGTGTCTCGCAAAGGACTTGTCCTAGTAGAATGTACCATTCGAGAAACTCTTGGTAGACATGAACCTTGACGGGTTTGAAAACCTTTCGAGGTTTGTCCACACCTTCAAGGTAGTTATTAGAGCTAGTTTTCGCCTAAAAGCTGACAATGTAACTCTTTAACTAGGCAACATAACCGTGTCTCGCCGGGAATTGTCTATCTTGAGTTGATCAATTCAAAAGTGTGCGCTCTTCTCTCACCGTGCAAATTTCTGTAAAAATACTTAAGCACGTGTGGAGGGGGAGTATTTCTGCAAAATACAAAACTCTCACAGTGGTACTAAATGCTTTTATTCATAACCACTTTGAGAGATTTTCATGAAAATGGTTTACGGCAACATAGGTTAGTCATGGAGTTATAAGGTGACTAAGGTTAGGAATAACCGTCCTATGATCCGCCAGAGCCGGAGGGATCAAGGACACCACCAATAGTTAGAATTTAGAAGTCCTTAGGTATGATTATAAAAAGGAGAAAATAAGAATCAGAGAAAGAAGGAGTTGAAGAATTAAAAAAAAAAAGGTAAAGAAAAGGGTGAAAAGAAATAGCCCTCCAGATTATTCAACATAGGGCAGACACCGGGTTCAACTCATATGCTACTGGTTGTCACTTGATGACACCGGTATTGAAGATTAAAGTCGTCATGGACCCAGTGACGCATGCACTAAACCTTCTTAGCCACTCAAGTTTCTCTCAACAGAAGCTTGTTTCATTCTCACAAGGAACCCTACGTAAACTATCGGCTTTCTCTTAGAGATTGTTGGTATTGAAGAAGGAGATTCTCTCCCTAGTCTCCGCTCAGGAAAACCAAAGTGCACTATTGAGTCTAGAGCCACGAGATTCATCAAAATATCTCTTAGGTACACTTGACATTTCATCACTTGTCGTTCAACATTAAGGACGCAAGTGATACATTATCGAGTCCTACACAGATCTTAGCAATCTGTCGAGAACATTTATGAGAGGTTCACACATGTGATCCTCAGTGATTGAATGGAAACTCCTGCCAGGGTCAACATTAAACAGCCCTGACAGCAGGTCACTTCGGTAACTCCTTGTGGGTTACTCTTAGTGTTGTCTCAAACGGTCTACAGTCGTAGGGTGATGCTTCGGTGTACCTCAGCGACTCACCTGAACTGTAGGTGTACTTCAGTACATCGCGTTATCTCACTTGTGGGACTCCAGTTCAGGAACAGCCTTTGTGAGAATTAGAGACGTGTTTTCACACTATGCTGTTAACACACTTGAAGTTCAAACTTGTAAGCGCTGGATTATTTATAACCCATGTTTTATGTTTTCTTCTTATGGATGCTCGCGGGAGGAGAAGATCGTACAGATTCTTCACATGCTCATACCAACAACAACACTAACTGAAGTTCTCTCAAAAGGAAACACAAAGTCAGAATGATTCTTCGTCAAAATCAAAGAATCTACAAAGTTTAAAGACTAAGAGAACTACACCAGTATTGAAATTCAACGTTAAAGAGCGTGTGAGCATGTTGGAGAAAGACGTGGAGACACTGGAGCAACGAAGCGGACCTGATGCAGATAACCACAACATACTATCACTACCACCACAAAGAACAAAGATCAAAGAACAAAGAACAAAGAAAATGAAGACGTCAAATCTGAAAAACTTCAAAGTAAACAAGATCCCTACACTGGGGAGATTGTTGGAATCAAGACACTTCTTCTCACAAGAAAGAAGAATGTCAGAAGACGTCAAAGCAACTATTACATCAGCACTTACAACGTTTTTCACTCTAATCATTAATTACCAACACTTAGGGGGAGATTGTTGGAATCACTCCTAAATTATATTTCAAGTGTTTGTAATCATTATGTAATAGTGTGCTTAATTAGGCTTTTATGTTTGTAATTAAGGCAAGGCTTATGTAGAAAGCCCATAAGCCTTGACCCAAGCCCAATAAGGAAAGGAAGGGAACTTGCATGTTGCCCTAGTTCCTTCCCTATAAATAATGTTGTAAACTCCCATTTGAGGGTTGGTTGTTCATTTCACTAATAAACCTACGCCTAAACTTTTCTCATATTCGTGTGTGTGTTTGTGACTTGTTCAACCGATCACTTTCTATCTCATTTCTTCTTATTGATGCTTGTGTTACATAAATGGGAACCTAACAATGGGATTTACATTTTCCAATGCTATTGCAAATGTAAACCTGTTTTATCCCATCTTGTGCCTTGAGTCCATGTCTCACTTACTACTCAATTTAAGTCGCCTAACTTAAAGAACTGCAAATATGTCCATGCAAGGTCTGACTTCACATGAAGATTTACCTTTCCATCACAATCTCGCCAAGTTCCCACATGAAGTAAATTGCAACTTCAAGTGTTCCTTTAACTAGATGGCACTTAACTTAATTTTAAAAGGGTACTAGTTTTGATTTATGGTGTCAAATCAAATATGTACGAAGAAGCATGCATACAACTTGGTATCAATAGTTTTTAATAAAAAACTTTTATTAACCAATTCACAAAGATTAAATTATCAAAGTTTTGATTGAGGTATTGGTTTCGCCAATTAAAGAATTTACCTTTAATTATCATCCATTATATCGTACTTTTGCATAAGTCTAAAGACTTAGTGTTTCGGATAATTACCACAAAAGTGGCGCATGGAATTAAAGCTAATTCACCCTTAAGATGATTTTGTACATTTATAGCCTACTTGGTAATTCCAATTTGACGCACAAAGAAGCGGAGAATTTGGTCAGCGCTAAAGCAATAACCTCCTTCCTTCGGGTCACAATTTAATGTGCTCCCCTCCTTGTACCCCTCTTATAGTTTGTCAAAATTGGATGAGCCGTTCTCACTATTTGTACCAAAACCATCAATCAATTAAACTTATTGAAAATTTAACTCTTCAAAAAAACAAATCAAATTTCAACATTGTTTAGTCCAATTTATTTTTCTTTTCAAAATTACCCTTTGCTTAAAACTTGTCGCACATAATAAACAAACAAGTAACAATAAAAAATAAACAACTAAAACAATGCGCACATAACTAACAATTAATACGTGTAAAAAAGTAGCTAAATGCACCTTATTTGATAAAGCCTATTAATAATCAATATCTTGGTTAATTAACGTATATATTAACTAGGGCTTTCACTTGCACAATTGAAAGTGAGTCACATACATCGACGAATCGATTGCGTAAGCCATAATTAAAATATACCAAATTGCACATAATTGATTCATTAATATATAATTGGAGTCTTTCTCAATTCAAGATTTATCAAAAACATACATATGATTAAAATAACTTAACAATTAAAAATTCAAGCAACCATCCATGACGAACATGCATGTATCATCATGGATATAACATAACAATTATTCAGGTAAGTCACAAGATCGCATACAATTCCATGTCACATAACACTTTATTCATGAAATTATCATGTAACAAATATATTAATTCTAGGTTTCGATATTGATAACATAACAATTATAATAAACCCTAAAACAATTTTTAAAACAAACGACTAAAAAAAATTACGGTTTCGACCCAAAAAAAATTTGGTCGATCCATAAAAAAAATTTAAAACAAATTAGGGCAAAGCCCTAACCCCCAAATTAGGGTTTACATAATCAAAACCAAAACACTAGAACAATCTTATCAAACAACATACAATATTCGTTTTTTACGTGTTTAGTAATTAATTACTCATTAAACAAGACTCGTGATGCCACTGTTGGAATTACATAACATGACTATCATATATAAAACACATAAAACATCAAAGAAACATGTGGAAGCGTATAGGAACGTATAATGAATCATTAACTAACATAAACATAAAGTATGCGTACCTTTTTTATTCTAGCCGAACAAGAATCAATTCCACAAAACTAGCAAGTGATGAACCCTAATTAGGGTTTATAGGATTATAAGAATTACCCCTTACCTATTTGTAGTTCAATCCAAGATATAATCAATAGTGTGATTATATCGCGTTCTTGTACACCCGTACTAATACCAAGTTAACGTTATGCTAGTAATTAAAACACAAAACAATTTGTTAATTGGAAAACAAGTCCAATCGGCCCTAAAAGGGTTTTGGTCGATCGAATCACCAAAGAAAAGACAAGATAAAAGATTAGGGTATTGTGTGTGCACAAAAGGTGAAAAACAAATAACCCTTAGCCTTGTATTTATACTAAAAGAAATGTAACATATTAGATTTCATAAACACACAAATACACAAATCAATGGGACGTATAGAATGAGTTTTAGAGAGAGAAAGTGGAAGAGAGTTGGGAACTTTAGTTAGACAAAGAAAAGTGATATTATGAAAGCTCCAACCCTTTTCCTTGCTAGGAAAAGGGTATTTATAGGTTCTTACAAGGCACGCCTCCTACGGGTTGTGGATCAGGCATACAGTGGGTAAAGACCCGTCCGTCCTCCACGGTGTTTCTTAACAAACTACTTACTAACACTAATTGACTACGACTACGAGCTTTATAACGAATACATATACTTGAGGTGACCGACTTTTTAACTACCGGATTTTCTAAATCCGAACAATCTCCCCCTAAGGGAGGTCACCTCAATTACATCATTTACAAATAGATATTACATTTTGGTGTTCTTGGATTATTGATTAAGTTCTTTGCTCTGTAGCCCGTAATCTTTAATTCTTCATGTTCTGCATGTTTTGTTCTTTCAAGTGGAGGTCTTTAACTGATCCACGTGATGGTGAGTTATGAGCCATGTTAGGAATTGGAAATTCTATAAGTGAAGCATCGGTCACCCCAAATATAATCTAGCTTAAGTTAGCTCGTAGACATATCATTTATTACGTTATTTGTTAGTTAGTTATTAGCATAGTATAGTCTAGTGCAACACCGTGGAGGAAGGACGGGTCTTTACCCATTGTATACCTGATCCACAGCCCGTAGGAGGGCGTAATACATTGTATAAATAGCCCTCTCCCTACAAGAGAGAGGGTTGGATGTTCATTTGGAATCTAACCTTCTATGTGTTTCTCTCACTAGAACATATCTCATTCTCTCTCTAAACACTCCATATGCTTCTATGATTTAAGTATACACGTTTGTATGAAATTATATATCTTACAATTGGTATCAAGAGCCATGGTTTGATCACTCATCTTTCATGCTCTTTGTTTTGGTGGATTTCATAAGGTTTTTGGGGTTATAAGTGTTTAGAAGAGTTTGAATCATTTGGTTAATTTCTAGTGTCAAAGTTTGAATTTTGAATGTACTCTTGTGTTTAGGATCATCATATGTGTTTAGGTTTTGAATTGGAAGGCTTGAATCATCGTGGTTGGGCTGTTTTTTATTGTTAAAGTGGTGGTTTTTGAAAATTGTACGAAGCGAGTTGAGCCACAGTAATACGTTTCTTTGAAGCGAGTTGCTTTGTTATTGGAAGCGAGTTGGTTTATGTGACTTGGCTATTAAGCGAGTTGATTCTTTAAGCGACTTGGGTTTTAAAGCGACTTGTCTATTAAGCGAGTTGTATCTTTATGCGACTTGGGTTTTAAGCGACTTGTCTATTAAGCGAGTTGGTTTATGCGACTTGGCTGTTAAGCGAGTTGTCCATTTATGCGACTTGTCCACTAAGCGAGTTGATCCTTAAGCGAGTTGGTTAGGGTGCAACTTGTCAAGATTCACTACTTGTCTTTTGAGACTTTTCATTTCTTCGTCTTTGTAGTTTTACGGTTGTTCTTATGGTTTAGTAAAATCCCGTGAAAGAATCAATTTCCCGGTTTAATCAAAGAATAATAAAATCCCGTAAATTCTGACATTCATGGCTTATACCACTGATCCATTAATTTCCATTGTGCTCAAACTATATGACTCAGTGGACACCAGACAAAGTACGTACTACTCAGAAAGCTTAACCTTAACAGATTCAATCAATGATGATCAAAACACCTCATACTTTGAGTCAAATCCCAAGAAATTACACCAGCTTATGCTGCAAAATGCCTTGCTAATGGAATGCAACCTTGAGCCCTATCAACTACTTCACTCCCATCTCTTACAGTTCTTATCTACAATTGTGGATCGAACATGTAGTGCTCTTTTCCGTCAGGACCTACCTACATTGACGAGAACCTTGCTGACGAACTTAGAATTATTGAAGCTTCAACTTACCAAAAGGAAGGTACAAAAAGATAATTCCAATGCTGCACTTCAGGTAATCCACAACCAATTCCAGTCATTTATCAATGGGGAATATTCCGCAGACTTCGATCAACACTCAATTGGAATTTCTTTCAAGAAACACACTGGAATGGAAATTCAGGAGTTCATCGATACATTTATCCGACTAATGGATAATGTGGAAAAGAACATTGAGGAAGCTGCTCAAAAGGATGATTTCGTGAATGAGGGTCAAGTGCAATTAGGATATAGTGGTGAAATGTCGGGTAATATTTCTGTTGAAAGGATGGGAGTTGTTGAATGCATAACATCAGATACAACAAAGAATAAAGTAACCAGCAGTTCGGTAACTCCTGATGTGGATACACATGTCAGATCAATGGATAAACTGGTGTCATCTGATGAGGTACCCTTAACTGTTCAACATAATGCATCTGATATTCTACCTAACCAAACTGATTTTAAGGCTAAACATGATTCGGATGAATGTTTCCTGGTTGTGACTGAGTCTAGAATTTTTAAAACAAATGAAATGGTTGAAAAAAGGGTTTTTGATGAACTTTCTAACAAATACTCAATTCTCGAAAAACACTGCATTTCCTTAGAAATTGCAATACAACAAAAAGAGGAAAGTTTTCTTGCTACAAAACCTTGCAGAAATCCGGAATTCCCAGAATTTCGAGAATTTTTTGAAATTAACCAGTTAAAAAACCAAATTCTGGACAAAGACTCAACCATATGTAATCTGAAAATACAACTGTCATATCTGCATATGAAATGTAATAAAGGGATGAACAATCTTAACTATGAGGTGAGTGATCCGATTAAATCTAGGAATGATGAATTAGCTTTATGTGTGACCAAGCTATTAAGGGAAAATGAGTCCTTGAGGAAGAACTTATTAGAGAATAATTCCAAGCTATTAGATCAAACTAACTCCTTGTTGGCAGACATTGATACCCTCAAAGCCCAAATTCATTGCCTTAAAAAATGAGCTTAGAAAAACTATTGGAAATAGAGTGAACACTAAGTTTACAAAACCATCGACCTTCGGAAAGCCAATTGAACTTAATAATACAGAACGAGCTATAGTTAGGCAAACCAATGCATTTAAAACAGAAATATTTAAATCATCGAAATCTAAGCTTGCCTCCCAAGTTGATGAGAATATAGTTTTGTCAAAACCAGTCACTTCACTAATACATTCAGATATGATGAATAATAATCCCCAGCTTAATGTTCAAAGCTCTAAGATCAGGAATATAGGGAGATCATCTAGTCCATATATGAAGCATCAAATGGCTGACCAATCCCCTAAGAAACAAACTAATTTCAAAAGGACCAATGTTCATAAATGGGAAATGGCTTAACCTAACTCTGCTAGCAGCTGTTTTAAGTGGATTCCTACTGGTAGATTATTTAAGTTCACAGGAACCAAACGGACTTACTCACCTAGATCTTATCTTAAGTGGATGCCCACAGGTAAAATCTTCAAGAATGTTGGACTTAAAGGGATTTCTATTAATGATACTCCTAGACCTAACTGTACAACATCCAAAAATGAGGATACACCTGTCACTAACCCACCTATTTGCAATACTACATATGCTATTAGTGCAAAGTGTCCTCAGTCTTTTTCAGGTACAATGCTCAATTCAATCATGAACATCATGACCTGGTTTCCAACAGAAATGAAGACTACTCACTCTGGAATTGTAGCCAGTCAGAATTGATGTACCTCGTACTCTGACTCCTGATCCTCTCTATTCAGGACTCGTTCTCATTAATTCTTGTACAAATTTTTACACATTCTCAAAAAAAATTATTAATTAATTATTACACTCGTTATTAAAAAATTCCTGTCATCGATAACATCTACGGTCCTAGAAATATCATTTAACAATGGCACGGGGCTTTAGATGAAGTTCGAACAGAGTCTTTAAAATTTTTATTGTTACTCGTCTAAATAATCACAAACTTGAGTACTTTCTCACCCGTTACTGAATCAATCAATGATTACTTTCTCACCCCGTATCATTGATTGAGGGGGAGAATTGTGCTTCTTAATATGTCTAGTACTTGGGGTAGAATAATCATGTCCTTTGATGTTGCCTGTGTCTGCGTTCTTGATTGTGTGGCCTGGTTGTTGCATGCTATGTGGAGTTTTTTAATGTTACTTGGTGTGACTTAAGTTGCTAAACTTTATGTATTTCTGAACTGATATGCTTGTCTCTTAAGTTTAACAATTTGTTAAGTTCTTGTTAATATGCGAGTTGATAATCAACTTGATGCATGCGAGTTGTCCTATTTGTTTAAGTATGCGAGTTGCAATGTATAGGGACTTAAAATGTCAACTCGCTAAACCTGTGTACTTAAGGTTGCGTGTTGTCTCTTGGTCAAAACACATACTCACTCAGTCAAAGGTTTTAAAAAACACATTATCTCTCAACTCTCATCTCAGCGAGTTAACAAACCGGTGATTGTGTGGTAGGTTTTTGCTATATGATCTTGATTATCATAACTCTATCATGATTTGTAATTGAACCATATCTAATCCTAACCCATCGTACAGATTTTGTCATATCTTACTCGCCTCGATCAAAATTTACTGTCACTAGGTTTGAATCTCTTTGATTATTGTTATTGAAAGTGGCCTTAGATGACATTGCTTAGGGTTGTCTGTATCATGATCTGAGTTGGGGTGTTTGTATGATTGAATTTGATTATTTACTTGAAGCGTGTTGCGTTTTAATGTGACTCGTATAATGTTTTTATAGGATTGGTGTTTTGGTTCGTTGATTAATAACCCTTTTAGGTTTGTGATTTATACGTGTGATCATCTTCAAGTGTTTTTTATATGTGTTTGATTAATTGGGACGATCATCTTGTATTCTTCTAAGCGAGTTGCCCATGGTTGCTTATATGCGAGTTGCCTTGCAATATTCTTTATAGCGTGTTCCCCATAGTTGCTTATATGCGTGTTTCTCTATGATATTCTTGAAAGCGAGTTGCTATATGCGAGTTGCATTATTTGCTGGTGTATGCGTGTTGCCTCTTGCTTGTCAACTTATGTGAGTTGCTATATGCGACTTGTCACATACAGTCTGATGTATACGTGTTACGTTATGCATGTTGACCTATTTTTGACCAAAGCGAGTTGATGGATGCGAGTTGCCCTATGCGACTTACCTCAAATGTTTTGACGTATGCGAGTTAATAACTATTTGTTACCTATGCGTGTTGAGTTATGCGAGTTGCTCAAATTGTTGTTCCAAAGCGAGTTGCAGCTTGCGAGTTGACATACTCGTCCTATGCGAGTTAAATAATGCGAGTTGTCAATTTTGCTTGTGGTATTATCTTTTTGATGTCCTCTCACAACTTATCTTGCACATATAAGTCTCTGCATAATGATTACATTTTTTTCTGAGATGTGCATCCTATGCCTCCATATTTGTCATATCCGGCTTTCTTAAGTAGACTATATGTTTCTGTCCAAGTGCTTATGATATGGGGTTATAAATTGATCATAATGGATAACCTTGTCTTAACCTAACAAATTTTCTGGATATTGTTTTTGTTGTATGTGTAATTATCAGACTTCAATGGCTGACACCACATCCTCTGATATACTTGCTGCCACTGCACCAACTGTCACTCTAACTGATGACGAAATACTTCCACGTGCAGAATGGGTTTCAATTGCTAAGAGCAACTGCTATGTAGACGTGGATAGAGGCCAAAAAAATCCAACTTACCGACTGGCTATCGACATCTTGAAAGACACCAACTTCTTTGGTGCCTTAACCAAGCAATGCACTATTCCCTCCATTTATATTCAATAGTTCTGGAATACCGTTACATGGGATAAGATGTCTGACACGTACTCATGTAAGCTAGAAGACAAATGGTATGACATCTCCATTGAAACTCTTAGAAATGCTCTTCAAATCACACCAAGAGACCCTTTCAACAAATTCGTCACTCCACCCTCCACTCAAGATATATTAGATTTTGTCGATGAATTGGGGTACCCGGAAAGGCTAACCAAGATTTCATCACTCATCAATGCCGAAATATATCAACCATGGAGATCAATTGTTACGATTCTCAACTTATGCCTAACCGGTAAAACATCGAGGACGAACAGAGTAAGAGCTCCTATAATGCAGATTCTGTGGGGGATGGTCAAAGGGAAAAATATTGACTTCGTTGAACTTATTTGGGAAGAATTCACCCTGTCTTTAGACACATTCATCACTGATAGATTAAACTCACAGAATAAAGTCAAAGGGAGAAAAAGCCTTGGCAAACGAGTAATTCCCAGCATCAGGTTTTCTAAACTCATTATCCAGCATCTGCAATAAACCTACAAGTTCAACTCACGAAGCGAGTCAGCCCTGCATGAAGCCAGCGATGAATTCGTCCTAGGCAACATAAAATATATTGCCAAAGGACATGACAAGGAGATCTTTGGAATGCCTGTTCCTGAAGCTTTGCTTACATAAAGAATCAAGAAAGCTGATTATTTCAAAAGATATGTAAAGAAAGCCTCCGCCACAACCACTGATGATACACCTAAGTCCACTCCCGCACAATCAAAATCAAAACAATCAGAGTCTACCTACTCAAGCTTACCTAAGAAAAATAAGAGACTTGATACTTCAGTATCTTCCGAGTCTCCACCTCAAAAGCAAAAAAGGAGAATGAAAGAATCTGGAAAGGGTAAAGATGATGGAACCGAGGTTCCAGAGAGTGACATGCGTTTGATAGATGAAGACGAGGCTGCATTACAACAAGGGATTAAACAAAGCCTGGATAGCCTGAACTTGTCTCAGAGACCACCAGTAGGAGGAGTTGTGATAAGAGAACCAGAGCCAGCACCACGACTAACAACTTCTGCCACACAAGACAAAGGCAAAGGTATTGCTGGAGTTGATGCAGAACAAGCCGCTCATATGCTTCTAACCATCTCTTCTCCACCTCCAAAAACTACTACCCAATTTGAGCTGAAGAAAAGAAGCATTGAATCATCTTCAGCTCTAGAACCAACTAGAATGGAAAAGGAGGTGTCCGATACACAGGAAGACACACTTGCATCTAGTGACACCCAATCAGATATGAATGATGATAATGAACTGCTGAAAGACCCACAGGAGATCCTCGAGCCAAGATCTGAAGAACACAGGTGCCTTGAAGAAACGAACATGTCAACGGGATCTCTATCCTCACTTAATGTTGAAACGTTAGACCTTGATAGATCTTGAGCACTCGTAGATTGTTAGTATTGCTTATGTAATCACAAACAAACTAATATAAAATATCTACAACTTGTATTCTTTAGCGAAAATCAAACACAAGTACAAACACAGATACTAAGAACTCGTTGATCCTCTATGGATCTTTATATTGATACTAAAACTTTGTTTTTCAACTCGTACATAATTCATACTATTGTCTTCCTTTTATAGACAAGGAACCCTAACTTGTTTCCTAAGAAACGTATAAACATAAAACTAAATAAGATATACATAATCACTTCCTAATAAAGCTCATGCATATCCTAACTAACTATAGAATACACGGAATAACTATCTCCGCAGAATCCATCTATACGAATATACTACTTCAGCAGAAACTCTTCTTCAGTAGATTCCATGTTCTTCAGCAGAAACCATCAGCACTATATTTCAGCAGAATTCCTACTTAGCATAATTCCCAAAAATCCTCCCCTAAACTGGAATTTGACTTGGTTAAGTTCCAGTTTCTTGATAGATCTTCAACGCTTCAGAGGATTGTACTCAAACATCAGCAACAAAGAACCAAAACAAGCACATCTCTATGATGACAAAACGTTGAAACACCAGATCTTTGCAGCAACAAATGACAACATGTACATCAAAACATATTAGTTTCATACTATTCTTATCACATCCAGGTGTGTTAACTCCTGTGAGAGGTGAATCATTGAAAATAATGGATTTGATGTCTCTTTACCAATAACCATCACTACTGGAGTAGCCAAATGTTTAAGTTCGAAAACTATGGTACACTGATAACCATCTGATTTATTAGCAAACCAGCAACCATATAAACGGATTTGAAATGTCTTTACCTGTAGCCGTTTGCTCAGGACTAGTCAATTCTTAGGATTGGTGAACTGAGTACCAAATATGGTATTCCACTGTCTTTACCACAAGCCATATACATGTGGGCTAGCCAATTCTTGGATTCCAAAAAGGAATAAACCATGGTGAATTGATGACCATACAACCCTCAGCAATTAAGCATGGGTGGTTGCAGACCTTATGATTTTGATCAAACCATTACAGCTATCAACAGATTTGATGTGTCTTTACCAAAGCTGTACCCTTTGGACTAGCCAACTCTTTGAGGTACACAAGGTACATCTGGTCAGTTAAGAACCAGTAACATAGAAATGTACAACAAACCTGCAATAAAAGTTAGATAAACTCAAGAATATACATAGTTTTTTTTAACTAAAAAAGAAACAAAGAAACAAATATTAAAAAATATACACAATACCATAATCAAGATGATACTTTATGTTGCAGAAGCTAAGTCTTAATCAATCCAACACATTGTTCTACATGAAGCTTATCATTCCCCACTGGATCAGGTGGAACTTCCAACTTCTGTCTAAGCATTCTCTCCATCAAAGACACAGACAAAGGATAAGTTTTATCTGAGAACATGCACACAATCATACCACATTTTGTCTCCACCACATGCACACATGGCATAGGATAAAATCTCCAACTCTCAACCTTCCACTTATGTGAATTCTTCCAAATAGAATACCCTTTACGATCTGGAGATTGAGAATCAAACAAAACTTGAAGATCACCCAGCAAATATAAACCAGAACCCTGTGGTGAATGAGTAGCATAATGCTTAATGACAAGTCCATACAGAGTATTCAAATCATGTCGATCCACCAAATGAAACATTTCCTTCAAGAAGTTGAAATGCATAATAGAACCATCCAGCCGATAAATAGTGTTAAGCTCCCCATCAGTCAAAGTCCAATTAGTTAACACATCATGAGATCCTTCAGGAAAAACATCAGCAGATCCTTCTCGAATAAAAGTTGATTCAGCAGCCTTTAAATCCAAAGAATGATCTCTGAGTGACTTATGAATCCGAGATGTATATGTCATATCTGATCGCACAGATCTTCTCAAAGTAACATGTCTCCTTTTAGCCATCCTTTTCTTCCTCCTACCTGGAATATAAATTCCCATAGATACATCCTCAGACTCATCAGGTACATCTTTAACATAAGTGGAAGAAGTAGAAGGAGACTTAATGGAACCAACACCACGCAATACATACATTCTTTCAGCTACTTCTCTGGCCTTCTTTGATCTAGCAGCTGCTAGTTCAGCTTGCTTACCCAACTCTTCTCCAATTGTATCAACAGGAGAAATAGAAGCCTTCATAGCCTCTGAATCCAAAGATGTAGTAGCCACACTCGATACTGATTCAGAAGAAACAACATGTGGTTCAGCAGATTGAACCCTTTCATCTGAATAGATAGCCTCAGTAGATGCTTCAGCAATAACAACAGGAGAACTCAGCTTGGGTGTAACATCATCAAAATTATCAACAATCTCAACTTGCTATGGTCTCTTTGCTTCAGGAACATCCAAAGCACCAGCACTTCTTTTCAAATTAGAAGATGGTGTAATATACTTCATAACCCTATGATACATATTAATCAACTCATAATCATCTAAGGCCCAAACTTGCTTTTTTGTCAAACCTTTCTGATAGATAATACTACTTTGATTATACACCACCATTCTCATATACTTTTTCTTCTGAGCTGGAGTTTGTGGTCTTTCCCTTTTTGCTTTATTTTTCTGAGCAGCAATTTCTCTTCTTTGTGCAGCTGCATCTTGCTTTCGTTTCTGTCCAAGGGCCACCATTTGTGCAGCAAAATTCTCACTGTCAAAGTCTGCACCTAAGATACTCTTAGCAAGTGTAGGATTTGATGCAGCTTGCTGAGTATAAACATCCTATTGTGCATCAGGGATCTGAGTAGACAATTCATCCAGTTCTGTTTGTCTCTCAGGAGGCAAACTAGTAGTAAACTGAGCTGCAAGCTTCTTAGCCAATTCATCACTTTTCTTTAACTCTGCACACTCAGCTAACATTCTTGCTTGTGCTTGCCTTTCCTGGTCACTTATCAGATCAGATCCAATTTCCTCATCAATCATTGCTCCTTTTCCTTTGTTAGCAGGCTCAGTACTCACAATAGGAACTTCACAAGAAACACCCATGGAAGTATCAGCATTAACATGTTGAGGAATGTCTTCAGGAGTAACACTTGTATGAGGATCCAAATTATAATCCCTTCCAGCAACAAATACATCATTAGGATCTTCTGAAGGTGTAGAAGCATGTTGTGCTTGCACAGATGAAGCTTGACCAACTTCAGGAGCAATATCCATCATAGGACCAACAATATGCTCTTCATTAGTTGCAACATCCGCACTTTTCAATGTATCCTTGCTCAAAGATTGCCTTCTCCTCCTTCTAGTAAACAAAATCGGCTCCTTTTGCTTTACTGATGTAGCAGCCATTGGAGTATAAGCATTAGATTCTTGAGCCACATCAGCCAAAATATCAAGTGAATCCAAATTAGCATCCACTTGCTCCTCATCAGAAGAAACAACACATCTCCGGTTGCTACTATGCCCAAGTTGTTCTTCCAAATCCTGAACCTTTCTCTTTAAGTCCACAATCTCACCACCAAGTGTAGATCTAGTTTCATCAAGCTCCTTTTTTAGATCTGCAACCTCTTGGACAGTCCTGTTGAGAAAATCATAGACAGAAGTAAGAGTAATAGGATCTTCAGCTCCATCAGCAGATTGCTCTCTGGTAATGGGAGCTTCATTGGACCTTTCAGTAGCAATATAGTCTTGCTCAAATATAGGAGAGCTTTCAACAACAGGCTCTCTAATAGGACTGGGTGTAGGCATTCTATCAAAGGCATTCTCAAATTCATCAGGAGCAACCTGAGTATGTGGTGGACTAGATGTAAGCATGGGCAAAGGTATAGATGGTGGTTGGTCAGGAGAAACATATGTAGCTTCAGCAGCATTAGAAGGGCCCTCATCCATTGCAACTGATGGATTACCATCAGCAGCAACAGTAGTAGAGGGTGGAGAACCAACAACATTCCCCTCATCAGCAGCCTCATTTCCTTGAGGCAACATAGCTGCTAGCAAAGGATGATGTTCTCCCTCATAATGAGTTTTCATAGAAGCAAACAGTTTAGAAGTTAAAGCTCCTATGGGACAAAAAGCTTGGGCTTGGGTAGTAATGTCCAAAATCATTTTCAAAAACCTAGGGTACATTAAAAACTTATGCTTTTTCCTATGAATATTTTCAACCATATTATCAAAAATAAACCTAGAAAAGTTATAAGTTAACCCCTGAGAAAGACATACAATACCACATCCCAATTGAGTAGAAAATTGGTCCCATCCTCCTGATTTATTGCTTATGCACTGAAGCAACGTGTGAACCAAAAACCTCCACATAGGACACAACTGATTCTTGAACCATATATCATTCCTTGTACCCTGGTATCCAAAAGCCCTTAGCCTAGCAAGAATATCCACAGCATTAGAATGATAAACCCCATTAGCATCGTCCAAGCGAAGCTTTCTTCTTATCAACTCCTCTGTCACAACATACTCTGTTCCGTCAATCGAAGCTACAATCTCTGTGTCACTTCTTTTCACAGCAGAAGCCCAAAATTGTGTAACCAATGATTCATAAATTACTTCCGGAGAATGCGTCAAAGCATAATGAATCTTTGATCTCTTCAAGAACTCCACCATTGGTTCATAGATTTCATGACCTTTTGCTTTTCCCAAATAAGCAACTTTGTTATGATCCTTCTTAATTAGAAGCGCCATGTGTAAAATTGTAAGTTAGGGTTAAGAATCACACAACTGGAAGTTTTTTGAACGTAAGTGTAGAGGGAATCGGTTAATTTGAAGTAAAGATATGCGAATAATGGATTGGTAGAAGTTGCCCAAATTATAGTCAAAAATATCAGAACTTTTATTGACCATATCTTACGTGTATTTCAACTCTAACCAATGACAAAGTAACACTTCAGCAGAAACACGGTCAATCTGCTAAAGTAATTCAATCAGCAGAAACCACCCCAAGATAAAAGATATCATCAGTAAATATCTGGAGTGTTACTGTGCCACCCAACTCGCATTAAATTACATTAAACTCGAATCCGTCTATATAACAATCCCAATGCACACTTAACACACATCATTTACCCCCAATTTTCATCACAAACCCTAATTTAACCATATCCTCCACAATCAACTATAATCAGCCATGAATACCAAACCAGAGGTTATAGATCCATCCTCTTCTCCATCATCATCATCATCAAGTGATGATACTAACCTATGGCGTCTCTATATTCCTTCACAAACATCACGACCAAGAAAATCCCTCTTTCTCCCTTCTTCTGAAGATGACAGTGTAGTGGATCCAAGTGAATCTTCTGATGACTCTGATGACTCCACTAAGGAGATAACTTCACACCCCAACCTTCAATACCTCAACCTCAACAGGTGGTGTTGGCTCTTCCTGCGCCATGGTTTGGTGCTTCATCTCATATCATAAAGGGGAAGGGCAAAAGGAAGATGGATTGATTGCTTTTTGGTGAAACCAGTAGATGAAGCACAAGGACATTGTCAAATCACACATCCATCTACTGTATTCATCTTCATCATCTTCGTTTTCATCAATCCATCCTTCCCATTTTGATCCTTAGCTTCTTCGTCGTACTGGTCATGCATATCCAGCGTTTGGAATAGATGATATGAGCTAGTCAATGATAGGAGTTAGAATATGTTTAGTAGATCATGTATACATATGTATTTCCATTTGAAGTTGATTGTAAGCAATGTAAGCTGTAAGCTGTAAGCTGTAAACTGTTTCTTGAATGAATGAGCAATTTAACTTTAGTACATCTCTTCAGTAGAAATAATTAGCTCACTTCAGCACTTTGATTTCAATAGAAACAAGCTTTTAAGCTTTCTTGACCATATTCCAATTGACCAACCATGATGAACTCCAACTTATATAAGCAAGCTGCAAAACAGACACAGAGAAACACACAAACCACACCAAGAAAAACAAAACTCACAAAACATTAGCTGGTTAGTGTTAGCAAATATATAAACTAATATACAAAGTTTACAACAATAATGCTCCCCTGAGGCCTATGCCTCCCCTTAAACTTTGCAGTTAAGGGTTAAGCATTCCAATATGGACCACAAGGTGTTGAAACCTTGGTCCATCAAAAGCCTTTGTTAACAAATCTACCACATTATCATTAGTGTGAATTTTAACCACTTTGATCAAATGTTTTTCATATGCATCTCTTATAAAGTGGTGCCTGATTTCAATATGCTTAGTTCTACTATGAAAAACTGGATTTTTAACAATGCATATGGTACTCTGATTATCAATAAAAATTGTTGTATTCATGAAGTTAAACCCATAATCCAACAATTGATTTTTTATCCAAAGAACCTGTCTATAGCAATTTGCAGCAGCAACATACTCTGCTTCAGTAGATGAGGTAGCCACAATAGTTTGTTTCTTGCCTTGCCAAGAAATCAATCTCTTTCCAAGGAATTGGCAACCTCCAGTTGTGGATCTCCTATCCAGATTTGCACCAGCATAATCACTGTCACTATATGCTTCCAGCTTAAAAGGAGACTCTTTTGGGTACCAAAGGCCTAAATGAGGTTGACCTTTCAAATACTTAAAGATCTTCTTGACTGCATTCAGATGGGAAGCAAGTGGAGTGACTTGATGTCTAGAACAAGCACTCACAGCAAATGTAATATCAGGTCTAGAAGCTGTGAGATACATTAATGAACCAATCATATATCTGTATAAATGAACATTCACAGGTAGATCTGGTTCAGTGTTGTTCTTTGTTTTTGGAGCTTCATAAGGTGTTGTGGCAGTCCTGACACTCTCCATTCCAAACTTCTTCAAGATGTCCCTCACATATTTATCCTGACTGATAAAAATACCATCAGGTTTCTGCTGAACTTGGAGACCCAAAAAGAAAGTAAGCTCTCCCATAGCACTCATCTGAAACTCTCCCTTCATCAGCTCCTCAAACTCCCTGCACCAAGCTTCTTTAGTGGAGCCAAATATAATATCATCCACATAAACTTGCACAAGAATGATGTATGTGGAATTCTTCTTCAGGAAAAGTGTTTTATCAATGGCACCTCTTCTATAGCCGTGCTTCAGAAGAAATGATGAAAGCCTAGCATACCATGCTCTTGGTGCCTGATGTAGTCCATAGAGAGCTTTAACTACCTTGTAAACATGATTTGGATGATTTGGGTCCTCAAATCCTTTAGGTTGAGTGACATAAACCTCCTCTTCTATTTCACCATACAGAAATGCACCTTTAACATCCATTTGATATACCATGAAACCCATGTAAGATGCATAAGCCAAGAATATCCGTATGGCCTCTACTCTAGCAACAGGTGCAAACACTTCATCATAATCAATCCCCTCCTCTTGTCGATACCCCTGAGCTACTAATCTGGCTTTGTTTTTAATGACAACACCCCTTGCATCTCTTTTATTCTTCAATATCCATTTGGTCCCAATTGCATACTTCCCATCAGGTAGTGGCACCAATATCCAAACTTGCTGATTTTTGAATTGTTGCATCTCTTCTTGCATTGCTTCAAGCCAAATTGAATCTTCAAGAGCTTGAGTAACACTGGTTGGTTCCACTTGAGAGAGAAAACAAGCAAACAGACAATGATCAAAGTCTGTGTGATTGTCTCTCTGCTGATTTAAGACATAAGAGATAAAAGCTACTTGACCATACTTAGAACTTGTCACTGTGCCCCTAGTTCTAACAGGTGCATGAGGATCACCAATAATATTGGACTATGGATGAGCAATGTTGATCCTTTTAGTAGCAGTGGTGTTGACATCAATGGATGTCTCAAGATTAGTCACAGTAGGTTCAAAATCAGTGTCATAGGAAGGTGAGGTGAAGATGCCAGCTTTGGGTTGATAATTACCAAGATCTGAAGGACTTGGAAAGCGTGTATAAGGTTCCCCAAAGTCTATGGACACTCTAGTAGAAATGGGAGTAGAAACAGCATGACCTTCAGCAGATTTGGTGATGATAGGAGAAACAGAATCACTGTCAGCAGAATCAAGGTTTCCACTGACTGCTTCTTTTGCAACCTCCCCAACAATTCGCTCAGCTTCTAGATTAGCTGCATACTCCTGTTTCTGAAGCCTAGCAAGGTCCTCTGGATGGTTGGACTCATCTTCACTCTCATCAGTAGTAACTTTGGAAGTGTCACCTGAAAAATTATTAGGGGAGAAAGAATGTACAATAATAGGATGTTCATCATCCTCAAACTCACTATCAGAATTAGCATTCATGGTATCAGCACTGTCAGGGGGAGACTCTTGTGAAACTGCATTTTGGTTAGCCACATGTCTAGAATAACCCAAATAATCAGTTAAGTAATCAAGGTCAAAAGACCAAACATGACCTTGTCCTTGAACATTAGGCTTATCTTCTAGAAATCTCAGGTTCAATGTCTCCTCAATCTTCTTAGCAGATAAACTGTATATACCCTATAAGACTGCCGAATAACCCACAATATATCCCTCATCAGCTTTCTCATCAAACTTACCCAGTGGATCACTAGTATTCAAAATAGTCACTTGACATCCAAAAGGTTTGAGGTACTGAATAGCAGGAACTTTCCCATAGAGAAGTTCATAAGGTGTCTTGTAATGAGGTCTAGTGATAGATACCCTGTTCAGAACATAACAAGCTGTGCCAACTGCTTCAGTCCAAAACATAGTGGGTAACTTAGAGTCTGCAAGCATGGATCTTCCTGCCTCTATTAGGGTCCTATTCTTCCTTTCAGCTACCCCATTTTGTTGTGGGGTTCTTGGAGTGCTATAGTCCCTTTTTATCCCTTTAGACTTATAGAGTTCTATTAGTACAGCATTCTCGAACTGTGTCCCATTATCACACCGGATGCCTTTAACCTTTTTATTCAACTGATTTTCAACAAGGGTAATAAACTCTCTTAAAACTGGAGATGTTTCATCTTTTGTTCTCAGAAAGAACACCTAACAAAACCTGCTGAATCCATCAGTGATTACCAGACAAAAGTACTTGTGATCAATACTGCGGACTTGTGTAGGACCAAAAAGATCCATATGCAGCAACTGAAGAGGTTCTGAGATAACACTCACAGCAGTAATAGCTTTGTAAGAGGCTCTGTGCTGCTTTCCTTTGTTACAGGCAACACAGTTATGTTCATTGGTGAAAACCTTTGAAGGAAGCCCTTCAACAAGACTCAGTTTAGAAAGCTTGTTTATGGTCTTGAAGTTCACATGAGCCATCCTTCTATGCCATTTTGTAGACTCATCCAGGGATGCTTTAGCCACCAAACAAGTTAGGTCACCTTCTGGTTGAACATCATTTAAGTTGAATGTGTAAAGATTGTGAGGACGAGGAACTCTCATCAGAATTGATGTATCTTCTGGTAGTTTGAAGTCTTTAGATAGCACAAGACATTCATCCTCAGAGAAGAATACTTTGTTCTTAGTGTCACATATTTGTGAGACTGAGAACAAATTGAAGTGTTGTAGTTCCTTTACATAGTACACATTCTCAAAATCCAGTTGAGGTGTTTTGATGGTGCCTTTTCCAGTGATTCTACCATCACTTCCACCAAAGGTTACATTGCCTCCTCCCTCCATGGGTACGAAATTATGCATCATATCTCTGTTTCCTGAAATGCTTCTTGAACAACCACTATCAACAATGCCAACTTCCTTGTGCTTAAGAGGATGATCCTACAACAACAACAACAAAAAGTATACAAAATATTAGAACACTATTGAGGCTCAAGTCATCACTGACTTGAACCTGTCTTGTGGATCATAAGATTTAGGCCATGTAGATTTATAAGATCCACTATTGTTCTTGGGTTGCCATTGATGTTTGGGTCCCTTTTGAGTCCAAGAAGAACCTGCTGAGGGCTTCACAGCAGTATCTCTATAACCCTTCCCATCATTCAAAGAGTCAACATATCCAGGCCAATAACCATTTTTAAAGTATGAACTAGTTGGTTGCACATATGGTCTAGCTACAGATCTTCTCCAAGGAAAAGGTTTGTTATGAGTAGCTTGTGGAACATAAGGTGGTATACAATTAACATTTGTCTACATTGGTCTAGATTTCCTAGTACATGCACCCATTCTTTGCTCATGAAAATCACAATCCTTAATTAAATGAAATTTACTTCCACAAACAAAACACGTCTTCTGTTTAGAAGATTTATTCAAACCAAAAGATGTTCTATTACAAGCAGAAGCATGCAAACCAAAACCATAAACATAATTGTTTTTAACAGCATTATTAGGCAAAGAATTAAAAAACAAGTCTTCATAGGAAGCTGTCTTGGAAGATGATTCCTTAGCAGCAACTCTAATAGGCTTGAAGGTAGGCTTGGGTGCAGGTAGGGGTGAGGTCTTGGGAAGGTCTGACTTGTCATTTGAATTACACCCAGTAGAAGTAGACCCTTGGTCAGAGGACTTGTCACTGTCAACACAAGAGACAAAGTCAGTAGATGAAGTATCAGGGTCTGGCAAGTCCTTTGACTTTTTACCATATAGATGGTGTGATCCATCGAAGTCAACTGTAATGGACAGGTCAATGGGCATGTGTTCACCTCTAATAGGTCCACGTACAACATGTAAATCACCTTCTTTTACAAAGTTAGCTAATCCTGCTGGAGTAGATTTACGTGTGTCATCTCTAGCTTCTAATCCTACATATTTCTTAAAGCCTAAGCCTATTGAAGTATTAGGAGTTTGACTAGCAAAGATGTGACCTGCTAACTTATTTCCATTCAGTAACCATTCGTTATGCCTAGCAATTTCTTCATCTAATTTCTCTTTCAACACAAGATTTTCTGAAATTACACTTGTTGAAACGTTAGACCTTGATAGATCTTGAGCACTCGTAGATCGTTAGTATTGCTTATGTAATCACAAACAAACTAATAGAAAATATCTACAACTTGTATTCTTTAGCGGAAATCAAACACAAGTATAAACACAGATAACTAAGAACTCGTTGATCCTCTATGGATCTTTATATTGATACTAAAACTTTGTTTTTTAACTCGTACATAATTCATACTATTGTGTTCCTTTTATAGACAAGGAACCCTAACTTGTTTCCTAAGAAACGTATAAACATAAAACTAAATAAGATATACATAATCACTTCCAAATAAAGCTCATGCATATCCTAACTAACTATATAATACACGGAATAACTATCTCCGCATAATCCATCTATACGACTATACTACTTCAGCAAAAACTCTTCTTCAGTAGATTCCATGTTCTTCAGCAGAAACCATCAGCACTATATTTTAGCAGAATTCCTACTTAGCATAATTCCCAACACTTAAGAATCTAGATGCAGACTTATCATTTGGTGATCAGTTTTTGAATGACAAACCCTCAGACACCGAGACCTATAAGAAAAATGATGAGAAAGAGGAAGTTCAGTCCATGTTCTTAGTCACTATTCAGCAAGACACATCAACCATTCCTCCGATGTCTGCACCAAAGGTCACCACATCTGCTACAACTCCATCAAATACACCTCCACCCGAACCTACTCAAACAATTGCACTTCCACCACCCGAACCCACGAAAGACTCATTACCACCAGTTTGCACAATTAATGAGACGGACACTCCACCGGCATCTCCTCCTCTGATCTTAACATCTGAGCAATTACTCGACAAGGCAGTGAAACGAATTGAAGCTCTTGAGAGGCACCTGCCTAAATTTATCAACGCTCTCGAGAGTCGTGTCTACAAGCTGGAGAACCTTAACTTCGATGAAGGTGTAGCAGACGCCATTGAAGGCGAAGCTAGAGATGCTGTAGAATGGGCAATGCAAGCTCCACTGCTTCAACGGTTTAAAGACTTACCCATTTCAGATATGAGAGCTGTCCTTTCAGATAAAATGTATGAAGCTAAAGAGCATCAGGATGAGGTCCATAAGAAGTTATTCGAGGCTCTCAAAGAATCGATAAAACACGAAAATCATTTACAGTTTCTGGAGGACATTCGAGAAAGAGAGGCAAAGAAGAAAAGGAGGACTTTGGTGTTGGAGACGTTGCGTAAAGGTCCTAAATCTCGACCTCCTCCTCCTCCTCCTCCTCCAACTGGTGGAGCTGGAACTTATGGCACTGGTGGATCGTCTGGCAAAACCACAACCACTATGACAAATCCACCAACATCTCCACCAAAACCCTCAAATCAAACCAGTTCGTCCGGTGGTCAAGGTACTCAGAAGATGTCTACGGCATGGACTACGGTTGATTCTAGGTTTACACCCATCTTCACCACTATCCCGGAAGACCAAGTACTTCATGAAGAGTCTTATGTCATGCCAGAGTCAGAATCCGATGACGATGATGCATCCACCAAACATATCCCTAATTCGTCTGAAGATGAGGATTGGTTTGATGCATACATTTCGGGTGAACGCGTTAAAACCTCTAGAGTTGCACCTTCAAAGGACATGACTCAAAGCTGGCTCACCAAAGATAAACCTCAATCTCCTGAACCTGCATGGTCCATTCCCGAGTCTGATTCGATAATCCCTGACAACAATTAGGCTACAACCATTATCTCCAACTATGAAGCTCCGGCAGAAGACTCTCTTCTTCACTTCACAGGGGATATGGGAAGCTTTATGTAGTGGTTTTGTGAGAAGAAAGGGATTTCATCAATCACTCCTAAAGATCTTGAAGGCCCAGCGTTTGAAATCGTCAAAGTCTTCCACTCTGATGCTAATCAACTCCAATATCAGATGGAAGAATGCCATAAAATGCTGAATGATCAAGTCAGTAAGCAGATCAATCGGTTTGATGTAAACAACCCTCTTCCTCTCGGTGGTGAACCTGGACAAATGACCATTCAATCATAGTTCTTCTTCAACCATGACCTGGATTATCTATGTGCTCGAACTACTGAAAGAAGACCAGCTTTATCAATTTCTAAGATGAAAGCTGCTTCCTACACAGATCAGGGTCTTGAACAGATGGTACCGGATCAATTTTGGACAGACAAAGAACATGTGTATGACATTGCTGTCTCATATGGCATTTCTCATTGGTGGTTCAAGAAGAAGAAATTCTACATTGATAGACATGGAGCTGAAAAGAGTCGCAGAGCTGTTCGATCCAAGCTGCGTATTCTAAGTGTTGTCAGTGTAGAGATCTTCTCAATCTATGGCTATGATTACCTGAAGAAGATTGTTCTTCGAAGAGCAGACTTGAAAGATCATGTTATAAAAGAAAACGACTTCAAACATTTGATGCCAAATGACTTTGATGATCTCTATCTTCTGAACCTTCAAGGACACCTTGACCATCTACCTGTTCGTGAGAACAAGGCCCTCTCTGCTGCTGTCAATCTTTGAATCAGGGGCTTGGTCATTCGACAAAGAGTTGGGGATTTTCAGCTAGGCATGGAAAGCTACCAGACTCAGGTCAACCTAACAAGACCGCAATGGGAAGCCTCAGGACATGAATTTCGTCATGACTATACAGTGATTGACACCCCTAGAGCAGTCCTCTTTACCGATAGATACGAGACAAGAATGCTAATGAGGCTATGCGAACTGTACAAGATCAGTGATCGTACACTCAAGATGGTTGAAGAAGAATTGAACTCGAGAGTGAAGGTAATCAAACTTGACCTGAAGCCGTGGAACAAAACAAAATTCTGGTCTGAACAGGATTTGAAGAGGTGTGAAGAGTTCATTGTTGCGATCGGGAGAAGACTTAAGACAAGAAAGATCTTCCGCAGCCTTGAAAGTTTTGTGGGTGGTAGAGTACGAGAAGGTCATTACAAGCTATTGCAGAGAACTGAATGAAGACATCTTCCGGCAGTAGTGTTTTTGTTTTTAGATTTATGTGTAATATGGTGATTGTATTATGAACAACTATAACTATGATGTATATAGTAGTGATAGGTTATGGCTGAGAGTTCCCTTTTTGTTCTAAGAGGGAACTTAGGAGTGTCTCATTTCGGATTAAATAAAACCGGACACATTTTTCTCCAACAAAATTTTCTTACATATTTAAATCACTTGAGATCCAAAATCTCAAAAGATTTGAAATTTTCGATCGGGGGAGAAAATGTGATATAAATATGCAATCTGATAAAAGGTGGTCGTTCTCATTCAAATGTGCATACTGCTCTCCCATATGTGCTAAACTCTTTTGAATCTCGAAGCACATATTGAGAGGGAGCATTTCAAAAGAAAACAAACTATCTAGGTACAAAAAAAATTTATGTTTCTACATAAAGTACCTTGATTGATTATCTAAATGGTTTCTTAATGTATGTATGATCATGAAAGTTCTTCAAAGATCTCCTTCCTCTATGTGTTAAATGATTTCAAATAACCAACGCACATTTTGAGGGGGAGAATTTACCAAGAAATTCAAATGGCTTTTTCTTCGGAAACTGTGATCTAGAAAATATTTCAAATAACTCTTGCCTCCATTTGCTAAACAATTTCAAATCATGTGCACATGTTGAGGGGGAGCATTTCTAAATGATCAAAACAATTAAGGTACACAATGCTTTGATTTTATATCACAAGTACCTTGATTGATTTTCCAAATGATTTTTCAATTGGTTTCGAGAAGGAAAGAACAGTACCAAAAGACCGACCAATTTACTTTATGCATTATGTTATAAGGATGGTTAGGTTAGGTATTCGTTCCCAAGATCCCGCCTGAGGGATCTACCCAGGGACAACCCACTAGATAGTGTAGAGTCCTTAGGTATGATGAAAAAAGGAGAAAAGTGAGAAATGGAAAGAGTGCAGACTGAGATAGAGCTAGAACTGGAATAAACCCAACAAGGTTCTAGTAATGAAGTCTCGGTAAGCACTGAAGGGGTTGAAGAATGAAAAAGAAATAAATGTGAAAATGGTGAAAATAAATATCCCTCCACTATTTCAACCTTAGGGTAGAAACCGGGTTCAATTCATATGCTACTGGCTGTTACCTAGGTAACACCGGTATTGAAGACAAGACGTCATGGACCCAGTGACGCACTGCACTACATCTTCCCAAGCTACTCAAGTTCCTCTTAAAAGGACTTGTTTCATTCTCACGGGGAACCTATATTATCTATCAACTGTCTCTTAGAGATGGTTGATATTGAAGAAGGAGACCCTCTCCCTAGTCTCCGGCATAGGAACCAAATGTGCACTATTGAGTCTAGAGCCATGAGATCATCTATAAATCTGATTAGGACACAATCAATGAAGACTCACTATTTCACACAATGTGGAAAATGAGAATATATCTTATGAGTCCTACGCATTATCCTTGTGGTATTGCCAGAACATCTGAGTGAAATGATAACATTTTCACAATGAAGATGGAAAGCCTTCTAGAGCCAACAGCAAACAAGATCTTGGTAGGTGGCATGTGAGATCTATCCAATAGATCAACCATGTGACAACTGAACAGAAACAATGGAGCAATTCAAATTTATGAATCAATCCTGGTTCAGGTTATGGATTGACGGATACCTTTTAAAAACCGGTTGTTGTGCTTAAAATTCTTTTCTCTAGCACATCGACTGTGTATTAATATTTCAAAATAAAAGGTGTTTATGATTGATAATTGATTTTCCTTAAAACCTTCATTGTATTGCAAAAACAATTTATATTGAGCAGTACTCGATTGTTTTTCAAATCTCTTTTCATCAATCAGTGAATCTCAAATTCGCTGGTTCACTCACTCCGTCTTGTCTTCTTTGAGACGTTCCGGTTTGAGAACAGCTAGAACAGCTGCGAAACCCTGTCAAGGAAATTCTTCGGAATTATACCTGATCACAGGCAGTACTTGTACTGATCAACGGGGAACCGTGGGCCGTGTACCTCAATTCAATGAAAGTGATCAAAGAAACTTTCGTGCGCTTTATTGCGAACTATTGTATGCAGGTACACCCGATGTTTGCAGCTGATCATAATGGAGAGGTCAATCCATAGCCACATGCTCACACAACACATTCATTTCTAATGAAATCAAGATAAGTGCATCAACGGCTCTGATATTTTCACTCCATGCTTCTGCTTCGCTGCTGCAAATATCATGAATCAACTAAAGCTTCCGATACTCTGATAAGAAGAAATCATGATCCAGAATGTGAGCATGTCGGTCTGAAATTCACAACTTCACATAAAGGGAACACAACAAAGGATGAGTCCGAGATTTATGGTGGCTGATGATCTCCAAGCGGGCTCAAAACTATCATCAAAATGTGGATCAGCTCTATAACCTCCACTTAATGTACAAAGTAGTTGGACTATGAAGTAATCACCACGATAACACAAAGTCTGAATATATTGATGAATTAAAGTCTACGAGCTCAAGACTGAAGTTTAAATTGAATGCTAGGATGCAAAATTGTAAACCATGGGGTGACCTCCCTTAGGGGGAGATTGTTAGGAATTGGAAATTCTATAAGTGAAGCATCGGTCACCCCAAATATAATCTAGCTTAAGTTAGCTCGTAGACATATCTTTTATTACGTTATTTGTTAGTTAGTTATTAGCATAGTATAGTCTAGTGCAACACCGTGGAGGAATGACGGGTCTTTACCCATTGTATGCCTGATCCACAGCCCGTAGGAGGGCGTAATACTTTGTATAAATAGCCCTCTCCCCACAACGGAGAGGGTTGGATGTTCATTTGGAATCTAACCTTCTATGTGTTTCTCTCACTAGAACATCTCTCATTCCCTCTCTAAACACTCCATATGCTTCTATGATTTAAGTATATACGTTTGTATGAAATTCTATATCTTACAAGCCAGCTTTCAGATCATCAGCCACAGCAAATCTCTGACTCATCCTTTGTTGTATTGCTATTATGTGATGTTGTGACTTTTGGGCCGACATGCTTACATTTTGGATCATGATATCTTCACATCAGAGTAGTAGAAGCTTTTGTTGATTCATGATATTTGCAGCAGCGTGGCAGAAACATGGATTGAAAATATCAGAGCCAGTTGATGAAGATATGCACTTATCATGATTTCTTTAAGTGTGAGTGTGAGCATGCGGTTATGGATTGACTCCTCAATTATGATCAGCTTCAACCGTCGGGTGTTCCTGTAAAAAACAGTTAGCAATAAAGCACACGAAAGTGTCTTTGATCACTTTCGTTGAATAGAGTTACAAGAACCACGGTTCCCCGTTGATCAGTACAAGTACTGCATGTGATCAGGTATAATTCCGAAGAATCTCCTTGACAGGGTTTCGCAGCTGCTCTAGCTGTTCTCAAATCGGAACATCTCAAAGAAGACAACACGGAGTGAGTGAACTAGTGAATTGAGATTCACTGATTGATGAAAAAAGATTTGAAAACAATCGTGTATTGCTTAATATAAAGGGTTTTGCAATACAACGAAGGTTTTATTGGAAAATCAATTATCAATCATAAATACCCTTTTAACTTTGAAACATTAATACACAGTCGATGTGCTACAGAAAAGAATTTTTTAAGCACAACGACCGATTTTTCAAAGGTATCCGTCAATCCATTCCTGAACCAGGATTGATTCAAAATATGAATCGCCTCATCGTTTATGTCCAGTTGTCACATGATTGATCTATTGGATAGATCTCACATGCCACCCACCAAGAGCTTGTTAGATGTTTGCTCTAAAAGGCTTTCCATCTTCATTGTGAATATGTTAACACATCACTCAGATGTTCTGGCAATACCACAAGGATAATGCGTAGGTGTAGCACCTCGCATATTTCAGGTCTATATTTTACTATTTTACGTTATATAAATTACTTTTAATTATTTATATAAGTAATCCCAAAAATTAAATAATGTGAATTATCCTCACAACCAACACAAGACTAGGAAAAGTCTATGTGTTCAAAAATACTTTAGTTTCACCACTAGTCATAATTCATAAGAATTATTGCCACTTTGCCAATTTTAGGTACACATTTTACCTTTAAGTAATACGTGTGCCCGAACCTACGTTATTAGGTTTTAACAACATAGAAGCACCATATTAGACTCATCATACTTTTAAGGGGTAATTATGAGAATGCATGTTTTGCTCAAGGTGTCAACACTTTTTAGGAAAAAAGTTTGGGTATTTCCAAAATAGACTTTGAGACTTGCGACTTTTCTACTTTTCATATAAGCTTGACAAGTGTCCTTCGAAGTTTGTGTACCCAATCATTTTTTCTGACTTTTACAGCTACGATTGTACAGATGACGAATCTCGCGACTTTTTAAGAATCTTGCGATTTTTTTTGTCCTTTAGTAAAAAAAGTCAAAGTTACTAAAATATTTTTTTATACTTTTAGTTCCTTCCCAATGCTGAGCGACTTAAGCGAAATAATATTAGCGACTTTTTTTACTTTATACTTTTGTACCTTTTAGTATCTTTTTTACACTTTTTAAAATTATAATTTTGACTAAATTGTCTATTATACCCTTGTCTCTTCCATTTTCACCAATTATTCTTTCCTCCCATTGTTAAAATAATTCAAGTGGTATACCAGCCAACTTGTAATTGATAACCATGAGAAAGATATTGCTCTCAAACACTTCCTATTTTTGCCAAAAATTTCACTCGTTCTTCACACGGCAATCAATCGTATTTTTTGTTCCAAACCTTATCCACACTTGGATCTTCATCGCTCAAAGGTTATTATACATTTCTTTCTTTCTTATTACATTTTTCATGAATGTTTCCAAGATTCTTTCTGGGTCATGAAAAATTCTTGATTTTTAAGGTGATAATGTCAAGATTTCCTATTATTAATTAAATATGATAAACATTTGACCTTGATCATCCTATGTTTAGGCTTGTATATTGGTTTTCTTATATTTTAGTAATTTAAGGTGTAAATGTTATGGAAGTTTTAATCTTTTTTGGGTTTATGATTTTGTTTATGCTTTTTGGGTTTCATTTGATTCCAATTCATTGTACAGTCAATCAATCAAATTGAAGTTTGTGTTGTAGTGGTTAATGGATGAATGCATAACTCGGCCTCATGGAAACGGCAAGCTAGCAGTGGTACCCGATACCACTAGCAGTGGAAACGACAAGCTAGCAGTGGTACCCGATACCACTAGCAGTGGTTTCGAGAAGCCTAGCAGTGGAAACGAATTAAAACTAGCCGTGGTTTCTATGTTTGGTCGCATAACAAGCAGCAGATTACCTCAATAGATAATTTTTTTTGGGCAACTGAGGCATTTATAGAATTAGCCCAAGTTTGATTCCATATACTGATTTATGCTTATGATCAGGTTCTATTAAGGGGTGTGAATTATTAAAATTGTGTGACTTCAAATATTTGCAGGTTATTGTAGCTGATATGCGAAAAGTATTGGCAAAGCACCCTCAAGTAGAACAACAGAGATTGCATAGAAGGGTTTTCCTTGAAAACGTTGATCCTGAAAATCAGTCCCTTTTGGTTAGTCTTATACAAATTCTTTTAAACCTATAACACCAATCTGTTTACCTTCACCAATGGTTTCTGAGGTTCTTGAAATGATCATACTTGTGCAGAACTGATTGAACATGCTTGTGTGGTCTATTTATAATTTTCTTTGTATGATTTTGATGCCTTATAATATGTTGGCGGACATATAGCTGATTAGTTCACACGTTTGTAATCGTATGTTATGCAGATCTTGAATATTTACGTTCCTTTACAAGCATTCGGTCTTCCGATTCAGACTGCAAGAGCATGTAACTCTAAGTTCTTTATGATTGATCATGTTTTTTCATGTTCAACGAAACAACCAAAATTACAATCCACACTAGTAGAACCATTCAGTTAGGGAATATGGTTCTAAACTCAGTCCCAATTATTTAATGTGCTTTGAAATTTCTAATGCAACTTGTTTTTACTCACGTAATAAATTTACTTTACTTTATTCGCATTTGGCATGGTTGTATAGTATTGAAGTATAAGTACCCTTCTTTCAGTTTCTTCCAGCTTTTGGCGCATAATATTGATTTATTCCATGGCTTCAGCATACTTCTTTTCACATTCATTAGCTCGTTGTGTCTCTGCTTCTAATAATACCTGGAAGCCAATATGTTCGTACAGTGATAATAATGCACAGTCATGCAATCAAAGTATAATTACAACATATTGAACTAACATTATGACAATTTATTGAACAGAAATTACCTTGAGGTTTTCCACCTTTTCGGTTAAACTTTCAATCCTTCCAGATTCCTCCACCGAAAGTGGCACGTCTTTCTCAGCAGACAAACCTTTGTCAGATGCTACCGTTGCAGAATCATGTTCCTTGGCAAGCATTGCTTCATTCAATTCAGTCTACATGATAATGTAACTTTATATTTGTGACGATACAAACTCAATGTGTTGTTCATATTCGATAAAACAATCACAAATCTAATACCCACTAGCAGAAATTGGTACTTCAGGTTATTTTATGCATTTACATTTGCTTTGATGATTCCATAATCATGTGATATAATAGTGGTATGATAAGGTTCACTTCAAGAGCTCAAGCATTCATTATGGTGTTATTAGACTTCTTGCACAAATTGTTTTTTCTTACCTCTCACTTGAACATTGTTACTTAAGGTGAATCAAGATTGATTCCTATAGTTATTAAACTTCACTTCGCTTGTGCTTTGTTATATCTCTATTATTTTCATCATATCACGCAACTCATACTTACTTGCAATAAATTATCTTTACAGTGTACATATTTGACACTATTAATTATATGGTAAACTTGACAAAAGCAATCATAGTCTTGAAGGTGAAGTACCCTTCGGTCGGCCTCTTGAAGTTGAAGTACCCGTCTCTCTGTTTCTTCCATCTTTACACGCATAACTTCGATAGTTTCCAAGGCTTCAGAGAACTTCTTTTCAAATTTATCAGCTCGTTGCCTCTCTGATTCTAATAAAACCTGCATGCCAATAAGTAAATACGATGATAAAGTTGCAGATTAAGAGAAAAAGATAGAGAAACCCAAACGATCTGATAGACTAAAAGAAACTGAACATCTGGCTTTGAAAAAACATAACCAAACAAGTTCATCTAGCAGGTAAGAAAATATGTCAACACATTTGTAGAAAACATAACCAAAGAATCAAGATGATATGCGTCACCCCACAGCTAGTTTAAGAAGATCTATACAACTATGATGTTCGTTCACTCAATGTTGAGGTATTCTCTGTGAAGCACATAAGACAACAAAATGTGTCATAATCTCCTCAGTAGAGTAATCAATCTCAACCAGTTTATTAGAAAATGGGTCTAGGTGGGTCATATTTTATTGATAATGAGTCAAATGGGTAAAACCAAATCAACTAACTAAACGAACGGGTCGTCATTTTTAAAAATCATACAAAGAATGTTCAAGTGTCCCCTAAATTGCTTTATTATAATATCAAATCGTTACTTTTAGTAATACTTCATGTATTCAAACTTAATATATACTAATCATTTATAAATCAATATGGGAAATAAAGTACTACCAAGTCAACCCAACATAACAATCTAAACATGTGAGTCGAGCCGTTACCCACCCATGTTTCCACCTATACTCCTCTCTCAATGTTTCACTGTCGAGATTTTCCTATGTTTATCCTTAATTCATGTATGTTTAAGTTCTTATCAGCATTTTGGTATGTAATCCATTAATCATTTTTTTTTTGCATGGCCACATACTGATTATATTGCTCATTTATGCAATAAGACTAGAATCAATACTGCGAGCTACAATTACCACTAAACACCCTTTTACCTCAACTAGATGTCACTAGTACCAGAAAGCTAATACATTATAATATTGTTAAAGTAAATCAACTTGAGCAACCAAATTGCAAAGCATATGCAAATGTTTTAAACTAATACCTAGGGGTGGAGAAAGACGAGATAAGTTTTTATAATAAAAGCATTACCTTAAGGTTTTCCACTTCTGTGGACAAGCTGTCAATCTTTTCAGTCTTCAAAGAAACCGGTACTTTAGTAGAAGAAGGTTCATCAGAAGCTCTAGCTGCAGACTCAATTTCCTTAGTAAGCAATCCATCTTCCAAATCACCTTTTGCATGATAACGTAATTTTATATTCCTTAACATACGAGCACAATGTATTTTCATGTATGTTATAGCAATCACAATTATAATTCCTACTATTTGACAAATGCTTAACAGGCCATACTAGTGTGTATTCAGGAATTTGAGCTTCAACCAGACCCAATTGCTTTATGCTTAACGTGTCTTTCTATGATTGCTTGACCATGTAATAAATGAGTCTACTGATGAGATATTCAAGTCAGACATTAATCAAAGTTGATAATTATAGATGCTTCTGGATGTGATTGTAATTCTATGTACCTTTAATTGACATATAACTTGTTGCAATTTACTCACATCCTCATGGGTTTGTTCATTAACGACAGCCTTGGTCTTGATGGTTTTGGCACGCTGGGCAAATCGCAATGTGCTAACCGTCTCATTTTACAAACTGAAGCATAAATTTTCAGTCCAAGTTAGAAAATACAGGGTGGCAAAATTGGCAGGACGAACGAGTTGGGTAACGGGTCAAAACACATAACTTTTTGTACGGGATGGGTCAGTTGGATTGAGCCAAGAAACTTTTTGTCCATAACTTCTAAAATCTTTATAAACAATTAGTATGTTGATTGTAAAAACTACATTATTGAACTTACCGAGTTAGGAGGTTTTATGTATTCAGTATACACTATGGGCACTTTCGACCCATTTGGCCCATTCAACGTTCTAACCCGTTCCCAGTTTAGCTAAAAGTTTAATTTACCCATTTTACATGTTTCCTTTTCAGCTACTTATTTTATTTTATTCATTTGACCTATTAGAAATGGAACACATAACCCAAATCCACCCACTCATCCACCCACTCATAAGTGAACGGGTCAAAATGGCCACTTCTAGACATAATAACATTACCTTTGTGAGGGAGAAACGGCACAAACAATGGCAAGTTCTGCATTCCCCCCGAGGGATTCCTGCAACAAATACGTACTCTCTATACTCAGGCCCTTATTACCTTGGACCGTGACTCAACAATACAGGTAAACACACAGTGTGAGCGGGAACTCTGAATATTTATTCTCGTTGCTGCAGCCCTCCTATTTGACAGACCACGCATATTTTTGATAATTGTTAACAGTATTATCCAAGAGTATACTTTGTCCGTCCCGTAAAAATGGCATTCTCTGACCCTAAATTCGTTAAATGCATGAGATGCCCTTCAAGATATATACCAAGTTATTTATAAAATAAAGTAAGGTAAGAGATATTATACCTTTTTGAGAATCTGTGTCACGTCATTCATGTTCCCAGATTTAGCACACTCTCTTATATGAAGACTTCTTTCAGAAGGATTAAGTAAGTCCGTGATTTTCTCATTATCTATCTGTTTATACAATGTTCCGGGATCAGTATCACAGTGACAATAAAAAATTCAATTGTTGATTATAAATGATCACGTTACCTCAAGAAAAGAGCAGCTACACTGATACATAAGTTCTTTGTCAGCATGCTCTTTTTGTTCCTACAAGTAATTCATACGACGAATTTACATTGACATGTTTCTTTATAAACAAGCTATCATAAGTGAAACTACGAGAAGATATACTAACACACCTCATCCATGCGAGAAATTAATCGTCGAAATACACGGGGTGTCAAGCCCTGTTCATTACTAGATATAGTCTCTTCAGCTAATGCATTTGTAGTTCCCATATTGTATGCGTCTTTCCACTCCCGCTCTAAGGAAATTAAACGATAGTACTAATTAACACATTTAGCAAACAAAAAATACAAATACTGGTAAAACCGTATTTATGTAGAGGTAAGACTATATGATAGCTGTCCGTATGCAAAAATGGAACTGTTAACTCCAGCAAGACATTTCTGAATGAGTGGAGCTCCAACAAGCTGGAATACATCAGTCTAAAAGAGAAATCGAAGCAACAGACATTTAACTACTATTTCAGAAACACGCAAAATTCAAAGGTATCACCAGAAGTCATCTCAACTATCGCTTCTCCCTCATGTTCCTTCAGCGGCCGCATTCTCACTATAACCTAATATCGCTCATGACAACATGTCCAATTACATACACTCCTACATGGTACGTTTTCAAACATTTTCAATTATTAGATCATAACCCAATGTCCCAATGTATTCACCCATCCCCCTATTTAACGTAAAGAAAAGAAAATGTGCTACCTTAAAGGACCAAGAGGGAGCTCCTGTTCATACAAGCAAAAAATACAACCGCGACATCAAGCCATCAAGGGTAGAGTTTAGACCGTTTTGATCTGCACTAATGATTACTCGTGTTGACCCATTACCCAACATACCAACCCGCCATTTTTCAAGCCTCTGATATAGTCGTTGTGTAGTTTAAGATGGTATAAAGAGTGCAAATCTTTCATGCACGTAAACAAATATTATATAACCGAAGACAGACTAGCAAAACACCGAGCAGAAGAAACCCAAAGCCATTGTCTACGAGATCTTGAGCTACGAAGCAACCCGGCAATGGCCATCAAACATACCGAAACGACCACCCGATCATTAATCGTATCCAGAAAGTTATAAGGGCTGCAATTATTGAAAACTGTTTTACCAGTTATCAAATATCTAGGACAGACACCCTCCAACAGAAACAAAATAAAGAATCATATGGGCCACGTGAAGTCTACTGTAATCATGCTATGTGCAGTCTATTCATATTTTTTATAGGGAATCTTATAAATGCATTGGTTTGATGGTAACATAGAATGAAGGCATATTTCAATACTTCGAATACTATTCTTGGTCATAATGACACCATAAGACTGATTTTAAGGTAGGATAGAAGGCAGATAATCACAACGGTTAATTTTGTGATACTCTTATCAAATCTTCGCTGACATTATCCCTATTGTAAAGTTCCATACTAAATCCATCATCAAGACATCCAAACGGTAGTTTAATCCAAGGATTCTTAACTCGGCATTTCATGTTCTTCATTCTTGTAAACTAGATTACAATCAAGCCATCACTATCTGGAGTGCCTAATTAGAGGCAGTTGTCCTAATTTTTGATCACCAAGATTAACAGATTATTTATCAACCCCTTCATTCGATGGTTAAGCATACACTACCTTCTTTACACGCTTAAAAGATGTGAACTTCATACTTGGACTTATTATATGGGGTACTGAAACATTACTCATAGTGAAAACTGGCCTTTTCTTAATTCCCAAACGGCACAACCTAAGCTTGACTAGGAACGTGTGATGCAAAAAGAGCGCTATACCATATCAAAATCATGTGTTTCAAATTCTTTATACTAGCAAAGCCGACTTCTTATCCGGTAGCTACAAAATTTCCATTTCATAATACATTACATAATGACTGGAGTATAAAGTTATAAAGCTTGAGTTGGTTAAAAGTTTCTCATCCACTATATACCAATCCCATCATTGTTCAACCTTCTACTTTTGCTAAACAGATTCATGAACAAATCCAGTTAGAAACTAGCTTCAACGTCAATATGAGGTGAAAATGCAAACTCAAATCCTAAAATCGCCCATCTGCTATTTTCACACAAACCAACTGAAATAAAACAACAAAAATTCATATCCGTGCAATGACGAACAGACACTGACCAAACCACTGCTAGTATATTTTGGTAACCACTGCTACTTTAGTTTATTCCACTGCTAGTGTTACTAAACCACTGCTAGTATATTTAGGTAACCACTGCTACGTTTATCGAAACCACTGCTAGTGTTACTAAACCACTGCTAGTGTATTTTGGTAACCACTGCTACTTTATTTTATTCCACTGCTAGTGTTACTAAACCACTGCTAGTATATTTAGGTAACCACTGCTACGTTTATCGAAACCACTGCTAGTGTTACTAAACCACTGCTAGTATATTTAGGTAACCACTGCAACTTTATTTTATTCCACTGCTAGTGTTACTAAACCACTGCTAGTATATTTAGGTAACCACTGTTACGTTTATCGAAACCACTGCTAGTGTTACTAAACCACTGCTAGTATATTTAGGTAACCACTGCTACTTTATTTTATTCCACTGCTAGTGTTACTAAACCACTGCTAGTATATTTAGGCAACCACTGCTACGTTTATCGAAACTACTGCTAGTTTCTTGTCGTTACCACTGCTAGCTTGTTTTGATTCTACTTCTTGTGTTTTGATTCTTGCAAGTTGAATAAGTTTTCCTATCAATAACTTCGAGAAATTAAACTTCTAATAAATATGGGACTCGCACTATTGCATACTAATTCCACACAACAATTGGTGATAATCGAAGCTCATTTACACAATAATCGGTGTAAATGAAACCCTAATTATTATATGTATATTAAAATTAGAGAAATAATACCTTCGGCGACGGTGAATTGACCGGAGATGGTGAGATAACCAGAGATGAAGGTGTTGATAGCCGGAGGTGAAGGTGTTGATACAATGCGGTGATGGTGGCCGGAGGTGAAGGTGTTGATAGCCGGAGTTGATGGCGGCTTGAGAGAGAGATAAAACTTCTGGTTTTTTTAATTGAAATGAGAAATAATGTGAGGAATTATTGTTTTTGTTAGACTTTTTATTTACTTTTTTATTCTTCAATCATAAAAAGTTTCAGTCATTAAATGAAATTTCTCTTGTAGTGTGAATTGGTAGCAGTTGCCGATAACAGTTTTAGTTTTATAGTTTTTAGTTTAAAAAGTGAATTGGTAGCAGTAGTAGGCTAATTCACCAATGGCAGTTTGGTTTTGTTAAAGGAAAGAAGATGCTCAACATGTAAAAATAGTTAAGGGTACAATAGTCATTGTAATTTAAAAAGTATTTAAAAGTTATGTAAAAAAAATATAAAAGTACAAAAGTACAAAGTTAAAAAAGACGCTCAAAGTAATTCGCTTAAGTCGCTCAGCATTGGGAAGGAGCAAAAGGAATAAAATAATATTTTCCAAAGTTTGACTTTTTCCTTGAAAATATCAAAAAAAATCGCTCGAATCTTAAAAAGTCGCTGGATATAAGTCGATTATAAATCATAGGTACGAAAATGATTGGGTTCTGAAAAGTGTCAGGACACTTGGCACTCTTAGATTGGAAGGAAAAAGTCGCAAGTCTCAAAGTTTATTTTGGAAATACCCCAACTTTTTTCCTAAAAAGTGTTGACACCCTGAGCAAAACATGCATTCTCAGAATTACCCCTACTTTTAATATACCTAATTGGAGTATATTGATAATTTTTAACATTTTTGGAAGTATTACATTTTTACGTTACCAGGTTTTAAATTTCGTGATTTAAGGGCTTAACATTAGTAATTACCGGGACCAAACTATACCCTAAAAATCAAAAGTTATCACAAAATAAACACAAACTACCACCTCAAAAATGAGGTGGCGTTTGATGGTGCTTCACAAAGCCATGTGGCTTATTTTCCATGCACCTCTACACTTACTCACCCACTATTGTCCCCTCATATACCCCAAGTCACCTCACACTTATCCTTTTACATGCAAAAAGATCACAAAATCTCTCTTGGACCTCTCTCTTTGCCGTCCACTATACACACACAAACACCAATCTACACTTTGATTTGTACTTCAAAAATCACTAAGAATATGGAGCTAGAGTTGGTAGTTACATGATCCTAGGGTTGTTTTGTTGAATTCAAGGGTAAATTAGAAGATATTCAAGGCATAAGGGGATGAAGTAAGAAGGGTATTTCAAGGGTAAGAAGGATTTATAAGCTTGGGTTAAGAGGTTGAAGAAGGTTGAAGATTGGAAGGAGGTTTAGGCTTGATTGTTCTTGTGACCATTCAACCTAAGTCTTGTAAGAAGTTGTTTAAATTTCTTGTCATTCAATATGGTTGTAATAATATTTAGGATTATTTTATGTAATTTGATATAAGTAGTACATGTAATAAGGCTTGCATGATGTTGTACATAAAATTGATGGGTAAAAACTAGTGTAGAAACTCATTATTACAACTAGCAAGAAACTAGTGAATTATCATGAGTTTTAACATGAAAATCTTAAACTTTGGACTTTATTAAGTTTAAAAAGTTGTTAGAGGAAGTAAAAACTAGAATTTGAGCTTTTGAATCACTTGAAATGGACTTGTAGATAGAAAGTTATGGTTAAAAGAAGATGGCTAGATGAAAACTTGATATTAAGTCAAAAGTCTTCTGAAACGATTTTAAAACGCGATTTAAACCCTTTTATGGTCTGAATCAGCAAAAGTGTAAAACACGAAAGTTGCTAGGAATGAAATTTTATTCAAAAACTCAGGTGCACATAAGCAGAAAGTGAACGAAAAGTCTAAAAAACAGCAAATACTACACGGACCTGTTGTGACTAGAAAACAACCATGGACATGGAAACTTAGTTATATTTTTCTTTAAGACAAAACAAAGCCAAGGTTAAGCTAAGGCTTATTTCTCAAGCTATTTTAACTTAAATATAACCACTAGATATGACAATGATTGTTATTTGAAAGTTGTTTCGTGCGGCTAAGTTACGGCTAGTTTGAGTATGTTAACCCGAAAATTGTTTCAAAAACTTGGTCATTAGATGAAGCTTTACTAGATTTTGACAAAATGACTATATGACACATAAACTATGTAAATACCATTTTCACAAGTTTTAACTTCTAAAACCATGAACATATTAGTCTAAAAATTTCTTTTGAAACCTTTACTCAACATCATAATATGACACGCCAAAATTATTTCATCACAACACTTACACATGATAAATGCTTCACGACACAACTCATAACACTATCACAAATAGTCTTTGACGAAAGACGACATATGTTTTATACAACATTTGTCTCGTCAAATACTTACTTATAAATGATAAGTACTACAATAGTAGGGAATTTCATTATCATAAAGAGGCCTCTTCGGGGTATCGTATCGACGAGTTGTGGATTTACGATTTAAAGTGTCCTGGCTCCTCGTGCGATTACTACATGACCTCTTGATTTTGATAGCCCGAACGGTGGTACGAGGTCATTTATAAAAAGGATGTGAGCCAAACCAACACTTAAGCGATACCTTAGCTTAATATCCATGTACAACATCATAAGCCAACAAATTACATATACTTGTACACTTATATTGAAAACTATACTAAAACATAATTACTATACTTTCGTAGGTAATCACTAAAGATCGCAGTCTTGACATACACTGTTATTCCTATAAGCTACTACTGATTACTACGGTGAGTTCATAGCCCCAACTTTTGTTTAGCTGTTTTATAAACTACTTGGGGGAGATACATGCTAAAATGTTTTATTATGGAGAATTACTTGCAAACTGAATGCCTTGACTGTATTATTGCATGCCTAAGTTGTTTATGCCAAAAGTCCCCAACATCATGGACTACTAATCACTAGGAGTGAGCGCAAATATAGTGGATAGGCCTATCGGGATTGACGAATCCCGTTTGTGTTAGCCGGATCGGTAACCAAACACACTTTATTTGAATTACCTAGGTATATGGCAAAATACCTACTCGGGGCAAGTTACTTATATATATATATATATATATATATATATATATATATATATATATATATATATATATATATATATATATATATATATATATATATATATATATATATATATATATATCGTCCGGTGATATATATACAACAGTCAGTCGTGAGTTCCATGAGCTTAGAGCAATAATAACTTTCAAGAAGATAGTTGTACACATTGCAATTATACTACAAACTATTGTCCACTACTGTTTTCAAAACTATGAATTCACTCAACCATTGTGTTGACTTTTCGGCATGTTTTATCTCAGGTCCGTAAGATATGTCTGGCACGCGAATAAAGGCATACGGAATAGGCATTTTGAAGACTATGCATATTATCATTCGAAAACTTTTAAACTTATTATGTACATTATGGGACCTCTACTCTGATGTTATGAATAAATTCAAATGATAATGTATTTTAAAACGTCTCATTTAGAGTCGTTTTCTGTAATGTGTACTTTGTGTTAATAAGTAATATCCTCGATTAGCTTCCGCTGCTAATTAAAAACTGGGGGTGTTACAGATTGGCATCAGAGCTACAGTTATAGATAACCAGGGTGCATTATATACCTAGACTATAACTACTATCTACTGATTCACTTATTATAGTCTTTATATTCCGTGTGCCATGCCCACTATTTGACATATCATTGTTTAAATTGCTATGAACGTTTAACTAACTCTGAACATGGATACTCTTATGCAGACATTATGTCTGTACCACCATCTCCAGATCAAGATCTCGTTATTCCAAATCAAGCTATACCAACTCAACAAGAGCAAATACTTCCGGCTCCCATCCAAGCATAGAATCCCCCGGATCAAGATGATGATTATCTTGATATTTTGGACTATGGGGATGACGAGGATGAGGAACCATATGAAAATTTAGCTGATGAAAATGAACCCGAGGATGACCCGAAAGAAGATCCGGAAGAAGATGAAAATATGATCTTAGATGATGATGATGATGACATGGAAGTGATTTCCGATGATGATGAAGAAGAGGAAGAACCTATTCAAGTGTATATCATACTCAACGGATCTCCACCTCTACCATCACCAGTGTCACCATCTATTCCAGCAAACTCTGAAATTCCTGTTTCGGTTACTCCCGCTACTGGGGGAATGCCTTATATCATTGGGGGGCCTTCCTCTGCCTATGAATTTGAAGGACCATCTAATACATTTCCAAACTTCCCTAGGTACAAAATGGGATGTCTGAGACAAGATGTCACAGCAATTCAAAATCATGTCCACTTTCTGTCAAGGGCAACGCATCGTCGTGAAACGGAGATCTCTTCAATAAGAGTTGAAACTGTTAATGCTCAAAAACGAACCGATCTGAAAATCTTGGATATGAATGATATCCGAAATGGCATTACACGTGTGGAAGACATTGTCTTGGATCCTATAACCGGATTTCCAGTGCTCAAGAACAAAGTCACCCGTATGGATCGAGCACAAAATGAAGACGGTGAGCAGATTAAAGAGTTGAAACGCCGCGTAGCTTCGGCGGAAATCAATTTAGAAATTGCTCAAACCGACCGATATAGGCTTGAGATCAATCTCTACAACGTACGGGCATAAATGCAGATCATGTTTCAAGAACTAAGGGGCTCTAGGGAGTTTCGCCTAAATTACGCCATTGATGTGTTGGTTGCTCACGGGAATAACAATCAGCCCGAGCCGCATCAATCTCCGGACTCTTGAAGACTAGTGTTGTTATAATAGTAAAAAGACTTAGTAGAATATGTAATAGCTAGTAAACAATGTAATTGCTGACTGATAGTTTCGTCAGTAAATTTTGAAGAAACCTGTCATGGGTTTCAATTTTGTAACTCCGATATAACTGATTAACTATATATGAATGTAACTTTTGTTGTATAAATCTATCTCGTCTTGCGTTGTGATTTAATTTCCAACGTTGATCTTCTATCATTTCTAATCGTGCTTATTATCCAACATCATACTTATACCACATCTCTTGTTTAATTGATACAATCATGCCACCAAAAACGAAAAGCCAAGCTGCTATTGATAAAATGGTTGCCGATAAAGTGGCTGACGCACTTAGAGTTGAGCGGGCAACTGCAGCTACAAATGCTGTCGCGGCCGCTGGGGCTGCTGAAGCCGCAAAAACTGCCTCTGTTGCCGAGGCACTTGCAACTGCTAGGGCCGCTGCAATTAATGTTGGAGTGGGAGGTTCTAATGCAACTGGACCAGCTATTGGTGCCGAAAGAATAAATATCAAACCAATGCCAAGGGGCTGCTCATACAGCGAATTCATGAAATGCCAACCAACCAACCAATTTTAAAGGCATTGAAGGAGCTGTAGGGTTAACCCGTTGAAAGATCTGAATATGTATTCCTGATTAGCAACATCACTGAAGACTGCAAGGTCAAATATGCCACCAGTACTTTAATGGATGAAGCATTATCACGGTGGAATTCTGTAGTTCAACCAATTGGCATTGCAAATGCCTACAAAATTTCTTGGGTCGAACTCAAAACAATGATGATCAAACAATATTGTCCTCGTAACGAGGTACGAAGTTGAAATTAAATTCTGGAACCACATAGTTAAGGGCACAGATATCACCACATACAATCATTGATTCAATGAATTGGCAATCTTATGTCCAACAATGGTTCCAACCAATGAGAAGTTACTGGAGAGGTACATGTGGGGACTTCCACAACCTATACAGGGAAATGTGACCTCATTTGATCCAAAAATGATAGATGATGCAATGGGAATGGCTCATAGACTGATGGATCAAGCGGTTAGAGCAGGAACTGTTCTGATTCATGACATTAACCTCAAGCGCAACAACAACAACAACAACAACAACCATCCCAAAAACAATACCCACAACAATAACAAGAGAAGGTGGAATGATAGCCGAAGGGGTAACAACAACAATCCCAACCAACAAAACCGAAACACAAACCACCATAACCAGCAAAACCGTAGGCAAGAAAATGCCAGAGGTACTGTTGCTGTTGTTGTTGCACCAGCTGAAGGAGGAGGTTATCAAGGAAATGCTCCTTTGTATTATATATGCAAGTTACATCATGAAGGACCTTGCACCGTTAGATGCAAGAATTGTCAGAAGATAGGGCATCAAACCAAGGACTGCATAGGGAAGGGGCCTGCTACTAGTGCCAACACCCAACTAGTATTGAGTTGTTTTGGGTGTGGAGAACGTGGACACATCAAGAGACAATGTCCCCAAAACAATGGTCAACAAGAAGGAGTAGCTCGTGGTAGGGCGTATCTATTGGGTGATAAAGATGCACAACATGATCCGAATGTGGTTACGGGTACGTTTCTACTCAATAACCATTATGCTAAAATCTTATTTGATTCGGGTGCTGATAAAAGTTTTATATCTACTGCATTTGCATCTTTACTTGATATTGCACCCACTACATTAGACACCGCCTTTACCATTGAGTTAGCAAATTGGAATCTTGTAACCACCAACATTGTACTTCAAAACTGTACACTAAACTTGTTAGGTCATCCATTCAAAATAGACCTCATGCCAATATAACTCGGAAGTTTCGATGTTATAATTGGTATGGAATGGTTATCGCAACAAAATGCAAATATCATCTGTGGCGAGAAAGTTGTACATATTCCTATCGATAATGAAACCTTGGTTATCCGAGGAGATCGAAGTGGAACTCGCCTGAACATCATTTCTTGGATTAAAACTCAAAAGTACATCAAGAAAGGATGTTATGTCTTCCTAGCCCACATAACGGAGAAAAAGTTAGAGGAGAATCGACTCGAAGATGTACCTATTGTACGTGATTATCCTGAAGTCTTTCCTGAAGACTTACCCGGACTTCCACCACCTAGACAAGTGGAGTTCCAAATCTAATTGGTACCAGTTGCTCGAGCAACCTACTGCTTAGCCCCTTCGAAATTGCAAGAGTTATCTAACCAATTGCAAGAACTTACGGATAAAGGTTTTATTCGACCAAGTTCATCACCATGGGGAGCTCCAGTCCTATTCATTAAGAAGAAGGATGGATCCTTCAGAATGTGCATTGATTACAGGGAGTTCAATAAACTAACTATAAAGAACCGATACCCACTTCCAATCGATGATCTTTTCGATCAACTCCAAGGTTCAAGCGTATACTCCAAGATCGATTTGCGATCAGGATATCACCAACTTAGAGTTCGGGAAGAGGATGTTCCGAAAACGGCATTCAGGACTCGATATGGTCATTATGAGTTTCAAGTTATGCCATTTGGTTTAACCAATGCTCCAGCAGTATTCATGGATCTCATGAATCGAGTGTGTAGACCATATTTGGATAAGTTTGTGATTGAGTTCATAGATGATATTCTAATTTACTCTAAGAGTAAAGAAGAACATGAAAGACATCTCAATCTGATCCTAGAGTTACTCAAGAATGAAAAGTTGTACGCTAAATTCTCAAAATGTGAATTTTGGATCTCAAGTGTACAATTCTTGGGCCACGTAATTAATAGTCATGGAATTCATGCGGATCCCGCCAAGATAGAGTCCATAAATACTTGGGCTGCCCCTACAAATCCAATGGAAATACGTCAATTTTAAGACTTGTTGGATATTACCGTAGATTCATTGAAGGTTTTTCCAAGATAGCAAAGCCTCTAACTAAATTGACTCAAAAGAATGTGAAATTCGATTGGGGCGAAAAAGAAGAGAAAGCGTTTCAATTTCTAAAGGAGAAATTATGCAGTGCACCTATCTTAGCGTTACCTGAAGGCAACGAAGACTTTTTTGTGTACTGTGATGCTTCGTATAAAGGTTTGGGAGCAGTGTTAATGCAAAGATAGAAGGTGATAGCTTAGGCCTCACGACAACTTAAAAAGCACGAGAAAAACTACACCACTCATGACTTAGAGTTAGGGTCAGTCGTTTTTGCTCTTCGAATCTAGAGACATTATCTCTACGGCACAAAGTGTATAGTATACACCTATCACAAAAGCTTGCAACACATTCTGGATCAGAAAGATCTAAACATGAGACAACGCCGCTGGTTAGAATTACTTAGTGATTACGACTGTGAAATTCGTAATCACCCGGGTAAGGCAAACGTTGTGGCAGATGCTCTTAGTAGAAAAGAACGACTCAAACCTCTAAAGGTTAGATCGTTGGGTATGATGATCGTATCACCACTACCCTGACAAATCCTTGCAGCACAAACTGAAGCTATCAAAGAAGAAAACCGACCCAAAGAGAATCTCTACGGAATGTTAGAGAGCAAAAATGGTTTTGTAAAGCGTTCTGATGGAACGTTATGCTTCAAAGACAGAAGTTGGATACCACTCTATGGAGGTGTACAAGATTTGATTATGCATGAATCGCATAAGTCAAAGTACTCCATTCATCCGGGGTCCGACAAAATGTATCATGATCTCAAAATGCTATATTGGTGGCCTAACATGAAGGACGATATTGCCAAATATGTTGGTAAGTGCCTGACATGTTCTAAGGTCAAGGCCGAGTGTCAAAAACCATCAGGATTACTACAACAACCCAAAATTCCTATGTGGAAATGGGAAAGAATCACGATGGATTTTGTTACGAAATTACCCAGAACACCGAGCGGTTATGACGCCATTTGGGTAATTGTTGACCGTTTAACAAAATCTGCTCATTTTATTCCAATTAAATAAACTTATGAAATGGATCAGCTGACCAAGCTGTACATCAAATAAATAGTTTCTAGACACGGTGTACCAATTTCAATTATCTCAGATAGAGATAGCAGATTTACTTCAAATTTTGGCAAATCACTTCAGAAAGCTTTTGGAACTAAACTAGACATGAGTACTGCCTATCATCCGCAAACTGAAGGTCAAAGCGAAAGAACCATACAAACCTTGGAAGATATGCTAAGAGATTGTATTATCGATTTTGGTAAAAGCTGGGACTATCATTTACCATTAGTCAAATTCTCTTACAACAATATCTATCATTCCAGTCTTAAATCATCACCGTACGAAGCATTGTATGGTCAAAAATGTCGATCTCCCGTATGTTGTAATGAGGTTGGCGATGTTCAACTCACCGGCCCAGAAATTGTATGGGGACACAACTGAAAAGATTATTCAGATCAGAAGCAGACTACAAGCTGCTAGAGATCGCCAGAAAAGTTACACTGACACTAGGCGAAAACCCTTGGAATTTCAAATTGGAGATAGGGTTATGTTGAAAGTCTCGCCTTGGAAAGGCGTAATCCGTTTTGGAAAACATGGGAAACCAAGTCCACGATATATTGGACCATTCAGAATCCTAGAAAGAGTTGGTCTGGTTGCATACAAACTCGAGCTACCTCAAGAATTAAGTGGAATCCATAACACTTTCCACGTGTCAAATCTTAAGAAATGTCTATCCGATGAAAGCCATGTCATTCCACTAGACGAGATTAAGCTCGATGACAAGCTACATTTTATTGAGGAACCTATTGAAATAATGGACCGTGAGGTCAAACAGTTGAAACAAAGCCGAATCCCCATCGTTAAAGTACGTTGGAATTCTCGCCGAGGGCCTGAATACACCTGGGAAAGAGAGGACCAAATGCGACAGAAATATCCGCATCTCTTCTCGGGTACATCAAAAAAAATCATGAGGACATGATTTCCGTAATGAGGGAAGGCTGTAGCACATCGCATATTTCAGGTCTATATTTTACTATTTTACGTTATATAAATTACTTTTAATTATTTATATAAGTAATCCCAAAAATTAAATAGTGTGAATTATCCTCACAACCAACACAAGACTAGGAAAAGTCTATGTGTTCAAAAATACTTTAGTTTCACCACTAGTCATAATTCATAAGAATTATTGCCACTTTGCCAATTTTAAGTACACATTTTACCTTTAAGTAATACGCGTGCCCGAACCTACGTTATTAGGTTTTAACAACATAGAAGCACCATATTAGACTCATCATACTTTTAATATACCTAGTTGGAGTATATTGATAGGTTTTAATATTTTTGGAAGTATTACATTTTTACGTTACCCGGTTTTAAGTTTCGTGAATTAAGTGCTTAACATTCGTAATTACCAGGACCAAACTATACCCTAAAAATCAAAAGTTATCACAAAATAAACACAAACTACCACCTCAAAAATGAGGTGGCGTTTGATGGTGCTTCACAAAGCCATGTGGCTTCTTTTCCATGCACCTCTACACTTACTCACCCACTATTGTCCCCTCATATACCCCAAGTCACCTCACACTTATCCTTTTACATGCAAAAAGATCACAAAATCTCTCTTGGACCTCTCTCTTTGCCGTCCACTATACACACACAAACACCAATCTACACTTTGATTTGTACTTCAAAAATCACTAAGAAGATGGAGCTAGAGTTGGTAGCTACATGATCCTAGGGTTATTTTGTTGGATTCAAGGGTAAATTAGAAGATATTCAAGGCATAAGGGGCTGAAGTAAGAAGGTTATTTCAAGGGTAAGAAGGATTTATAAGCTTGGGTTAAGAGGTTGAAGAAGGTTGAAGATTGGAATGAGGTTTAGGCTTGATTGTTCTTGTGACCATTCAACCTAAGTCTTGTAAGAAGTTGTTTAAATTTCTTGTCATTCAATATGGTTGTAATAATATTTATAATTATTTGATGTAATTTGATATAAGTAGTACATGTAACAAGGCTTGCATGATGTTGTACATAAAATTGATGGGTAAAAAGTAGTGTAGAAACTCATTAAGACAACTAGTGAGAAACTAGTGAATTATCATGAGTTTTGTAGGATCGTAAATATTATTGTGTTGATGATTCGGGTGGTATTGGATGCTGGAAATACATGTTAGCCATTTAGAGAGAGAAAGATAAGAGAGGGTGTTCTTGGTAGAGAGTTGCTTTACAAAATGAAAGGTTAGATTGAATGAGAAGCACCACCCCTTCCAAGGTTGGAAGGGGTATTTATAGTTACAGACTACACGACCTCCTGACGGCCTGTGGATCAGGTATACAGTGGGTAAAGACCCGTCCTTTGTCACACCCCCAAATTACCTGTTTTGAAGCGGAATGGAATTCCTGGGGGTTGACTGTCATAGCATCACAGTTACAGATATATTGAACGACCTAAAGTGTCGTTTGGAAAATACATCATTTGATTTAATAAAATAATCAGAGTTTACAAAGTGTAGGTCCCAAATGAAATTAGACATGTGCGGAATTAAGTTTGATACAAGACAAACGATGTTTTAAAGTTCATAAAACACAAGTGAGACGCGTCGTCACCGCGACTCTATGATATGTCCACATGCATGCCATGAAGTGAATGCCTTAGATACCTGAGATAAAACATGCTAAAAGTGTCAACACAAAGGTTGAGTGAGTTCATAGAGTTTGCGATGAAATGTAAAGCCTTTAAAGAATGTTCATGCAGCAAAGGCATTGCAAATCCACTCAGTTCCCAAGTTCCCCCATACAAAACTTGAAACTTGTGTGTTTACAACCCATTGCCAAAATATGTATAGTTTATGTTCAAATGCATGATGTCAAATGAATTCACATAACAGTACATTACTTAATGTATCAATATTCAATTGATATAACACATATGAGTGTTGTTCAAATAATTTCAAGACCATTAGTTCGTGATTATACCAAGACCATCAGCTCAATGAATATACCAAGACCATCAGCTCAATGACTATACCAAGACCATCAGTTCAATGATTATACCAAGACCATCAGCCCAATGATTTATGATATGACAATTCTAAGCATGGTAAAACTGTTACTTCGTATGACTAAACATTCAGTTCAGATAAACATATAGTTTGCAAATAGTCATGAATGTCATAAAAATAGTTGAGCATGTATCTCCCCCAAAGAGTTTAATAAAAGCATTAAAAAAATTAGGGGCTATGACTCACCTGTTGCAATGATAATGATGACAAAAGTGGATACACCGAAATGTAGCGTGAATCTCTAAACTTGACCTATTATGAATGATAATAAGTTATGATGTAATGTTATGCATGCAATTCGTATGATATCAATACCACTTGTGAATTTTTGAAAATAATACTTATCGTCGAAAAATAATCTTATAACGTCTTGACAATTTATAAATTACTTTTCAAGCATCTACGTTGAAATGATATCATACGATAATCATTTAATGATTTATTATGAAATTATAACTTTTCGTCGTAAAATAATGTCATTTGAAAAATTCATGAAAGTGACTAAATAGCCTAGAAAAGCTAGTCGTAAAATGGTGCACATCGAGTGTTAGGAAACAAACTCAACTATTTTGGGAAGCTTGTATCATTATCTCAAAGTTTTAGCATTTAAGTTTTCATCCTAGAGGTCTCGATCATGGAGATAAATATAGGTTAAGCATGGTACTTGTGTCCAAAATATTTAAGGGTGGTTTTCGGCAAAGTTTAAGTGACCGTATTTTATTCGTTACAACTCCGCTTGACGAACGGTTGGACATTTTGGAAAATAGGCTAGGCGAACTTATTTTTACTAGAAGACATAATTTTGTAAAAAGTACTACATCATTGTTAAAAACGACCCTCAACATGGTCCCTCGTTGACGTAAAGTTTGTCTAATAGAAATATACTAATTTTTCTTATATAATAAAGTTACGGCAACTTTGTGTAAACGTGTGTAAATTAATCGTTACAAATCCGTTTTCTACGTTTTATATGTCCTTAGCTTCGTATCAAAGTATACTAATATATTTTTGATAAGTCGACACAATTTATAACGCCTAAGCCTCATTTTTGACTCGTAAAAAGTGACATTTACATGCTGAAATTTCTGAAATTATTAGTTTTCGTCGTCAAACTTCAAAAATTCATATCTTCTTCGTTATAGCTCTGTTTTAATCCGTTCAAGCGGCCACGTTTTCGTTTTAAAGTGTATTTTCTAAATATCTAGGCCAAAAATTTTTATTTACTGTCGAGATATCCAGATTTCAAAAATATGGACAGACCCTTAAATAAAGTTGTCGAAATGAGTTTTTCTCGCGCAAAACATATTCTAACCAATTCAAACCAACGCCGAAGCTATTCTAATCCTAACATACACCTTATTAGGGTGTCATGGGTTCCTAGACATCACCAAAAGTGATATGTTTCAAGGAGTAATTATAGGATGATAAATATATATTTATAACACTTAAAAACAATAAAAAGTGGTATAGACATCCATATAACTTGCATATTTTTCTCAAGCATGATAAAATGAACATGATATGAATATGAAAGATGAAAGTGAACATGAAATGCTTACTAGTTACTTGATGAGGTTTAAATGAACAAGGTTTCCTAAATACTCCTAGGTTTTTATTTCAAAACCTAAATAGAAGTAATATAGTGTTTGTAAAATTACTTGATCCTTGAAAATCTTGTGTTTTCTCTTGGTTTTTCTTCTTGGCCGAAATCCTCAAAGAAGTGGAAGAGTTTGCTTGCAAGTTCACCTTTTTACTAAGTGTAGTATGTGTTTTCTTTTAGAAATTAAATGCAAGTTTATGAAATATCTAGCCAAAAAGGACAATATGGTAATTTAAGAAGCAAAAATCAAATGTGATTTCTCTTGTGACATGGGGGTGTCGGCAAGGATATAAAAAAAATAAAGTAATGCATTTGGTGCAAAGTAAATGTGATAATGTTTAAGTAATCTAGGTCATTTGTGAGTTAAAATAAGTATTTAGGGTAGCGTTAGCTAGAAATAAATTTTAACGGGTCAAAATAAAATGTATTAAAGTCATAAAAATTATAAAAATACATTTCTTGCAAAATTTGAGTGAAATAATAGTTATCGTGTAGTTTTTACGAAAACTGTCGTAATTATATAAATATAACAATTTATATACGAAATAAATTTAAAACATTGGGTAAACTCATAATATTATTTTTATAATCTTAATATGAGTATAAAAATATGTTGGGATAATTTTTGGAAGTATCGGATCAAATGTTCAAAATAATTAATTACGCGATAACGTTTATTTAATAAAAATTATACGTGTAATGAAAAATGCAAAATCATGCATAAACTAATATGATGATAATGATGCTAATGATATGTACACTAAACCTAGTCTATATGAAATGTCCTTGATGATCGTTCATGAATTCGCAGCTAAACCATTAAGGTTACGCGAATTTGATACTCGTAAACCTAGTTTACGATAAACGATGAAATACTGAAGAATGAATAGAAATTTTCTCCGGGAATGAATAGTATTTCATGAATAGTAAATTTTGAAATACGTTCTCAGAATATTACTTCGACTCCGAAAACGGCGAGTTGTCACATCCTTCCTCCACGGTGTTGCACTAAACTAAACCACGCTAATAACTAACTAATAAACTAACAAATAACGTAACTAAAGATATTTCTACGAGCTAACTTATGCTAGATAATATTTTGGGTGACCAACTCTTCACTATGGAATTTCTAATTCCTAACAATCTCCCCCTAAGGGAGGTCACCCCATGTTTTACATTTCGAATCCTAGCATTCTATTTTATCTTCAGTTCTGAGCTCGTAGACTTCAATTCTTCAATGTCTGCATTCTTTGTGCTTTTGTAGTGACTCTTCATAGTCCGATTATTTTGTACTTTCAGTGGAGGTCTTTGAACTGGTCCACATCTTTGATGATCTTTGAGCTTTATGGAGATCATCAGCCACAGTAAATCTCTGGATCACCCTTTATTGTGTTGCCTTCATGTGATGTTGTGACTTTTGGAACGACATGCTCACACCTTTTGGATCATGACATCTTTCCATCAGAGTAGCGGAAGCTTTAACGGTTCAAGATATTTGCAGGCGGTAGCCAGAAACATCGTATATAAATATCGAGCCGGGTTTTGTAGATATGCATAAATCATGATTTCTTCAATTAAGTGTGGATGCTGTGAGCATGCGGCTTTGGATTGACTTCTCAATTCGATCAGCTGCAACCGTCCAAATGTACCGCAAAAACAGTTAGCAATAAAGCGCACAAAAGTGTCTTTGATCACTTTCGTTGAATTGAGGTACACGACCCACGGTTCCCCGTTGATCAGTACAACTACTTTGTGATCGTATGATTCGAAGAATCTCCTTGAGGGTTTCGCATGTTTCTAGCGTTCTCAAACCGGAATGTCTCAAAGAAGACAACACGGAGTGAGTGAACCAGCGAATTGAGATTCACTGATTGATGAAAAATGATTTGAAAACAATCGCGTATTGCTTGAAGAAAGAGTTTTGCAATACGACGAAGGTTTTATGAGAAAGATCAATTTTCAAATTAAAATATTTTTTGTATTTGAAAAGTGTACACATTCGATGTGCTAGAGAAAAGAAGATTTGCATATCGAACGGTTTTTCCAAAAGTATTTTTTCAATCAGAGATACTTTTTGAGTTTGAAATATGAATACACATTCGATGCGCTAGAGAAAAGAAGATTTCCACATCGAACGGTTTTTCCAAAAGTATTCGTCAATTCATTTCCTAGACCAAGGTTGATTCACGAGTGAATCGCCCCATCGTTTCTATCCAGTTGTCACAAGTTTGATCTTTAGAAAAGATCTCACATGTCACCCACCAAGAGCTTGTTTGATGTTGGCTCTAGAAGGATTTCCATCTTCTTTTTGAATATTTTTACATATCACTCGGATGTTCTAGCAATACCACAAGGATAATGCGTAGGACTCTTAAAATATATTCTTACTTTCCACATTGTGTGAAATAGCAAGTCTTCAAGAATTTAGTGTCCTAATGAGATATTGTGGATGATCTCTTGGCTCTAGACTCAATTGTGCACATTTGGTTCCTATGCCGGAGACTAGGGAGAAGGTCTCCTTCTTCAATATCAACACCCCATGAGAATGAAACAAGCCCTGTTAAGAGGAACTTGAGTAGCTTGGGAAGTTATAATGCAGTGCGTCACTAGGTCCATGACGTCTTGTCTTCAACACCGGCGTTACCTTGGTAACCACCAGTAGCATATGTATTGAACCCGGTTTCTGCCCTAAGGTTGAATTATTGGAGGGCTATTTCTTTTCACCTTTTTCACATTTATTTCTTTTTCATTCTTCAACCCCTTCAGTGCTTACCGAGACTTCATAACTAGAACCTTGTTGGGTTTATTCTAGTTCTAGCTCTATCTCAGTCCGCACTCTTCCCATATCTCAGTTTTCTCCTTTTTTCATCATACCTAAGGACTCTACAATATCTAGTGGATTGTCCCTGGGAAGATCCCTCCGGTTCTGGCGGATCGTGGGAACTAATACCTAACCACACCATCCTTATAATTCCATGCATAAAGTAAAATGGTCGGTCTTTTGGTACAGTTCATTCTTCCTTGAAACCAATTGAAAAATCATTTGGAAAATCAATCAAGGTACTTGTGATACGAGATCAAAGCATTTTGTACCTTAATTGTTTTGATCTTTTAGAAATGCTCCCCCTCAACATGTGCATAATTGTTTAGCACATGGAGGCAAGAGTTCTTTGAAACAAATTCTTGAACACAATTTCGTAAGAAAGAGCCATTTGATTTTCTTGGTAAAATTCTCCCCCTCAATATGTGCATAGGATATTTGAAATCATTTTATCACATAGAGGAAAGAGTTCTTTTGAAGCACATCCATGATCACCAAAGCCATTAAGAAACCATTAGAAAATCAATCAAGGTACCTTATGTTGAAACATAGAATCTTTTGTACCTTGAAAGTTTGTTTTCTTTTGAAATGCTCCCCCTCAATATGTGCTTCGAGATTCAAAAGCGTTTAGCACATATGGGAGAGCAGTATGCACATTTGAATCAAAATGATCATCTTTAATCAAGTTTCATTATTAAATCACAAATTCTCCCCCGATCAAAAATATCAAACCCTTTGAGATTTTGGATCCCAAGTGATTTAATAAGGTTTAGAAAACATGGGAGAAAATGTGGCCAGGTTTAAATACTCATCTTGTTTTTGGATAAATCCTCCTCCTCAACATGTGCATTGTGTATTTGAAATCGTTTGGCACATGAAGGTAGGAGTACCTATAAAGCACTAAAACCGATTCCATTAAAACAGATTTGAGATTTAAATCACGATCTCTCCCCCGATCAAAAATTTCAAACCTTTTGAGATTTGTGATCCCAATTGATTTAAATCATTTAAAAGATTTTGGGGAAAGACGTGGCAAAATTTAATTTTGAAAAATGACTGGTAAGGAACAGTTTTTCGACATTAAAAATTGTTCGTGTCAGGTATGATAGTTTTTAAGAGATCTTTAAGTAAAATAAAACAATTTCACAATCAAACAAGAACAAAAAAAATTCATTTTGTAAGATCTTGATTCTAAAGAAAAAATCATACCATGACATAACATTAAATCTTTAGATCACCACTTATTTTGTACAAACCGGACTTGTTTTGATGATATATTGATTGAAAATACTTAATTTGAAATCACTCTCCCCCTCAATCGATGACCGTAGTCGTTGATTGAGTGACTTAAGTTTTGATAAAATGAAGTCCGGTGATTTTCAAAATTTAGGCCAACTTATTTTCAAAACAATATTTTTCCATTTTCAAAACAATTTTATCAAATATTTTGAAAAATGGTATCATTCACAATTTTTCCTGCACAAGATACGTTAGGTGGTTGAGCTGCTTTTGTAGTTGTTCTTTGGAGGTTTGGAAGAAAACCATCTGCTAAAGCAGTGAGACTTCTTACGTTGCATTTTTTCATGCCAACTCTTCATAGAGGTCAAATTAAGCTCCGTTTCTTTATTTGATGATGAAGAAAACCATCTGCTGATGCAGTGAGACCTCTTACGTTGCATTTTTCATGCCAACTTTCCATATAAGTCAAATTAAGCTCCGTTTCTTCATTTGTCAACCCAAGAAATCGTTGCCCTTTCCTTTTGGCATCCAATCGTCTTCATATGTGGGATCCGGATCGGGAACATTCTTTTATACCAATATACCTGCATACGTTAGTGAACGAACATATAAATATATGGTGGTCGACATCACCCAAACAGCAATCGACTAATAAAAGTCAATCCAACATATCAATCAGATCATTCAAGGGCATGGGAATTTATGTGTTTATCAAACTATAATCATCTAATCCTAACAATCATATCCTAAATTCATAGACCTTTGACATAGGCAAATATCATTTTTAATTAAGCACGTAGGATAATTAAGAAAGCCCGTTAGATGATGTAAATTTAAAAACATTCTCCCCCTCAATCAATGACTCATTTTCTAAAAAGTTTAAAAGCGCTGAAGTCATTGATTGAGTTTGCAAATTTTAACGAAAACTATGAATCTGATTGATTTACAAGCAACACAATTTACCACCATTTTGAAAAACAACAAATATTTTTCTGAAGAATTTTAGAAGGAAAAACATTTGTGTAGGAACAGCAGTCTTTTTGACGACATGCTTTCCTTGTTTTGTTTTTAGGATAAGTGCATGAATTTTGAAAAATGGTTTAGCGAAGCACTTTCCTTTCTTGAAGAACAGGTTGCTATCTGAAATAATAGCAAACCATAGTTTTAAGCATGGGTTACAGTCTGAAATAACTACAAGCCATATTTTGAGACATGTTTTGGAAAATAATATTTACACCTCCCGCTCGAACTTCATCTATGGCCCCGTGCCATTGTTGAATGACATTTCTAAGACCGCAGATGTTATCGATACCAGAAGACATGTCTTGAAAAACATATTTTTGGAATTTTTCAAATTTTCTGATTTTTATGGGTTTTTGTTGGTTTTATATTTTTCTATTTTGATTTTGATGGTTTTATATTTTTGTATTTTATTTTTGATAAATATTTACAATGATAGAGAAGATGATATAAATTAAGAAGATGATGATACGAGTACCGAGATAAGGATATCGAGCAACCTCGTTGAAGAAGATAGAAATCGTCATCTCTTAAACATCCACCACCAAAGCTTCTGAGGCTCTTGCATTGAAGAAAGAAATTGAACCATCTGAAAGTGAGACTTTGGCAGCTTCCCCCTAAACCGAAAATCCTTTAGCTGAGTAGATTCAAAGCTTTCTTTCAAGCTTCTCTTAGCCAGGTTCACAAAGAAGCACACCATTATCATCGAACTTGCTGCTCCTTTTAAGAATAATCACCATGATTCATCGTTCGGGGTTATATCATCCAATAGAAGAACAGAAACGTTTCATCCCACGCTTAAATAACTCTTCTCAAATTCCTTTTCCACTGAAGTCTGAAGCAGTCCATTCCAAAAGGTGTCACGAGACAACTTCCCCCACGTAGTTGAATTGATGCAGTCAGTCTCTTAGACTAGAGCTCACGAACCCGAATACACAATTACCCAAAGACAGAACCATATAACATCGAAGTAGCAGATTAAGTCCGATAGCAAAAGAATAACCCCGATGTATACTTTTCTCTCCCCTGATGAAAGTGTATGAAGCTCAAGAACCCAAAGTACCCGAATGCCCAAAGAGAGAATAACCGGTAACATTGAAGAAGCAGGCCGAATCACTGATTATCTCTGCGGAGGACTATCTCTGCGGATTTTAACTCCGGAATAAGTGATTATATCTCTGAATCACTGATTAAGCACTCAAGTGAAACAGTTGAGCGTCCCCAATGTGCACAATATCTCTCCCCTAATGATTGTGATAGCATCGAAATCATCACACACTTGTGTACCTCTTTTATCACCAGAAACTAACTCTTCCATTTCTTCCCCCACATAGTTGGAATAAGAACACTAAACGCCATGAGTCAAACCTTGAGTTTCTCTGCGGTAATGACATTTGTCTTCCCGGAATATCTTCAATCACTTAGAAATATTAAGTTCATCAAGTTTACTCGCATTTAGATACGTGTCTCCTTCCCCCTTGCTGGTTTTGATACTTCAGAATCACCAACATATTGTAAGCCCATATACTCGAAATCATTTGAGAAGAACCTTAGAAGTCTTTGTGAGAATCAACTTGCTGAAGAATATGAGCAAGTCTAATTGGGGAATAAATTCGACATTTCACTCTCCCCCAATTAGTGCTCTCCCCTAAACCGACAATCTGTTTGATAAATGCTCAGATTAAGAAGAAGTCTTTAGATCGTTAAATGCAATTCGTCTTTAGTCTTCTAACATGCAGCAGAAAATGTAGAACAGACTGTAGACTCGACCTTCTTCAAGATTGTCCAGTTGGGGAATAGAAAGTTAACATCTTCAACTCACCAAATGCATTCCCGTTAACTTCCAAATAGCAAATCCCCTTAACTCAAATCCCTTCCAATCAAACAAGAACAGAAAGATGTTCATCAAGGAAATCAGCCCAGCAACTAGAAGCACTTTGTCATTAATCAAATCAGCCCATGTGAAGATGTTAACCAACGGCTCTTAGAAGAAAACTCCATGTGAAGATGACCCGATAAGAAGAATCTCGGTTCTTACATGAGTTTGGAGCCGTTTGACCATTTGTTCTCAGATGTCAATCAACATGCAGTATTTTCACACTTCTTCTCCCCCTCAAGAATTGCATACGGAGATGCCATTCTTGATTAAACAAGTGAATATCTTCAACAAATGTAGTGTATTCACACTTCCATAAAATTAGCACAGGATATCGCCATCGTCATTATAGTTGAGCAAGTGGAATAAGAAAACAATCAACGGTAGCCCGGTTCACTTGATAATCAAAAGCACATGGAAAAAGCATGAAGCATGTTGATGAGAATGTTCATAATAGAGAAGATTTCTATTCTTCAGAAGATAAAGCGCACTGACACGTACACTTTTCTTTTCTTTGAGGAACGAGGCTTGAACTGTTAAGTTCAAACGTCATAATCTCTCTCTTTTCATCATCTCTTGGAAAAACATGTAATCACCCCATTATCATTCAGTAGGCTCTTTGTTGTGACAGCTGATGGAGAAGACCCAATATGATGAATTTGACCCTGAAGTAAAACAACCCGAACTCGTGATTTAAACTTGCACATATGTAACAAAGAGAGGTGCCGATTTCCATTAGCATCTCTAAGTACTATCTAAGTACTCTATACTCTTCAACCAACCAACCATCAAGTATAAGACGTACATCACCTGTTGAAAATCCACAATTGAATGTGACACTGAGCACTACAACGTAACTCCTTAAAGTGATAGTTATTTTGTGGTGGTAAGAGCCCAATTCCCCCAAGTGGTAAAAGAAAAGGAAAAGTCACCCAAAAATAACTAGATTTCCAAGTCTTCGTTTTTGAAAAAGCTCAAACAAGGATCTTGAAGAATCTTCATCCAACCATCCCCGATACCTTCAGATACTAAGTACACTCGCCCGTGATATTTCACTTCAACCTCAAATAAATAATAGTGAATTACCCCCGTTGTCACATCTTTTGGTTAAAAGCTCAAATCTAGCCTCCTTTGACGTTTTAAGTGAACCATGATAATGGTTTTCATCTCGACCATGGTTAAAAGCACATAACCCTGTAAAACCATGTAATAACCAAACTGCCATGACGAATAACCAAACACACATCCAAATCATGAAGTACACCCTTTTATCCCTTCTTCGAAGCAGAAACCGTAGCACCAGCATCAGATAAGATCCAGAATTACACTTTCCCTTTCTCCAGGATGAATCTATCATCACGGGATTTTACAATTCTATGGTTTAAACCGAGAAATAGTTTCTTTCGCGGGATTTTACAAAACCAAGAATAAATCGTAAGATAGATCCGGAAATGCACTTTACTATTACACGGATGTTTCCATTGTCACGGGATTTTACAAGTCTATGATTTAAACCGAGAAATAGGTTCTTTCGCGGGATTTTACAAAATCAAGACTAAACCGTGAACAATGTTAGCTTGAATGTGTTATGACAATTTTGGTTTAGGTGAATATCTGTTTTAGGGGAACATGCAGCGGTTCATCAGCGGTTCATTATCCAATATCAACAATATCATCAACCATCCAATAAACACATTGATGAACACATCATTCACGCATTCTTTCGGAAATTGTAGTGACCACAAGGAGAAGGAAACCCGATATATCAAACTTGAACATGAAGAAGAATTCCCTAGATTTGTTACTTAAACTTGTACTAATCCTTGTGAAGAAGAAACGGTGTACCCAATGTACAAAACCTCTTGACATATCCTCAACTGCGTGAGGCACCGAAGTGATAGTTACGTTGTGGGTTAAACGAGAAAGAATCACAAATGTAATTAAATAGCCAAGTCTTTATCACACTCTATAAATGCCCAAACAAGTCATCTTCGCGGAAGGGTAGAAAGAAAGAAGACGAAATAAGTAAACGCGCCGAAAAAAAAACTCACTTCAAAGTCAAATAAGAAATACCGTACAACCAACTCCGTAGTCAACCTTAATCAATTCAAGCCAAGCCGTGACATAATAATCATCGTGAAAATGTATATACCAAAGTAATAACCCTCATGCCACAACAACAATCATCATCATACCAAATTTCCAAACCTCATAACGAATCTCATCATTTCATATCCAAGAATGATCATCAACCTGCCCAAGTAATCAATTTAATCTTGTCTCGATTCTAAAGGTATACCCAATCCAATTGATATATTACCCGGTACAATAGTCCATAAAAACCCCTGATCCAATATTGACAGCCCGAAATTCGAAAGACACTTAAGCCCATTCACATTCGTATAAAGCACACATATCAAATCCGACACGTTGTTTATCCAAGCCCACATACTTTCAAGCACTATTCTACATTAATATTTTGATCAAACACATGCTTGACGAACGTATTTAATCAAACCATTGAGTATAGGATAAACCTTTGAAAAATTACAACCATTGAATAGATATGATGAGAATATGGCATATCTGATGTACAAAGTTTGGCCCCAACACCAATACTCGGCCTACATTCAATTCTGATCCGGTCCATATAAGATATAGCACTTGATCCATCATCCCTCACGAGGCCCATAATTACTCCATCATCCAAGGCAGGCCCATGTGAATAACAACCTGAAGCAGTATACTACTCACCCTAATATCTAGGGTATAAAAGACTCATAATCCCACGCAACCCTAAAACAACTTCACAAAAAATCCGCCCCCCTCCTACTCATTCTCACTCATAACCCTAAAAATCAGTAATACCTCAACCCTAATCACAAACACATCTGCCCTCATCTCTGTTCATTCCCTCAAAACAGCTTCTCACCAAATCCAAAATACATTCAACACAAACCCTAACACAAAAGTGGACTCCTCCATCTCTCATTAAGAATCAGTTTAAACAAATCTCAGCCACAGGGATGGCTTCGAGGACATGAATCGTTTTAAGCCACAGGGATGGTTTAATATTCATGAATCGGCATTAAGGTCACAGGTAGGTATTACAAAAAAAATTTGATTGTCTTGGATGTTTTACTTTACGCATAAACGAATCATGAAAAAAATTTGAAACCCTAAATGGTTTTGAAATTTTTCAATAATATTCGGATAAACAACAAAAAACGTTTGATCTATGATGTTATGATAATTTCGTGTTAAATACTCTAGATAGTCTATGATGTTTCCTTTGAGAACCACGAAAATATTAACTGAGATCTAGTACTTAAGTTCGGATCTTTTCATTTGTTTAGATCAGTGATGATTTCTCGTTCATATGATTGATTTTTTTTATATGATAAATATACGAACGAGAGGGCTGAGATCTTTTGACTTTTCATGGTAGACATGATGATTTCCTTCTGATACTGAGACATGGATCAATGATGAACATGACTTATTTGAACACATTTTTTAATAGGTTTATGAAAATAAGTCGATTTGAGATCCTTTTTATTTTTCATTTCGTTGTCGATTTGGTGGTGAATGATGTTTATGATGAAGTGGTGATAAACAAAGTGATGATGTTTGATTCGTTTGATATAGACTTTTGTTGTTCTGGTTTCGGTCACAAGTGCTTCATCTAATTTTTCTTCACAAGTCGCTAGATGGTAAGTCGCTAGACGGCAAGTCGCAAGACGGCAAGTCGCTAGGACAAGTCGCTACGACTTGACAAGTCGCTATGATTATTTCAGTTACACAAGTCGCTACTTTTTGACATTTTCCGGCGAGTTTCTGACCATGTTTCCGACAATGTTCATGTAACCCAGAAAAACTAAATGCATATTCAGCTAAATATTTGCCCTGATAGACCATGAGAAACTGACTGATTAACCACAAATGACCAGAAGACCAAAACGTTCACGGATTTGGTAACAAAAAAGTCATATAAAATGAGATATGTGACCCAAACTATTTGGACAGTTTTGTCAACATAAATGCAAACTTGAAGCAAAAAGAGACATTTTTTTACCATAAAGGACACATGAAAATAGTTAAAGACTAAAACTTATCAAAGTAACAGCCTAAAACAATAGCCTTAAACTTATGAAACAATTTTCCGACCAATAAAATGATGCTAAAAACAGCCTAAAATGTATCAAAGTAACCACACAAATCAACACAACATAATAACCTGGCTCTGATACCATTTGTAGGATCGTAAATATTATTGTGTTGATGATTCAGGTGGTCTTGGATGATGGAAATACATGTTAGCCATTTAGAGAGAGAAAGATAAGAGAGGGTGTTCTTGGTAGAGAGTTGCTTTACAAAATGAAATGTTAGATTGAATGAGAAGCACCACCCCTTTCAAGGATGGAAGGGTATTTATAGTTACAGACTACACGACCTCCTGACGGCCTATGGATCAGGTATACAGTGGGTAAAGACCCGTCCTTCCTCCACGGTGTTGCACTAAACTAAACTACGCTAATAACTAACTAATAAACTAACAAATAACGTAACTAAAGATATTTCTACGAGCTAACTTATGCTAGATAATATTTGGGGTGACCGAATCTTCACTATGGAATTTCTAATTCCTAACAAGTTTTAACATGAAAATCATAAACTTTGGACTTGATTAAGTTTAAGAAGTTGTTAGAGGAAGTAAAAACTAGAATTTGAGCTTTTGAATCACTTGAAATGGACTAGTAGATAAAAAGTTATGGTTAAAAGAAGATGGCTAGATGAAAACTTGATATTAAGTCAAAAGTCTTCTGAAACAATTTTAAAACGCGATTTAAACCCTTTTCTGGTCCGAATCAGCAAAAGTGTAAACCACGAAAGTTTCTCGGAATGAAATTTTCTTCATAAACTTGGGCGCAAATAAGCAGAAAGTGAACGAAAAGTCTAAAAAACAGCAAATACTACACGGACCTTTTGTGACTAGAAAACAACCATGGACATGGAAACTTAGTTATATTTTTCTTTAAGACAAAACAAAGCCAAGGTTAAACTAAGGCTTATGTGTCAAGCTATTTTAACTTAAATATAACCACTAGATATGACCATGATTGTTATTTCAAAGTTGTTTCGTGCGGCTAAGTTACGGCTAGTTTGAGTATGTTAACCCGAAAATTGTTTCAAAAACTTGGTCATTAGATGAAGCTTTACTAGATATTGACAAAATGACTATATGACACATAAACTATGTAAATACCATTTTCACAAGTTTTAACTTCTAAAACCATGAACATATTAGTCAAAAAATTTCTTTTGAAACCTTTACTCAACATCATAATATGACACGCCAAAACTATTTCATCACAACACTTACACATGATAAATGCTTCACGACACAACTCTTAACACTATCACAAATAGTCTTTGACGAAAGACGACATATGTTTTATACAACATTTGTCTCGTCAAATACTTACTTATAAATGATAAGTACTACAATAGTAGGGAATTTCATTATCATAAAGAGGCCTCTTATGGGTATCGTATCGACGAGTTATGGATTTACGATTTAAAGTGTCCTGGCTCCTCATGCAATTACTACATGACCTCTTGATTTTGATAGCCCGAACGGTGGTACGAGGTCATTTATAAAAAGGCTATGAGCCAAACCAACACTTAAGCGATACCTTAGCTTAATATCCATGTACAACATCATAAGCCAACAAATTACATATACTTGTACACTTATATTGAAAACTATACTAAAACATAATTACTATACTTTCGTAGGTAATCACTAAAGATCGCAGTCTCGACATACACTGTTATTGCTATAAGCTACTACTGATAACTACGGTGAGTTCATAGCCCCAACTTTTGTTTAACTATTTTATAAACTACTTGGGGTAGATACATGCTAAAATGTTTTATTATGGACAATTACTTGCAAACTGAATGCCTTGACTGTATTATTGCATGCCTAAGTTGTTTATGCCAAAAGTCCCCAACATCATGGACCACTAATCACTAGGAGTGAACGCAAATATAGTGGATAGGCCTATCGAGATTGACGAATTCCGTTTGTGTTAGCCAGATCGGTAACCAAACGCACTTTATTTGAATTACCTAGGTATATGGCAAAATACCTACCCGGGGCAAGTTACTTATATATATATATATATATATATATATATATATATATATATATATATATATATATATATATATATATATATATATATATATATATATATATATATATATATATATATATATATATATCGTCCGGTGATATACATAGAACAATCAATCGTGAGTTCCATGAGCTTAGAGCAATAATAACTTTCAAGAAGATAGTTGTACACATTACAATTATACTACAAACTATTGTCCACTACTGTTTTCAAAACTATGAATTCACTCAACCATTGTGTTGACTTTTTGGCATGTTTTATCTCAGGTCCGTAAGATATGTCTGGCACGCGAATGAAGGCACACGGAATAGGCATTTTGAAGACTATGCATATTATCATTCGAAAAATTTTAAACTTATTATGTAAATTATGGGTCCTCTACTCTGATATTATGAATAAATTCGAATGATAATGTATTTTAAAACGTCTCATTTAGAGTCATTTTCTATAATGTGTACTTTGTGTTAATAAGTAATATCCTCGGTTAGCTTCTGCTGCTAATTAAAAACTGAGGGTGTTACAGTAGGGCTCTTAAAATTATATTCTTACTTTCCACATTCTGTGAAACAACAAGTCTTCAAGAATAATGTGTCCAAACGAGATTTATTGATGATCTATTGGCTCTAGACTCAATAGTGCACATTTGGTTCCTATGCCGGAGACTAGGGAGTGGGTCTGCTTTTTCAATATCAATAATCTCTAAGAGACAGTCGATAGATTATGTAGGTTCCCCGTGAGAATGAAACAAGTCCTTCTAAGAGGAACTTGAGAGGCTTGGGAAGTTTAGCGCGTCACTGGGTCCATGACATCTTGTCTTCAATATCCGTGTTACCTTAGTAGACACCAGTAACATATGTATTGAACCCGGTTTCTGCCCTAAGGTTGAATTATTTGAGGGCTTTTTCTTTTCACCCTTTTCTCATTTCATTTCTTTTTCATTCTTCAACCCCTTCCGTGCTTACCAAGACTTCATTACTAGAACCTTGTTGGGTTTGTTCCAGTCCTAGCTCTGTCTCAGTCAGCAGTCTTCCCATTTCTCATTTTTCTCCTTTTTTCATTATACCTAAGGACTCTACACTATCTAGTGGATTGTCCCTAGGTAGATCCCTCCGGCTCTGGCGAGATCATGGGAACGAATACCTAACCTAACCATCCTTATATCTCCGTGCATAAAGTAAATTTGGTCGGTCTTTAGGTATTGTTCATTCCGCCTCGAAACCAATTGAAAACCATTTGAAAATCAATCAAGGTACTTGTGATGTAAAATCAAAGCATTTTGTACCTTAATTATTTTTGATATTTTAGAAAAGCTCCCCCTCAACATGTGCTTCAAGTATTCAAAGATGTTTTAACACATGGAGGCAAGAGGACTTTGAAATCTTAGATTAAGAATGAGAAATTCAATCTTTGATTAACTATTTTCTAAAGATATCATCATCACTTCCCTTATCAAATCAAGTATTGTAAGTACTTTGTACTAAATATTTTGGGAAGGATGAGGTTTTCATTTGATCGCTCCCCCTCAATATGTGCATTGATATTCAAAAGAGTTTTGCACATATTAGAGGGAACCTGCACATTGAGATAAATCAATCACGATTCAATCCATTTTGGTTTAAGATAAATGCTCCCCCTTAATAAATGCATGAAATTTTGAAATCGTTTGGCACATGTAGGGAGGAGTGCTTGCTTTTATATTACCAAAACCACTTATCGAATTATCAGTTTAAATCTAATTTAAATCACAAATTCTCCCCTGATATCACAATTTTCAAACCCTTTGAGATTTGTGATCTCTGTTGAGTTAAATTGATTTTGAAAGCTTTTTGAGGAGAATTGTGACCTTATTTTGAAAACATTTAATTGATAAGAATCATAGTATGAGACTTTAAACTCCATTGTTTAAAACATGCTTAATGATCTTATGAAAACACAACCTTGGTCTGGATCCAATTGTATAAAACATTGTTCTTTATGATTATCCAAAATTAGACCTTGAACATTTACGTGCCAATAATTTGAAAAATATCCTTTTTGATATGTTTGAAATCACTCTCCCCTTCAATCATTGACGCAAGTTGTTGATTGAGTGATAGATATGTTGACAGATGATAAGTCCAAATGATTTTCAAAATAAAGATTGATATATTTTCAAAGCAATTCTGTTTTTATTAGATGACAAATATTTTTCAGAAGAATCTTTAGAAGGAAAAATATTTGGTTGGAAACATTTGTCTTTTTTGGCGACAAATATTCCTTATAAAAATTTTATTTTTAGAATCAGAGCGTGAGGTTTTAAAATTGGATGAAGCATAGCTCTGTTCTTTCATTAAAAATGGGTTACTACCTGAAATGACAATAAACCATCATTTTTCTCCATCCATTTTTTTTTAAATAAAATATATTACAACTGATCAAACTTCATCTAAAGACCCGTTTAATTCTTCGGATGCCAAATCTAAGTCCGTAGATGTTATCGAAACCAGTTAACATGATATAAAAAATATTTTTTGGACTTTTTCAAAAAAAATTTGATTTTTTATGGATTTTGAAATTTTATATTTTTCTTTTTTTTTGTGGGTTTTATAATTTTGTATTTTGATTTTTGATAATATATGTACAAAGAATAGATGAAGAAACGCCTTTACTCCTCTTCTTCCTCTTGAAAACGTTTGAGTGTCTCCGGTTGTAGACTCTTTAGTCCAAGTCGTGGGAGGATGAACTCGAAACGTTATCTAGGAAGAGCTTTAGTAAAGATGTCTGCCAGCTGATATTCAGTTCTCACAAAATATAGTTCCACCACACCTTTCTCCACTTGTTCCCTTATGAAATGATGTCGAATGTCGATATGCTTTGCTCTTGAATGTTGAATATTGTTGCAGCAGAGAGAAATAGCACTTTTGTTATCACAATACAGAGGGACTTTGTTGTATTCAAAGCCATAGTCAGATAATTGTGATCTCATCCATATGATTTGAGCACAACAAGATGACATGGCTATGTATTCCGCCTCTGTAGAGGATATAGACGTACTCATTTGTTTCTTTGAAGACCAACTTACTAACTTATCTCCCAACAACTGAGCACCACGGCGTGCTTCGGCGTGTATCTTGACACCACGCATGGTGCGCATGCATATGCTGTTAGTGACATATTGGTGTCCTTCAGATACCAAAGTCCCATGCTAATGGTTCCTTGGAGATACCAAAAGACCCGTTTAACCGCTTCAAGGTGCTTTTTCGTAGGCTTAGCCTAGTATCTAGCACACATGCATACAGCGAACAGAATATCAGGTCTACTGGCTGTGAGGTACATCAGGGATCCAATCATGCTTCGATAAATCGTTTGATCAACCATCATCCCTGATTGGTCCTCATCCAGTTTTGTGCGTTCCACCATAGGAGTGTCAACAGGGTCACAAGAATCAAATCCAAATTTCTTTAAAATTTCATTAGCATATTTAGATTGATTAATGAAAATGCCTCTGGGACTTTGTGAATTTTGTAATCCCAAGAAAAATGACATTTGTCCCATCATAGACATTTGAATTTGGAGCCCATCTCTTTTGAAAAAAGGTCAAATTCATTAGGGTCGGTCGAGGCAAAAATAATATCATCAACATAGATTTGAACGTGAATTAAGTGTTTGCCTGACTTTCTGGTGAACAATGTGGGATCAACTGCTCCTTTGTTGAATCCATTAGTTAAGAGAAACTTTGACAGTGTATCATACCATGCCCTTGGAGCTTGTTTCAAACCATAAAGGGCCTTCTTCAAGCGATAGACATGGGTAGGATGCTCTGGATTCACAAAACCTTAGGGTTGGCTGACGTAGACTACTTCTTTGAGATCTCCATTCAGAAACGCAGTCTTTACATCCATCTGATAAACTATCATGTTTTTGCTAGCAACATTAGCCAGGAAGATTTTGATAGCCTCAATTCGCGCAACTGGAGCAAATGATTCCTCAAAATCAGTACCCTCCTCTTGTCGGTATCCTTTAGCCACCAGTCTTGCCTTATTTTTCAGAACATCACCATGCTCATCAAGCTTTACTTTAAAGATCCACTTGAGAGCAATGATCATAGCACAATTTGGAGCTGGTACTAATTCCCATACATCAAGACGATCAAACTCATGGATTTCTTCTTAAATAGCACTAAACCAGCTGTCCTCAGACATTCTTTGTTTTGACATCTTTAGGTTCGATCTTTGATAATACAGAATTAAACAAGCACCATAAGGCATCTGTGGCAAGTTGTTTATGAGTGGATACCGGACGAGACGGGTTTCCAATAATTTTGTCCAATGGATGATCATGTGTCCATTTTTTGAGATGTTCATGTGGTTGGTGATGAGGAACTGATGTAGCAGAGTTTGGATCCCATGATGAAGATGGTTCAGGTGTTGGTTCAGGGGTAAATATATTTTCAAACAGTGCATCTTCTGGAGTGGCAAAGGGGTTATCTCCATCAAAGATGGCAGAAACATTTCCATGATGTACACTCGAGGATTGAGGATTTGAGGATGATGATGAGTGATATGCAGCAGGCGCTTCTTGAGATAGAGATACAGAAACAGTTGGATTATCTGTGTTGATTAGATTAGGAGCCGCCACTGTTGATGGTGTAGAATGAGCATTATCAAGAGGTTCATAGTATTCATCAAACATTGGATCAAACAATTTCTTCAAATCTTCTCCCGATGGAGGTACGTATGGAACTGTAGGTGAGGGATTATGTACAAGAGAAGAACTAATGGGACTACTTAATGAATGTTGAAATGCGGGTCCAGAACTAGATTGACCAGGAGCCATTTGCTCAGACATCTCATCGAACGTGACGTGAATAGTTTCCAAGATATCTCGGGTTATTTTATTGTAGATTCGGTAACCCTTCCAATTTGGTGCATAACCAACAAAAACTCCAATATCTGCCTTAGCTCTTAACTTTCCTAAATCTTGATCATCATTCATTGGATATCATAAAGCATCGAATACACGAAGGAAAGAAAGATCAGGTTTTCGGTTGTGGACAAGTTCGTAAGGAGTTTTTCCATGAGTAGTGTGAATAAGGGAACGGTTTTGGGTGTAGCAAGCAGTGGCAATGGCTTCAGCCTAGAGAAACATTGGAACCTTTGAGTAGATCAGCATAGTCCTTGCAGCTTCGACAAGAGTCCGATTTCGTCTTTCAACTACACCGTTCTGTTGAGGAGTACGTGGAACACTTCATTGATGACTGATTCCAATGCTATCATAAAACTGACATAGTTCTTTGTTAACAAACTCAGTATTGTTTGTTCGGATAATTCTGACTATTTTATTAAGTCGAACCTGCAGTTGTTTAATAAGTTTGATGATGACATCTGGAATTTCATCCTTTGACCTCAAAAACTTAACCCAGGTAAACCGAGAGTAGTCATCAACCACGACTAGTACATATTTCTTCCCGTTTATAGTTTGCACTCTCATGGGTCTGCACAAATCCATATGAAGAGTATGAAGAACTTCCATAATTGAGTTTGCAGGTTTGGGTTTATGGGCGTATTTCTTGCTTTTTCCCAATTGGCATGCTGAACAAAGATGATCTTTCTCATATTTCAATATGGTCAGACCTCTTACAAGGTCCTTTCTAGAAAGATCATTTGTGGTTCCGAAGTTCAAATGATTGAGACGACGATGCCATAACCATGACTTTATTTTTGAAGCCTTTGACAACAAGCAGATTGGAGAGGACTTCATCATGTCTTCGATAGAGATAGTGTAAAGATTGGTTTCATGGGTTCCCTTTAAAAGTTCAACACCATCTAGTTCTCTAACGAAGCAAGTATGTTTTCTAAAGGCCACTTCTAGATTAGAATCACAGAATTGACCAACACAGAACAAACTATGACCAAGACCTTCAACATAATAGACCCTGGAAATTACACTGTCACCAACAACATAATCTCCGTAACCCATAATTTCCCCAAAGTGGTTGTTCCCGAATCTAACAGTCCCGATGAATTTACTCACGAAATTCATGAGCCACGAGCGATCTCCAGTCATATGCTTCGAACAGCCTGAGTCCAAATACCACAGAACGATTTGTACGACCTGTAGTTGAACACAGACAAGTATGGATGACTGGATAATTTGGATCCCCATGCTAGAATGGGTTCCATTTGGTTAGTAAACAAGATTGTAGCACCCACATCAGAAGCAGAATCAATGATATCATTAGAGGTAGATGCAGGACTAGTAGTGACATTAGATCTATTCAAGGTGTGTTCACTTCTTAAAGGTATAATTCTACTAGTGGGCATCCATTTCCTAATGAGCATTGATCTAGATAATTTAGGGCACAATTCATGTAGATTTAATTTACGACCAGTAGGTATCCATTGATAACATACATTACTAAATTTTCTTCATGTTGGTTTCCAATGTTTTTAAACCTTTTTCCACCTTGGTTTTCTGACATCCTCAACCTGTTTAGCAATTCTGACAGTTTTGACTGGAGACTTAGCAACATATTTTAATTCATTCACAGCACATTCATGATAAGTACCAGAAACCAAACATTCATTACATGTTTTGCAAATCGTAGCAGAATTCGAATTAATTATAGTATGCTTATAGCTAATACTAGAATCAACACGATTCGTCTTATTAAACTCAAACTTACTGCTCCCAGGGTGGTCTTCTACTTCCTTCCCTTGATCACTCTTAGCTTGTGAGGTCCTATCTTGCTTTGTGTTGCCTGGAGGCTTTGACCTGCTTGCCTTAGTATCACTGATTACTCCTATAGAGGGAACGATGGGAACATTAGTTGGTTTCACTACTTTCTGCATTCCTGGTCTAGAAGTGTTGGGATCTGAAGTACTAGGAGGCACATTAAAGGATACTTGCTTGACCTTGGGCATAGAGCAAGGCATAACTACTCTATCTTTCTTAGTACCAAATTTAGTACATATAGTTATTAGGCATTCTAACAGCTCCTGAGATCGTTTGGCATATAAGCATGCATCCTTAATCGCACTATCAAGTGGCTTCTCTATCTTATCCTCTTCAACAATCTCACGGAGACATTCTAGACAACCCTTAAGGTATGAAAAATATGTTTGAAGTGCAAGTTCATTATTCCTAAGATGAGGTAGAATGTACTTCACAGTCATAGCATATTTAACACAAGCAGGAACCTTTGGTGCAGTAGTCTCACAATTGGTGATTGGCATTTTCCCTTTCACCTGACTCTTCAGATTCTCATTTTCATTTTGCAAAGAAGTTACTTTTTCATTGTTCTTGCCACGAGTGACTTTAATTGATTCATGTTAGGAATTGGAAATTCCATAAGGAAGTGTCGGTCACCCCAATTATAGTCTAGCATATGTTAGCTCATAGACATATCGTTATTTACGTTATTTATTAGTTAATTAGTTAGTTATTAGATTAGTTATTAGTTTAGAGTAACACCGTGGAGGAAGGACGGGTCTTTACCCACTGTATGCCTGATCTACAGTCCGACAGGAGGACGTATTCTTTGTAACTATAAATACCCCTTTCCATCCTTGGAAGGGGTGGAACTTCTTAATCTAACATTTTCTTTTTTGTTTTATCTCTCTAGAATTCCCTCTCTACTCTCTTCATCTCTCTAACATGGATTACTTGAATCATCACCATCCCAGACCACCCAAATCATCAAACAACATAAAAAGTGTAATCCTAACAATTGGCATCAGAGCCTAGGTTTTGTTGTTTATGGTGATTCGAATGGTTCTTTGCACTTGTTTTATGCGGTTTGTTGCGGTTCTTGGTTGCGGTTTGATGTGGTTTTTTAGTTGTCTTGATGCATGTTGATGTGGTCGTGATGATGTTTGATGTTGCTTTATCTGATTTTTGTTGCTGCTGTCTTACATGAATGTTACTGGTTTTATGTCGATATGAATTTGTATGCTGGCTTTTATTGACAGTCTGATGTTAAAGCTGTTGTTCTGTTTTCTGTGCGGTTTGAGTCCAGATTCTTGAATGCGGTTTGTCACTGATTCATAGATGCGTTTTGTGGTCCTAATCTTCTATGAGGTTTGTTAATACTGACCAGATTCAATGTACCTCACATGCGGTTTGTCACATTCATAGGGATGCGGTTTGTCTGATTCGTATCTTATGCGGTTTGACTCTTAAGTCAATTGCGGTTTATCGATAAAGTCAGCTGCGTTTTGACCCAGTTGTGCGTTTTGTCAAATTACTGGTGCGGTTTGAAGACTGTCTATGCGTTTTGTCATATATGCGGTTTGAATCTGCTATTCTTATGCGGTTTGACTAATTAGAAGCGTTTTGTCTAGAATTTTAAAACAAGCTACATCAGGTCTCACGGAAATCAACAAACTGAACAATATCAACATTCATCTGTTTACATTCATCCACTTGATTCAATCTACCACATATCACAGAAACATAATAAACAACCATCAAACATCATTCATCTCGATTACAACAACAATCTCAAGACTTAGATCCTCGAAACATTATTCAACCAACAAGACTCAATTCATCTACTTCGAAACTCTAAACATAAACAACCAACAACATCAACAAGTTCTTATCTACATTCATATTAATGACCTCATTCATCAAGTCTCTAAGCTACAAGATTAAAACAACATGATAATTAAGATCTCAGATTGGTTTATGTCACGGCTCTCAAGGAACCATCAACACTACTCAAGGTTGTTGATTATAAACTACCCTTCATTGATCCATGAGTTGTCTTTTAAATGAAAACGAGATTAAACAAGACTCAAATCAGATCGAAAAATTTAATCATTCATAGACCTCAAAAAAATTCGTACCATGATTAGGTAACATTAAGACCACGAGGGTCTATCACACGAATCAGTTTGCCATCGTAGGTTTAATTCTTTTAAGCATACCTTTCGTTAATATTCGAATCAACAAGAAAAGAAAATATAACAACCTTGTTATTTTTCTGTTTCCTAATTCGTAATATGACTCAAAAAAAGCTACAAGAATTAACCTACCTGAGTACGTTTCATAACCCTTCTAGCCATCCTTGTGGCGAGGTCTGAACATCCTTTTTGATTTGTCTGATGCTTTTGATAGCATGATTTAATTGATGAGATCATATTATTAAGATGCTTTTGATGAGAGTCTGGTATAATGGAGTGGAATATTTGGCTATCCGATCTAGTTTTTTTTGTAAGGAGTTACGAGTGGAGAGGTGGCAAAATGTTTGAGGAGATAATTAGGTTTGTGATGTGAGGATTTTTAGGGTATGTGAGATGGTAGTCTTTTATACTTCCCGAATATTAGGGTTGCATTATTCGGATATGGGCTTTTGAAACACTTTGGTGTTTACAAGTTGGTATAAGGTGATGGTATATCATTGGCTGTATTAGAAGTTGAATCAGATTGTTAATGGGCCTCACTTGCTTAGTATTTTGCATTCGGTATAAGCCTTATTCGTGGACTGTGAGATAATTTTCATGGGCCGACTTAATATAATTAATGGGCCGAAATCTCTTGGTGTTAAAATTCGAGTAGTTATATTTTGTTTGGGCTGATCGGTTGAATATTTTTCACCTGGGTTGCAAATTGATGGAACGTACGAATTGGAATATCAAATGATAATATCTTAAATTCAGTATTTGGATATAAATTTTGATACATTATTAGGTTATGAATGGTATTTTGGTCAATTAATTTTCACAAAGGATTCTACGTATTCACGGGTTGAGCTTAAAATTTGAGAAAAAGATGACTAAGGGGTCTTGTACGAGTATTTCTTACGGGATTCTTGTGTTGATTATATGGGCTTTAGAGTGTATTTTGAGTGAATCCGTTGTATGTGTAGAGAATTGGATCGAGTAGGATTTGTAATTGCTTCATCTGTTTGGTTTTGATATAAGGCTTGGACCGAGCTTGAGTATGTTGTGTGATGGTTTGGATTTGAATGTTAGACATATGGGCTTCTCAAGATTTGGATTTAATGAGAGTTTATTTATGATGAGATTTGAGACGTGTGTGGTATAAATTGATCATAAGATTTGTGATAACCAGATTTTATGAGATTTGTTGAAGAAATTTGTCGATGAGACTTGTGATTATGAGTTTTTTATGATGAGATTTGGTGTGATGATGAGATTCGATGGATTATGAGGTCTGGTACTTTGGTGTATACATCTTCACGGAGAATATTTTTGTCACGGCTTGAATTGTCATTGGAACTAGGTTGACTACATGGTTGTTTGTGTTCGATATTTCTTATTTGGATCAGTAGTGAGGATTTCTGGGCGCGGTCACTTATTTCATCTTCTTTCTTTCTACCCTTCCACGAAGATGACTTGTTTGGGCGTTTATTGGATGTGATAATGACTTGGCTATTTATTTACTTTTGTGATTCTTTCTCACTTAACCCACAACGTAGCTATCACTTCGGTGTCTCACGCAGTTGAGGATATGTCAAGAGGTTTTTTACATTCGTTACACCATTTCATTTTCACAAGGATTAGTACAAGCTTAAGTAGCAAATCTGGGAAATTCTACTTCATGTTCAGATCTGGTATATCAGGTTTACTTCACCAAGTGGTCACAACAATAGCCTACAGAATATGTGGAAAATGTGCTTACCAAAGTGTTTGATGGATGAGATGTGATCAACAATTCTCAGGGGATATTCCACGCCACAGAATTTAACTGATGCTTCACATTCTAAGCAAAATCTTTCAATGAATCTTCAATGTCATTCATGATTTTTCAAGATGTTTTCTTATGATAAGAACTTCTCGTACAAATGGTCGTACACGTTATGATGCTTCCGAAAGTTCGAAACCATCATGGGGGAGAAACGTGTACTTTGATGTTTTACGGTCAACCTCAGGGGGAAGTAGTGTATACTACTCGACTTAGTATGGTTTGTGAAGTTATCTACATATGGGTAAAGAATTGTTGATGATATTGTTGAGGATGGAGAAGAATCGTTGATGAACCGATGCATGTTCTCCTAAAACTGATATTCACTGAAACCAAATTTTTCATTACTCATCCAAGCCGACATTGTTTACGGTTTAGTCTTGGTTTTGTGAAATCCCGCGAAAGAATCTATTTCTCGGTTTAAATCATAGATTGGTAAAATCCCGTGACAAAGGAAACATACTAGTTAAAGTAAAGTGCGTTTTCGGATCTATCTCTCGGTTTATTCTTGGCTTTGTAAAATCCCGTGAAAGAAACTATTTCTCGGTTTAAACCATAGAATTGTAAAATCCCGCGATGATAGAACCATCCTGGAGAAAGGAAAGTGTATTTCAGGATCTTATCTGATGCTGGTGCTACGGTTTCTGCTTCGAAGAAGGGATAAAAGGGTGTACTTCATGAATTGGGTGTATGTTTGGATTGTCTTCATGGCAGTTTGTTTATTTCAAAGTTTTAATGGGTTATGTGCTCTTAACCATGGTCGGGATAAAACCATTATCATAGTTCATTCAAAACGTCAACGAAGGCTAGATTTGAGCTTTTAACCAGAAAATGTAACAACGGCGTTAATTCATTATTATCTATTTGAGGTTGAAGTGAAATTTCACGGGCGAGTGTACTTAGTATCTGAAGGTATCGGGGATGGTTGGATGAAGATTCTTTGAGATCCTTGTTCGAGCTTTTAATATTTTCAAAAACGAAGACTTGGAAATCTAGTTATTTTTGGGTGATTTTTCCTTTTCTTTTACCACTTGGGGGAATTGGGCGCTTACCACCACAAAATAACTATCACTTTAAGGAGTTACGTTGTAGTGCTCAGTGTCACATTGAATTGTGGATTCTCAAGAGGTGATGTACGTCTAATACTTGATGGTTGGTTGGTTGAAGAGTATAGAGTATTTAGAGATTCAAAAGGGCATGAATTCTCGGCACCGCTCTTTGTTACATATGTGCAAGTTTAAGTCATGAGTTCGGGTTAGTTTACTTCAAGGTCAAATTCATCATATTGGGTTTTCTCCATCAGCTGTCACAACAAAAAGCCTATTGAATGATAATGGGGTTGATAACAAGTTTTCCAAGAGAGATTGAAAAGAGAGAGATTATGACGTTTGAACACAACAGTTCAAGCCTCGTTCTCTAAAGAAAATAAATGTGTACGCTTCAGTGCGCATTATCTTCGGAATAACAGAAATCTTCTCCTTAATGACCATTCTTGTCAACATGCTTCATGCTTTTTCCATGCGCTTTCAGTTATCAAGTGAACCGGACTATCGTTACTAGTCTTATTCCACTTGCTCGATTAAAATGGTGATGGCGACATCATATACAATCTTTGAGGGGGAGAAGTGTGAATAGACTACATTTGGATGATATTCACTTGTTTAATCAAGAATGGCATCTCCGTATGCAATTCTTGAGGGGGAGAAGAAGTGTGATGATTCTGCATGTTGATTAATATCGGAGAATAAATGGTCAAACGGCTCCAAACTCATGTAAGAACCGAGCTTCTTCTTATCGGGACATCTTCACATGAAGTTTCTTCTAAGACTCGTTGGTTAACATCTTCTCACGGACTGATGAGATTAATGACAAAGAGCCTCCAGTTGCGGGGCTGATTTCCTTGATGAACATCTTTCTGTTCTTGTTTGATTGGGAGGGATTTGAGTTAAGGGGATTTGCTATATATAAGTCTGTTCTTCATGAATTGGAAATTCCATAAGGAAGTGTCAGTCACCCCAATTATAGTCTAGCATATGTTAGCTCGTAGACATATCGTTATTTACGTTATTCAGTAGTTAATTAGTTAGTTATTAGCTTAGTTATTAGTTTAGAGTAACACCGTGGAGGAAGGACGGGTCTTTACCCACTATATGCCTGATCCACAGTCCGACAGGAGAACGTATTCTTTGTAACAATAAATACCCCTTCCATCCTTGGAAGGGGTGGAACTTCTTAATCTAACATTTTCTTTTTTGTTTTATCTCTCTAGAATTCCCTCTCTACTCTCTTCATCTCTCTAACATGGATTACTTGTATCATCACCATCCTAGACCACCCGAATCATCAAACAACATAAAAAGTGTGATCCTAACAATTCATATAACTCTTTGAAATGCAATTTAACCTTTTCATTTTCCGCTAGAAAATATTCATTTTCATGTTGTAATGCATTAATGATGTTTTGAAGATGAAAATTCTGAGAATTCTGAGAATCTAAAGGAGGAGGCATTTGGGAGCCAGTCACATTATTCTTTTCACTCTTTAATTGTGAAATTTGGGTTTTCAATCTTTTGATCATGTTACAATGAGCTCGAATATGTTCATCACGGTTGCTAATTTCAAAAACTATATCAAACTCAGAAGCATCCGAGGATATCTTGGCATTTGAGGTTTTAACCTTTTCTTTTAGATGTTGATATTTTAATTTCAAAGCAAGATGTTCAACTTTCAATTTAGAAAAATGTTTGACCAAGTTATCATGATCATCTTGTTCTATTTTCTCATACAATTTTGAATTTGTGCACTCAAGCTCAATGACACGATCATGGGAAACTTTCAAGGCAACAGATAATTCATGAAATTGAGAAGCAGTAATAGAATAATTTGTTACAGTGTAGAACACATCCTGAGCAACACATCTAGAAATCAAGTTATCATTTAAGATATGCAAATTTTTTTTCTCTCAATTTCATTACTTTTAAGCTCACATTCATAATCTTTGACCTCAAATTTCCATTTCATTAAACACCTTTTTCATTTCTTTAATCTCTGTATCTATGTCCTTTTGAAGACTCTCAGTTAAATAACACTCTTTAGTTTGCTCAAAACCCCTTTCCCCTTCAGTAATCCATGTGGGTGTAAATCTCTTCTTACATGTTTTCTCAAAATCAACAAATAATTGATAAACTACATATAGGCTGATTAAGGTCTTACTTTGAGTAGAAAGAGTTTTGTGCACTAAATGCATAGGTATGTTTGGGGGATACACAGTGGTTGGAGGCAATTTCCTACAAGGAGGATTCATCTCAATAAGATTATCAATTTTTTTGTTTATCCAAATCTTTCTTCCAGAACACTTGCTCAGGGGTCAATTAAGTTTGAGGTTTAAACTTATTCAAGGCCATCCAATTTTCTTTAGTGTAATCATGGGATTTAAGCGTTATATTATGCTTTATACACCAAGGATCCTTTAACTTCTTTGCCATTTTCTCCCTAGAGGCATCTTCTAATTTTCTATCCTCTTCAGTGCTTCCTATACATGATGGTGTTTGCCTAGGCTTAAGGATCTCATTACCATCATAAACTACCTTTTGAGCAGCTCTAGCTATTTTACCATACTCAAGATTGGGTTCCTCTACAAGGGGAATACTATGCTTATCGTATAAGACTCTATGCTTAGTGATCATGTGAGCAGTCTGAATGGTGTTCCCTAGTACGTACAGTTTGTTTTCAAGTTTGTTTTTCAAAGTTTTTAGGTTGGAAAAGTCATTTAAAAGTTTTGATTCCTTAGCATTAAATTCCTGTTTAAGCACTTTTACATTTTCTTGAAGTTCTTGCTTTTGCTTAACAGTTTTATTGAGCTTTTCTTGTAAGGAGTTTAACTCTTGTTTTAACATTTCTTCCCTAAAATTACTTTTTCTAATAACTGTAAGTATTTGGTTATCTATCTCCTGCTCACGGGTAGTCAGTTCAAATTTAGCACGTTGTTCATATATGGCAAGTTGTTCTTTATAGGCATTTAGTTCAGAGGTTATGGAATCATCAGGAGCACATATCAAAAATATAGTCATCATTGACTGCAGAAGATGCATCACTTGGTACAATTCCACTTTCATCTTGTTTCACATATTGATCATATGGGACAACATTGCTATTACCCATATTGTCAATATTTGATTCAATGATTTCAGTTGATTGTACTTTGTCATGAATCTTTTGCCCATCAATCTCATCGTATAATTTTAATACCTCTGGTATGATCGATTCCTTGGAGGGACTGGCCAGTTGTGGTGAAGAGACCTTTGGAGAGACCATTGGTGAAATGCTAGCCATGAATATGGTCAGGCGTTGGTTCATCATCGACATCTGAGTCAAATGCATCACAGTCTACAACTTGAAATGCATTGGGATTGTTCTGACCCATACCCTGCACTGGCTGTTCATCCACATCAACATCTTAAGTTTTGGCATTTCCCTCAGCTAGGAATAGCAATTCTTCCTCATTCAACACAGCTCCACTATCTTGAGCTTGCACCAGTAGCATTTTGTCCCTGAAGTACTCTGCATTTTGTGGACGTATTGGAAGAGTGTAGTTCCTTGCTATGTGTCCTTCTCCACCACATTTTTAGCACTTGATTGGCTTTCCTTGTCCCTGGGCCATGTTCCTTCCACGATTCTGATTACCCACATATCCTCCACCTATACCAGCATTCCCATAACCAGCAAAAACCCCAACATTTCCTTGCTCATTATGTGGAACATAAGCATTCTTCCTTCCCTGCACATTTTGCACAACTACCCTTTCATCTTTAACCGTAGCATGATTGTGAAGATTAGAAGCAGTTCTGAGATGATTGTTGGTATGTGGGGTAAAGTTCAGGTTTTGCTTAACCATTAGAGCCAGTTGATTGACAAGTTGTTCCATGAATGAGTCTGAAGGCTTATAACTTGGATCTGGAATGAGTTTGTGGTTACCATCCCCAGTTGGTATAACTTGTGATGCTTTGGTAGTTATTCCCACATTAGTGTAGAATGCGGTTGAATCATTTGAAGAACTTGCATCACCATCTTGGTATTAAACTTTTCCATGGCCATTCGTTCAAAAGCAGCATGCTTCTCATTTTGGAGCAAATAAGCATACAATTGCTCGTAATTGGTGTTCCTCAATCCTTTGTTCAGTTTGACTGCAGTGACAAATTTGTGCCATTTGAGATTCATGTTGTTCACAAACTTTGAATTGAGCTGAATATTTCGCATTGTAATTTTGATATTCCTCATATCATTCACAAGCTTGTGGAATCTCACATAATATTCAGTAACACTTTCCCCTAGTTTCATTTTAAAGTTCTCAAAGTCATCATACAGCTGAGACTCCCTGTCTTCTTTAGTCAATTCTGAACCAAAGAGAAGCATCTTAACATTGTCCCATACTGCCTTAGCTTCAGTGTTGTGATTGATCAACTTGTAAATTTCCTTAGGTAAACCCTGAAGTATAATGTTTGAAGCCCTAATGTCTGCATCGTATCTCTTCTTCTCCTTATCATCAAGCTCATCATACATCTTTGGTCTATCCAATCTCAATACAAATAAACCATCAGCAGCAGTTTCAAGGATATCTCTGGTAGTCTCAATTTGATATGGTCCTTCATCAATTGACTTAAGGATGTTAACCCCATTTTCCTTTCCTCAACAATACAGTCTGATTCTTTGAGCCCAAGAGTCATAATCGGTTCTATCCAGCATGGGAGGACGAGTATCAGATCCTGCAGCTTGAACGTCATCAGCAACGGAAGAAGTGATCGTAGACATGATTACAGATTCCACGAGATTTTACTACTCTTTGATTAAACCGGGAAATAGATTTTTTCACAGGATTTTACTAATTCAAGAGAAAACCGTAAAACATAATACGAAGAAACGACAAGTCTCAATAGACAAATCGCACACTTGACAAACCGCTTTAGTCAAAATGCACCCTTGACAAACCGCTTCAGTCAAATCGCACCCTTGACAAACCGCTTCTGTCAAATCGCTTCCTACTCAAATCGCTTAAGTGTCAAAATGCTTAAGTGTCAAATTGCTTGATTAACAAATCGCTTAAGAGACAAATCGCTTAAGTTGACAAAATGCTTAACAGACGAACCGCATAACACTCAAACCGCATAAACTGACAAATCGCATAGTACACAAGTACACCCACTACTTCCACTACTTTGTCCTTTCTTGTCATTTTGTCTCAATAGAGAAACCGCATACTAGACAAACCGCTTAACGAAATTATGACAAATCACATAAAAATTATGACAAACCGCTTCAACAAGCGTTCATTTTAGAGACAAATCGCATAGTTTTCAGGACAAACCGCATAGAAGAAACTCTATTCGAGAGTCAAACCGCATACATGAAACTTTCAAAAACAACACTTTTCAATCCAAAAACAATCCAACCACGGTGATTCAAGCCTTCTAAACCCAAATCTAAACACTTATAATGATTCTAAACACAAAAGTACTAACAAAATTTAACTTTAACACTAGAAGTGATCCAAATGATGAAAACTACTCTAAACTCATTCAAACCCAAAAGCCTTATGAAAACCACTATAAATCCAAGAACATGAAATATGAGTGATCAAATCATGGCTCTTGATACCATTTGTAGCATATTGGATTTCATAAACACACAAATACATAAATCAATGCGACGTATAGAATGAGTTTTAGAGAGAGAAAGTGGAAGAGAGTTGGGAAGAAAATTGATATTATGAAAGCTCCAACCCTTTGCCTTGCTAGGCAAAGGGTATTTATAGGTTCTTACAAGGCACGCCTCCTACGGGCTGTGGATCAGGCATACAGTGGGTAAAAACCCCGTCCGTCCTCCACGGTGTTTCTTAACAAACTACTTACTAACTAATTGACTAGGACTACTAGCTTTCTAACGAATACATATACTTGAGGTGAGCGACTCTTTAACTACCGAATTTTCTAAATCCTAACAAGGAACTTAGAGCTCAAGTTTGATTAGGATTAGGAAACCTAATCCTAACCCACGACCGGCCATATACCCTTATGGGTTTCCGGAACCTTCTTGACTTCTAACTTCAATTTTAGTCCTTTCCTTTAACACATAACGACCATTAGTCCATTACGTTTAATTACTTAACGTTCGTTATTCGTTTCGTGTAATTAATAATTAAATATAACGTTTTATATATTAATTATCATTCGTTAACTCTTCATACGTAAAGTGTGCAATCCCGTATTCGATCCTACCTCACGACTACTAATTTATATCCATAAAACTAACATCAAGGAAAACATAGCAATTTGAATCACTGAAAACGAGTACACGAGTCAAAAGATACGGCCAAAAGAATTTAGCGAAACCAAAATGCCGAAACTGCCATAAACAAACTGTTAGGGGTCTTCCCGTTTTTTTCAAGGCCTTCTGGTCCGTTTCATCAAAAAGTTAAAACATAAAAGTTGTCTGGAACGACGTTTTCCTTCAAACAGATTATTTTCTTTCAAAAACTGAAACTGCCCTATATAACTAAACTTTTGTCACAACTAAAGGCAAACCAAGAGGCCTAATGGCCTTAATCCGAGACCACAGCTACAGCTGAGGCCAAGGTTGAGTCTCAAGACCATGGTAGCCTAGACCAAAGCCACGGCAAGGCTATGGCTAAAGCCTCACGGCTTCCTAAGCCGAGACCGTAAACAAAAGGCCTTAGCCTTGACAAACCTAAACGTATACAATAGAATTTGGATCTACTCCCTCGATAAACCATGAAACGATACTTGTAATAACCAACTTTACAATTTAGAAACTTGTAAACTTTTCTTTAAACACTTGTGACATAAATTATGACGATACTTGTGATAACCATTATGATTTCCTAATCATAACCAAACAACCTTGTAACTTGTGTTTACAAACCATATGACACTTATGATATATAAACAAAACATATGTCTTATCTATTAAGTGCTATAATACTAGGGAGCTTCATTTGAGGGGTTTCATTTGGGTAAACGGATCGATGAGTTGCTGGATTTATGAATTAAAGTGTTCTAGCTCCTCGAACGTTTACTACATGACCTCTGAATTGTGATGACCCGAACGGTAGTACGATATATATAAACTAAACACGTTTTCACAACTAGACCATTTCTATAAATGACATACACAACTACCATGTACTACATCATGATCAATATAAAGACGTATATAGGCTTGTTATTACTTTTGCATCATTATTTCAATCCTAAGTCGCAACATCATATTCTAGGTTGCTCGTAGAAGTTCTCAAGGAATATCCATCATTCTCATTATACATTTGATATCATTTACTCTGAGGTGAGTTCATAGCCCCACTTTCTATTACTTAATTGTTTTACAAACCCTTGGGGAGATACATGCTATTTTTAACATGAACACACAAGCATTTGAACTTTATGCTATCTGATTGTTTTATTGTCACTAAGTAAACATAATTGCCAAACATAAGTCCCTAAATCATGAACCACTAATCACTAGAGAGAGTGAGTACGAATATTATGAATAGATCTATTGGGATTGACGAATCCCGTTTGTGTTGGCCCCGTTAAAGGCAAACAAACGCACTATATTTGAGTAACATTAGGTAAAATGGGAATTTTACCTATTAGGGCTGGTACCAACAATTTCACCAATTTATATTGGAACACGTTACCGCCTTGGTTGCATGAGCTTAGTGAAATAATAACTGTTTTGTTTTCAACATTATGGGTGTATAACAACGTAACTCACACAAACATTATGTGTTCAATCTTTAACAATAAACCTATGGATTCACTCAACCTTTGTGTTGACCTTTTTGAACATGTTTATCTCAGGTCCATAATGAACGAGGCTGGCAAGGATGGAAAGGAAGGGCACATATACTTTAGATGGCTATAAATTTTATTATCATTCAAAAACTCATTTAATGTAATTTGTAAACCTTGAAACCATTGTACCTCATTTTGTAAACTCTGATATTTATATCAATTGAATGATAAACCTTTTAAAATGACTCAATTAGAGTTCGCTTTCTATCATTATAACTGTTGTGCCATGAAGTAACAACTAGTTTGAATTCCGCTGCGTATCATGAAATTGGGGGTGTTACAAGTTATGAGGTGCGCCACCTGGAGAAACAACCGTAAGCCATAGCTCTACAAGCATATCTTATTGAATTAACCTCAAAGTTTACTGAGATGATCAGTTTAATCAATCTTTGGGACCGTTGCAGAATTCAAACTCATAAAACCTACTTAAGGCTTGTTCTAACTTCTTTTCATGTTACAAACTTCATGTACAATGTCAAATACATATATAATACTTATTACATCATAAAATACATAAAAGTTCAGAAGTTATTTACAACCATATTGAAAAACACGAAAAATAAATAATCTTACAAGGGGATGATGATAACTACATGAATAACAATTAACAATCAACTTAACCCTCCTAGTCTTTAACGCTTTCTTCCATCTTCAACCCAAGTCTTTTAAACCCCTTTTTAAGCTTATGTAATCTTTGATGTAACACCCAAGATCACATGCAAGAAATCTTTCAATAACACCCTAATGATCTTCCAAATCACCTATGTGATGATCAAAACAACACAAGAACTATATAGATCTTCCTAAAACCTTCAACCTAGCACTTAATATTGTTGTATAAAATCAAAGTAAAGTGATGTATGGTTGTTTATGTTGTACGGCAACAAGAGGTCAAGGAGAAGGTTGGGATAGATTTTTCTTTTATTATCAAATGAGGTGTATAGATAAGTGCTAGTAAATATATGAAAAAGGTAAACTACACATTGAGCTAAGTGTCATCACTTAGCCTAATATTTGGACAACACACACCAAAGTTAGTAGTATATTTTTAAACGTGGCATAGGATGAGAATAATAAAAATATGTAGCTTATCTTATATAATATTAAGTGTAAAAGGGTATAGTTTGGTCCCGGTAATTACTAATGTTAAGCTGTTAAGTCTAGAAACTTAAAATCGGGTAACGTAAAAATAGAATACTTATGAAAATGTCTAAGCTTATCAATATACTCCAATTAAGTATATTAAAAGTGTAATAAGTCTAATGGGTTCGTTTATGTTGTTAAAACCGAATAACATTGGTTCAAAAATGTGTACTATGTAAAAAGTACAAAGTTTATGTAAAAATGACAAAATAGCGATAGTTCATATAAAATATGACTATAAAAAAAATGAAATGCCTAAAATACATAGACTCATCAAAGTCTTGTGTTGGTTACGAGTAAAGCTCACACGATTGAACTTACGTAATTACTTATAAAAGTAATATTACATAAAATTAAAATAATAATAAGTCAAAATAATAGTCAAATTATAGTCTGAAATGTACGAGTTGCTACAACGTTAGACTTTTTAGTGAAGTAAGAGTCAAGAAACTTTGAAAAATATACACGAATGGTCCCTTGGGTTTATAACCGGCCGCGCCCCCCTTTTATATTATTTTTTATATATATTTTTTTTAAAGAGTAAAATACATAAAGGGTCCATGTTATAATATCACACACACACAAACACAATCATCATCATCTCTCTCCCTCTCATTTTACCCTAGCCGCCGGCCATCCGCCGCTCCACCGCCGGCCACCACCTACACCAAAATACTCCCCTATACTCCCTCTTCCCGATCCGCTACAACACGCGGCCAAAAACACCCTCCCACCCGTTTGAACCACCCCACGCGCCGCCTCGATTCCACCACAACACCACCATCTTTTTGTCACCGTGAAATAGAAAAGATATGGTCAAGTCACGCGAGTTATGGCTCATTTTTCTTGTAACTCGTGTCAACCGAGTCATGGTTTGACTCGTTTTTGTTTCGGGTTAGGCTAGAACACATGGGAAACAAGTTTTGATAATAAAAACATGGTTAAAACCTTGTTGGTATCCGTATCTCGTGTGTGTGCATGTGCGTGTCGAGTCGGTCAAGCTGAGAGATCAAGCTCTCGATGTGGCTTTTGTGTGATGATATTCTTGATAATATTCTTGTTGTTGTTATGTTTGTTTAATTTTGTTTTGGGTTTCGGATGAAACCCTTGGAACCGAATGGTTTGATTGGTGGTTTTGAATTGGAAATGGTGATATATTGTTGTTGTAGTCGAGTGGGAAAAATCCTCGATTGGGTTCGTTTGGTTTTGCGTAGGCGACGGGTAGGCCGAGACCCATATGGTCTCGGCAAGGTGATTTTTGGAGGTTGTTGAATATTGTTGGTATTATTGTTGTTGTGGAACTATGGACGAAAGGAAAGGAGAAGCCAGGACCAAATGGTCACGGCAAACTAATACTTGTGATGTTGGTAAAAATTGAAACGGGAATCGGTTGTGTGACGATTACTAGTGACGGAGGATAGGTTAGACGTGAGTCGTAGACGACCACGAGAAGTTGAAGTTGTTGTGGATATGGGACTTGAATTTTATTTTATAACTTGATGATATACTTGTGAACTTTACGCCAAGTCCGTGTCACGTTGATATAACATAATAAGTTGAGAAGTAATGACTCAGATTGTGACTCGAAACAAATGGTAACTCAAGTTAAATATATTAATAACTTAAGACGTGAACGATAAGTAATAATAAGGTTTCCATATAATACATGACAAGTATATTTACTTGTTATAATTTCCTTTTTAAACAAATAATAAAGGAAAAGGGAAGTATAATAAATGGGTTACTAAATGTTTCGTGGGCACACAAAACTAGTAGTGCCATAAATACTAATCATATTCCATTTATTTGCATGTCACAGATGCCCGACATTAATGCACCTAACTTACTTAACTAACGAACTTTTTTGGTTGACGGATCAAGTAAGACCTCGTTAGTTATGTCGGAAAGGTTTAGTAATGACGACGTATCCTATGACGCCTTAGGACGTGGTATAGTTTTAGAATAATAAGTAAGGAAAATACATTGTTAAGTTTATCGAGTTGACGAATTCGATAAGCTTTGACAATCTATTTAAGTGACTTATTAAACTACAAACTTGACACATAGATTGTTGCGGTTTTACCTTGTTGAGTTCTTGAGAAGCGTGTGTCTACATGAATCTTGTTGAGTCGACACAACGCACGCACGGATACCAAACACAAGAAACTGTTATGAGAAAGATCTTTGGAAATAAAACTGGAATATAGTCGGGAATGGGAACTATTGAATGGAGATAAAATCTAATCCGAGTCTATGTTATTAGGTAGTGCCGAGTCAGTAGTTGTTGTTGCCTGATAGTTGATACTCTTCTTGTTCCTGTTGATTCTTGTGCATTTCTTTGGACTAAGGTGAGTTTCATAGCCCCACTTTTATTCATACTTGTGCTTTATTAAATCTTGGGGTGAGAAAACATGCAATTTTTTTTTATTGGACCGGTTATGAAATTGTGTTTTGCTTGCGCTTATTACGTAGTCAAGGCTAAGGTTTAGCCTCTCTTTAACTTGCCACTATTAGGTCATTAATTAATGTTGTAGGTAGATCTATCATGGTTGACCGCTCCGTCTGGACTTGTTTGCCTAACTTGCCAGGGTGGCACCTGGATTGGTGGTTGCAAGAATTTGCCATGATGTATAAAATCTTGGTTTTTGTTTATTATTAGAGTGTGATGGTTGCTTATATGTTATGGCTTAATTTGCGTAATAAGAGGATTTACTATTTCGTCCAAATGCTTCGTTATTTATTTAAACCTATGAACTCACCAGCTTTTTGTTGACTTTTTAGCATGTTTTTCTCAGGTAATTGATATGTATGGCTTTGGTAGTTGTTTTTTGGGAGGTGCTTGGCAGCGATGGCATGGTCTTGGATCTACTTCACTCTGATGTTATTTGGGGACCGCTATTATGAACTATTTTTAATCGGCTTACTCTCGTACTTTTAAATAAATGTAAAACTTAACTACTATCATTGACTATGTTTTAAATTATGGATGAGTTTATTATGTTTCACTATACTTGTGTTATGTACCAATTTTGTAGCAACTCAATGTTAGTAAAGTCTTCTGCTGAACCTATTTTGGGGGTGCTACAGATTGGTATCAGAGCTCAAGGTTATGAGAGCTGGGTACTTATCAAAACCTAGACTATATTCGCTTTTGAAAATTGATCCAAAGACCGCCATGTGCCTGCCTGCCAAGCTGAAGCCTAAGGTTTATGAGTTAAAACTTATGTGGTATTAAAGTGCTATTACTTTTGTTAAAATATGTGATATGTTTTTACTTGGTAAACCTTGATATTTTGGGGATTTGCGATTTATATAGGATTTTATGTATGCACTGACCTCGTTAAAATGCCATTGTCAGAAAAGTGCATTTCTGGTTTTATCTCTCGGTTTATTCTTGGTTTTGTAAAATCCCACGAAAGAAACTATTTCTCGGTTTAAACCATAGAATTGTAAACTCCTGTGATGATGGAACCAACCTGGAGAAAGGAAAGTGTATTTCTGGATCTTATCTGATGCTGGTGCTACGTTTTCAACTTCGAAGAAGGGATAAGGGTGTACTTCATGAATTGGATGTGTGCTTGGATATTCTTCATGGCAGTTTGGTTATTACAAGGTTTTACGGGGTTATGTGCTTTTGGCCGAGGTCGGGATGAAACCATTATAAAAGTTCACTTATAACGTCAAAGAAGGCTAGATCTGAGCTTTTATCCATAAGATGTGACAACGGAGTTAATTCATTATTATTTATTTGAGTTTGAAGTGAAATTTCACAGGCGAATGCGCTTAGTATCTGAAGGTATCGGGGATGGTTGGATGAAGATTCTTCGAGATCCTTGTTCGAGCTTTTAAAATTTTCAAAGACGAAGACTTGGAAATCTAGTTATTTTTGGGTGATTTTTCTTTCTTTTTACCACCACAAAATAACTATCACTTTAAGGAGTTACGTTGTAGTGCTTAGTGTCGCATTAAATTGTGGATTTTCAAGAGGTGATGTATATCTTGTACTTGATGGTTGGTTGGGTGAAGAGTATAGAGTACTTAGGGATTCAAAGGGGCATGAACTCTCTTCACCGCTCTTAGTCACATGGGTGCAAGTTTAAGTCACAAGTTCGGGTTATTTTACTTCAGTGTCGAATTCATCATATTGGGTTTTCTCCATCAGCTATCACGACAAAGAGCCTACTAAATGATAATGGGGTTGATAACAAGTTTGCCAAGAGTAGTAGAAAAGAGAGAGATTATGACATTTGAACACAACAGTTCAAGCCTCGTTCCCTAAAGAAACGAAAAGTGTATGTTTCAGTTTGCTTTATCTTCTAAAGAAGAGAAATCTTCTTATGACGTTTGAATACATCAGTTCAAACCTCGTTCCCTAAAGAAAAGAAAAGTGTACGCTTCAGTGCGCTTTATCTTTGAAAGAAGAGAAATCTTCTTATTAATGACCATTCTCATCAACATGATTCATGCTTTTTCCATGCACGTTCAGTTATCAAGTGAACCGAACTACCGTTGCTAGTACTCTTATTCCACTTGCTCAATTATAATGATGAAGGCGACATCATATGCAGTTTTTGCGGGGGAGAAGTGTGAATACAATAAATTTTGAAGATATTCACTTGTTTAATCAAGAATTGCAACTCCGTATGCAATTCTTGAGGGGGAGAAGAAGTGTGAATGTTGTGTTATATCTGAGAATATATGGTCATATGGCTCCTAACTCATGTAAGAACCGAGCTTCTTCTTATCGGGTCATCTTTACATGAAGTTTCTTCTAAGAGCCGTTGGTGGACATCTTCTCATGGACTGATGAGTTTAACGACAAAGTGCTTTCAGTTAATGCTTCACGTACACATCAACATGATGATTCTGAACAACCTTCTGTTCTTGTTTGATGTGATTGTTTGTTTGGTGTTACCATTTCAAGTGTTCATTGCGGGCTGATTGCTGATTTCCTTGATGAACATATTTCTATTCTTGTTTGATTGGGAGGGATTTTAGTTAAGATGATTTGCAAGATGTAAGTTAACGGGAAAGCATTTGGTGAGTTGAAGATGTTAACTTTCTATTCCTCAAACGGACAATCTTGAAGAAGGTTGAGTCTACGGTCTGCTCTACATTTTCTACTGCATGTTATAAGATTAAAGACGAGTTGCATTTAACAATCTAAAGACTTCTTCTTATCCCGAGCATTCATCAAAAATATTGTCGGTTTAGGGGAGAGCACTAATTGGGGTAGAGTGATAAGACAGATTTAATCCCTAATTAGACTTGCTCACACTATTCTTCAGCAAGTTGATTCTCATAGATACATTTGAGCTAATGGTATTCTTCTCACAAGATTTCAAGTATATGGGCTTATAATGTGTTGTTGATTCTGAAGTATCAAAACCAGAAAGGGGGAAGGAGACACGCATCTAAACGCAAAATGAGTAAACTTGATGAACTTAATACTTCTAAGTGATTGAAGCTATGTTGGGAAGACATATGTCATAACCGTAGAGAAACTCAATGTTTATCTCATCATGCCGTTTGGTGTTCGTATTCCAACTATGTGGGGGAAGAGATGTAAGAGAAAGTTTCTGAAGATAAAAGAGGTACACAAGTGTGTTCTGATTTCGATGTTATCGCAATCATCAGGGGAGAGAGATTTGTACTTCAGGGATGTTCAGCAGATTCACGTGATCGGACTTAATCATTTATTCCGGAGTTGATATCCGCAGAGATGATCAGTGATTCAATCTGCTACTTCAGTGTTATCGGTTATTCTCTCTTTGGGCATTTGGGTACTTCGGGTTCTTGAGCTTCATACACAATCATCAGGAAAGATAAATGGGTACATTGGGAGGTGTTATCAGTTATTCTTTGAATGGGTATATGTGTATTCTGGTTCTTAAGCTTTATTCTAAGAGACTGGCTGCATTAATTCAACTACTTAGGGGAAATGGTCTCTTGACAACTTTTGGTATGCATCACTTTGGACGTCATTGGAAAGAAATATTAGAAGAATTATTCAAGCGTGGGACGATACGTTGCAGTTCTATCTGATGATATAACCCCGAACAAAGAATCTCGATAATCATTCTTAGAAGGAGCAGCAAGATCGATGATATGGTGTGCTTCCTTGTGCACCTGGCTAAGGAAAGCTTGAAAGAGAGCTTAGAATCTGCTCAAGAAGAAGATTTTCGGTTTGGGGGGAAGCTGCCAAAGTCTCACTTTCTGAAGGTTCAAGTTCTGACGACTATTATGAAGCCTCGAAAGCTTTGGTGGTGAAAGTTTAAGAGATGACGATTTCTATCTTCTACAACAGTGCTGAACGATATCCTAATCTCGGTAATCATATCATCATCTTCTTAAACTATATCATCTTCTTTATATATATTTATCAAAAAAACCAAAATACAAAAATATAAAACCAACAAAAAGAAAATAAAAAAAATATATAAAATCAACAAAATTCCATAAAAATCAAAAAAATTGAAAATACCAAAAATATTGTTTTTCAAGACATGTCTTCTGGTATCGATAACATCTACGGCTTAGAAATATCATTCAACAATGGCACGGGACTTTAGATGAAGTTCGAACACGAGGTGTAAATATTTTTTTTCAAAACATGTCTAAAAAAATAAAAATAAAATAAAAAATAAAATAAAATAATAATAATAATAATAATAATAATAATAATAATAATAATAATAATAATAATAATAATAATAATAATAATAATAATAAAGAAAAAAGAAAAAAGAAAAATGGCTTGCAGTTATTTCAGATTGTGACCCACACTTAAACTATGATTTGCTATTACTTCAGATATGCAACCCGTTCTTCAAAAAGGGAAAGTGCTACGCTTAAACGTTTTTCATAAATTTCGTGCACTTATCCTAAAACAAAATGAGGAAAGCATGTCAACAAAAAACGGCTCTTCCTACACAAATGTTTTTCCTTCTAAAATTCTTTAGAAAAATATTTGTTTGTTTCAAAAATGGTGGAAAATGAGTTGTTTGAAAAATCAATCAGAATTAGAGTTTTCATAAAATGTGCAAACTCAATCAATAACTTCAATATTTTTAAGCTTTTCATGAAATGAGTCATTGATTAAGGGGGAGAATGTTTTTAAATTTATATCATCTAACGGGCTTATTTAATCATCCTACATACTTAATAGAAAAAGATGTTTGCCTAAGTTGAAGAACTAGGAGCATAGGATATGATTGTTAGGATTAGATGATTAGAGTTTGATGAACACATAATTCCCATGCCTTTTTATGATCTGACTGAATGATTTTATATGTTGAATTGACTTTTATTAGTCGATTGTTGTTTGAGTGTTGTAGACCACCATATATTTGTATGTATGTCCACTAACGTATGCAGATATCATGGTATATAAGAATGTTCCTATTCGGATCCCACAAAAGAAGATGATTGGATGCCGATAGGAAAGGGAAACTATTTCTTGGGTCGAAAAAAAGAAGAAACGGAACTTAATCAGATCTTTGTGCATGATATATACACAACTTCATAGATCTCACTGCATCTGCAGATGGTTTTCTTCCAGCCTTACAGCAACAACAGAAGCATCTCAACTACCTAACATATCTTTGTGCAGGTCAAGTAGTAGATGAAACCATTTTTCAATAATTTCGAAAAATATTGTTTTGAAAAAGGAAAAATATTGTTTTGAAAATAAATTGGACTTAAATTTTGAAAATCAACCAGACTTTAATATTTTCAAATCTTAAGTCACTCAATCAACGACTACGGTCATCGATTGAGGGGGAGAGTGATTTCAAACTTAAATATTTTCAAACGATATTTCATCAAAAAGTCAATTTGTACGATATTAAGTGGTGATCTAAAGATATAATGTTATGTCAAGGTATGATTTTTTCGTTAAAATCAAAGATCTTTCAAAATGAAAACTTTTATTTTAATTTCATCATACCTGACACTAACAATCTTTAAATGTATAAATCTGTTCCACTATCAGAATAAAATTAATCTGAACACATCTTCCTCCCATGTTTTCTAAACCTATTTAAATCACTTGGGATCCAAAATCTCAAAGGATTTGATATTTTTGATCGGGGGAGAAAATGTTATTTAAATATAAAATCTTATAACAAGTGATCGTTTTGACTCAAAGTGCAGGCTGCTCTCCCATATGTGCTAAACGCTTTCGAATCTCGGGGTAGAATTTCAAAAGAAAATAAACTATCAAGGTACAAAAGCTTCTATGTTTTAACATAAGTACCTTGATTGATTTTCTAATGGTTTTCAATATGGCAAGTGTGATCGTGGATGTGCTTCAAAGACCTCCTTCCTCTATGTGTTAAATGATTTCAATCATCCAACGCACATATTGAGGGGGAGCATTTACCAAAAAATCAAAAGGCTTTTTCTATGAAAATTGTGATCAAGGAAAAACTTTAAAGTCCTCTTGCCTCCATGTGCTAAACAATTTCAAAATCATATGCACATGTTGAGGGGGAGCATTTCTAAATGATCAAAAATAATTAAGGTACAAAATGCTTTGATATTATATCACAAGTACCTTGATTGATTTTTCAATTGGTTTCAAGAAGGAAAGAACTATACCACAAGACCGACCATTTTTACTTTATGCATTGGAGTTATAAGGATGGTAAGGTTAGGTATTAGTTCCCATGATCCAGCCAGAGCCGGAGGGATCTACCTAGGGACAATCCACTAGATAGTGTAGAAGTCTTTAGGTATGATGAAAAAAGGATAAAAATGAGAATATGGGAAGAGTGTCGACTGAGACAGAGCTAGGACTGGAACAAACCCAACAAGGTTCTAGTAATGAAGTCTTGGTAAGCACTGAAGAGGTTGAAGAATGAAAAAGAAATGAATGTGAAAAGGGTGAAAAGAAATAGCCCTCCAATAATTCAACCTTAAGGCAGAAACCGGGTTCAATACATATGCTACTAGTGGTTACTATGGTAACACTGGTATTGAAGACAAGACGTCATAGACCCAGTGACGCACTGCACTAAACTTCCCAAGCTACTCAAGTTCTCTTAAAAGGACTTGTTTCATTCTCACGGGGAACCTATATAATCTATCGACTTTATTTTAGAGATGGTTTATATTGAAGAAGGAGACCATATCCCTAGTCTCCGAATAGGAAACCAAATGTGCACAATTGAGTCTAGAGCCAAGAGATCATCCACAAAATCTCATTAGGACACAAAATTAATGAAGACTTGTTGTTTCACACAATGTGGAAAGTAAGTATATATATTGAGAGTCCTACCCATTATCCTTGGGGTATTGCGAGAACATCCGAGTGATATGTTAAATACTCACAATGAAGATGGAAATCCTTCTAGAGCCAACATCAAACAAGCTCATGGTGGGTGACATGTGAGATCTTTTCAAAAGATCAAACTTGTGACAACTGGATAGAAACGATGGGGCGATTCACTCTTGAATCAACCTTGGTCCAGGAAATGAATTGACGAATACTTTTGGAAAAATAGTTCGATGTGCAAATCTATTCTTTTCTCTAGCACATGGAATGTGTATTCATATTTCAAACACAAAACGTATTTCTGATTGAAAATTGATCTTTCTCATAAAACCTTCGTCGTATTGCAAAACTCTTTCTTCAAGCAATACGCGATTGTTTTCAAATCAATTTTTCATCAATCAGTGAATCTCAATTTGCTGGTTCACTCACTCCGTGTTGTCTACTTTGGGACGCTCCGGTTTGAGAATGGCTTGATCAAGCTGCGAAACCCTGTCAAGGAGATTCTTAGGAATTCTACCTGATCACAGGCAGTATTTATACTGATCAACGGGGAATCGTAGTTCTTGCAACTATATTCAACAAAAGTGAACAAAGACACTTTCGTGTGTTTTATTACTAATTGTTGTTTGCGGGAACATTGGACGGTTGTAGCTGATCGATATTGAGAATTCAATTCACAACCGCATGCTCACAGCACACACACTAAATTGAAGAAAATCGTGACCATCAAAGACATACAACAATGCTTCCTACTCTGATAAAAAGATGTCATGATCCAGAAAGTGTGAGCATGTCGGTCCAAAAGTCACAACATCTCATAAAGACAACACAACAAAGGGTGATCCATAGATTTACTGTGGCTGATGATCTTAAAGAAAGCTCGAAGATCATCAAGACGTGGATCAGTTGAAAGACCTCCACTGAAAGTACAAATCATTTGGACTTTGAAGTATCACTGCTAAAGCACAAAGATTGCGGAATTGAAGAATTGAAGTCTACGAGCTCAGAACTAAAGACAAAGATAGAATGCTAGGATGCAAAATGTATCTCATGAGGTAACCTCCCTTAGGGGGAGGTTGTTAGGATTTAGAAAATCCATATTGAAGAGTCTGTCACCCCATCTATAGTCTAGCATATATTAGCTCGTAGACAATATGTTATTTAGTAGTTATTAGCTAGTTATTTGTTAGTTAGTTAGTTTAGAGCAACACCGAGGAGGATGGACGAGTATTTACCCACTGTATACCTGATCCACAGTCCGACAGGAGGACTTTTTTTGTAACTATAAATACCTCTTCCCACTTGGGAAGAGGTGGTGCTTTTCATTTAATCAAACCTCTTTCCTTTTGGTTTACTTCTCTCTCTAGAAAACACCCTATCATCTCTTATCTCTCTACAATGGCTAACATGTTCTTTCATCATCCAAGACCACCCGAATCATCAAACAACATAATCTATGATCCTAACATTTATTGCTAACTGTTGTTTGCAGGAACATCTGACTGTTGTAGCTGATCAAAATTCAGAAGTCAATCCATAACCACATGCTCACACATCACACTCATGTTTAAATATATCATGATAACCTAAAGACCTTAAGCAATGCTTCCACAACTCTGATGCAAAATATCATGATCCAAGAAAGTGTGAGCATGTCGGTCCAAAAGTCACAATATCACATGGAGGCAATACAACAAAGGATGATCCAGAGATTTAGTGTGGCTGATGATCTCCAAGAAAGCTCAAAGATCACCGAGTCATGGAACATTCAAAGATTCATCATTGAAGTAAAAAGTATGCGGACTTTGAATAATCAAAGTCTACGAGCTTGAAGAACAAGAACTTGTAATAGAATGCTAGAACACAAAATGTATTTAAATGAGGTGACCTCTCTTAGGGGCAGATTGTTAGGATTTAGTAAATCCAGAAGTTAAATACTCCGTCACCTCGGGTATTTGTTAGCATTAGAAAGTTCGTAGTCTAAGACATTTAGTCATTAGTAACTAGCTAGTTAAGTAAAACCATGGAGGAAGGACGGGTCTTTACCCACTGTATACCTGATCCACAGCCCGTAGGAGGCATATTTTGTAAAAACTATAAATACCCTCTACCTCCCAAGGTAGAGGGTTGGAGCTTCACAATATTACTTTCACTTTCTCTCTCTAGAAGTTCCCTACTCTTTCACTTTCTCTCTCTAAACCCTCTCATAGTATTCGATCCATATATTCATAGATTTGTGTGTTTATGATAACCAATCTCTTACAGATAAGAATCTTGTGAACTAGACCTAAACAAAATAGAAATTGAAACCTAGACTATTCCCCGGAAGCAGTGCCAAAAACTTGATGCGTCGGGTTGCAACACACTAAGTTTACAACCCTTCTAGGCAAAGTACCTAATCGTTGTAGTTTAGTATAGGCAAGACTTGGGGGGATTAATTTTTCTCTAGGGGAATAGTGAGGTAGATTCGAAGTGTATAATGAAATTAATCTAAGGGTGAAGAGAAGTTATTTTTGGTCTTTTTATGTTTTTATTAGAAAGCAAGTAAAAATCCAAGTTTTGAGAGGGGTTTGTATTTTTAACAACTAATTAAACTAAAAATGCAACTAATCTAAATAACAAGAAAATTAAATTGGTGGTAAACTTCTTATATAAGCAAAAATGTGTTTACCTATAATTTCATTACTCCATATTTCTTGCTATATTTACCGAATGTCACTTCTTGTATAATGCAATGTGGAGTATTCCTTATTACCTATTGCAGGTTGGTCAGTCCCATGTCTATGAACTAGCCTAAGTGAGTGACGTCTATCTGAATGTCAATAACCCACCCAATAACTAATTCATGCAATAAATACCCTACGCAATTAATAACCTAAGACATAAGCACTAACTAGACACGTTTTAGTGTACGTTCAAGCTACCTAAATGGTATATAGCCAGTTTTCCAACTCATAACGTACACACCATTGAAAGAGATGATAAACATGAAATCAATAACTAGGTTTCATGCAATCCTAAGTAAATACTAATTAATTTAGCCTAACATACTAATAAAGAAACAAGCAATTACACAAATCACATAATTAAGGATAAACATAATTGGATGATTGAATACATAATTGATAACATCAAATACTGTATACATTTTACTATTATTATACCTTGTTATATGTTCGTTATTCTTGTGATTTTATAAGAATTCATAATTAATTGCTTCCTATTTGAATGATAGGAATTATTTGAGCGTTGGAGTGAAAAGACGCGAAAAATTGAAGAAACTTGAAGAAAAACGAAGAAAGGTTGGACCAGAAATCATTACGGCATAGATGACCCGTAATGCATAAGTCGTAGTAATGTTAACACTTTAAACACCAAGTCAACCAGAAGTACTTACGGTGTAGCCACACTATTGGACTTACGCCGATTCCATTATGAAGACTTGGTTTACCATCGAAGAAGCAAGACCACTACGACGTAACAAGCCCGTATTGGTTAGGCCGTAACCAAGATGAAGACTTTGAAAACTTGCGACGCAAAGATTGCAAGTCCATTGGAGGATTATAAAGATGAAATACTCAAGGAGTAAGTGACTTTTGATTAGGAGTTTATTATGGAAGGCTCGTGAAAGAATCAAGCTAAGAAACAAAGCCGAAAGTTGAAGAAATGATTACGCGATATCTCAAAATAGTTTCTTAAGTATTTTGACCATAACTTCTTCATATAATCTCCTTTTAAGCTAACTCAAGTGGCCATGGAAAAAGGAAAGAGATATTTACAATGTTTGTGTTTTGAGCTATGCCTGAATCGGAACTGAAAAGTCACAACTCAGTGATATTTACGGTGTATAGGAATCGCTTTTGTTATGGTGTAATGAAGGTGTTTTAAGGGTGTTTTTGAATCAGAATGTGTTATGGTGTAATGGATCACTTACACTTACACCGTAGTTGAATCGACATCAGCAAAAACCTATAAACACGAGCCCTAACTCACCAATAAAGTGTTTGTGGACCCTAGAGTCGATTTAGGGTTCATTAGAGGACGTTTTCCACACCATTCAAGCAGATTTCCTAGGGAGAATACACCACCAATCATCATCATTATTAGTTCGAGTTAGTTTGATTTAATTAATACTATGTTTAATTTCATAATGGATTTATTCATTGTTATTGATCATCAAATTATGATATTCTGCTAACCACCACGTGTGTTAGCCTAGTTATGATTCTTTTAAAGCAATGATTATGTTTCTTTAGTTTAATTATCGTTTTTATTAGATATATAATATGCTTGTTGAATGATCCCCGCCTTTTGTTAGTGACTAGGGAAATTTAGTACTTGATAGGATAGTAAGTAGGTGATCATCCCAAAGCTAGTCTGGTTGATTGAGAGACTTGGCACTTTTCTCAGTTGTATTGGGGTTGATCATATCACCACTTAGATAAGAATGGTTACTTAAAAAATGCGGGTAAATGAATATTAGATACGACTAATAGGGGTTTAAATGTCAAGTTCGGGATTGTTGACATTAGAGAAGTCATATAGGGTCGTTAGGTACTTAATGACTAATCCTTAGTAAAAACTAAAGATAGTTGATTGGCTTCTATGATCATTATGGTTGATCATTAGAGATTATAGGCCAGGTTAACGATGATCATTCGGACCTAGTGATATTATAACAACTGATAAGAACTAGAGCTAGACATTGCACTATATGATCATTGGATTATTTGAGGAATAATTAGGTTAGTACCACTTCTCCCAATTGAATTGTAAACCAACCTTCTCCGTTATTCAGTATTTAGTTTACTTAATTCCTTAAAAATCAATCGTGACAATTTATTTACTTTCTAGGTTAGAAGTAGTTAGCTTCGAATTCGAAGACCATCACATAGCTCTTAGGGTCGACCTCTGACTTACCTTAGGTATACTACGTACGACCGAGTAGAAAACCAAAATTCAAACACCTCCTAACCTCATCTTCGTATTTTTCAACCTCATTTTTTTATCAAGTATCAACCACTTCATTTTGAAAAATGAAGTGGTTGATACTTGATTAAGAATGAGGTTGAAAAATCTAGAGATGGGTTGAGGAGGTGTTTGGATACTCATTTTGTTATCAAGTGTCAACCACTTAACCACTTCATTTTGAAAAATGAAGTGGTTGATACTTGATAGAAGAATGAGGTTGAAAAGTATGAAAATAGGGTGAGGAGGTGTTTAAATTTGGATTTTGTATTGTTTGAAGCAAGGCTAGTAAGATCTTAACAATAGAAAACTCAAATACAAACACCTCCTCAACTCATATTTATATTTTTCAACGTCATTCTTCTATCAAGTATTAACAACTTTATTTTTAATAGTAATACTAATAGTAGTACTAATAATAATAATAATAATAAATAAATAAATAAATAATAAATAAAGAATCAAAAATAAGAATAATAAAAATTAAAAATTAAAAAAATAAATATAAATAAAAATATAAAAAATAATAAATAAATAAATAAAAGAATTTCTAACTTGTGCCACGGCGGTAGAAGTTAAGAGGCGTTAAATGAACTAAATTATCCATATTTTATATGAAAATTAAGTTATTTAAAGAAATATTTATCTTTATTAAACACTTCTAAGCTTGTCATCATGACACAAGTTGGAAAAACCCTTAAGTTAGAAGATAACAGAAAAAAAATATTGCACCGTTCATTCTCGTGAATATATGATGATTAACGTTTATTAACTGGAGAGATGTATCAATTACCGGCGATGGAGGTATGATGTGAAAAGCAGATGTTAATTTGTGCTCATTAGTTTCTTTTTTTTTTTTTTTTTTTTTTAAAGGTAAACTTCATTAGAGACACACCAACCCACAAAACGTGGTGGCACTCACCACAAACAAAACACTTACATAATTACAAATTTACACCAATTATCCCATGTTAAATACGATAACTTGGCTCTATTTTTAACCCTAAGAAAACCTAAACCTTTAACTTCTCCTATAATCTCTTCCAATCTAACCTTCTTCCTTTGGAATTTATGAAGATTTCTCTCCTTCCAAATACACCAACACCCTATAATAATGATACCATAGAAGATCTCTCTAGCACGCCCCGATAACCCAACGAACTTATGTACCTCCAACAGGTCCTTGAAAGAAAAGGCAAAGATATTCGAGGTCTTACACCAATTCGAGATATGTTGCCAAAGCCTACAGGCGATAATACAACCAGTGAATAAGTGGTCCACCAACTCCTCCGCACCCTCGCAAAGCACGCAAGAAACGTCCGCAATCGGGATGTTTCTATGCCTTAAAGCTAACGCCGTCGGAATCCTACCCATCTCAGCCCGCCACCCAAAGATGTTACATTTCTTCGGAATCCACTTAAACCACTCAAACACCGAGATATTGCTGCATTCCATATCGAGATACATAAGTTTCCTGATTGAACTAACAGAAAACTCACCTTTGCCAATCCCTATCCAAGCCCAGCTGTCTTACACTTCAGAAAGAACAACCGCATTCAGTAACGAGTTAATAACTTCCCATTCTGACCCATACTCATTCGCAGCCATAACTCTCTTCCAATTCCAAACCCTCATAATACCAGCTTCTGACACCTTCAACCTATCACTCACTTTGCACCTTTTATCCGCGTCACACCGGAACAGATTAGGACAAACGATCATAAGAGGCAAATTCAAAAGCCACGGATCAATCCAGAAAGACGTGTTGTTACCATTCCCAACCTTTCCTTTGAAAAATCTTCTCAAAGGCATCCCCGAAACCACCGTTCTGGACAAGACTTTCACGATGTTACTCCACACCCCATTCAACGCTTTACGGACCGGAAGAAAATCCCAGCTTCTGTTAGACAAATGGCAGGCCTCTACCACCTCACGCCAAAGGCTACTTTTTTCATTCTTAAACCGCCATCCCCACTTAGCGAGCAGCGCCGTATTGATGATCTTCAACTTACATAACCCGAGACCCCCACTCTTCTTAGGGGAACAAACTCTATCCCACACCACCCAGTGTATTTTATTAACCTCTTTCGCCCCCCCCCCCCCCATAGAAATCTGCCAATTAAGGATTCCAAATCCTTGATTACCTTACACGGGGCCTTGTACAAAGAGAAAAAATACACAGGAAGACTTTCCAATACCTACTTAATAAGAGTAACTCTCCCCCCGATAGACAAACAGTCAGCCTTCCACTTGGACAATCGCGATTCAAAAACATCGACAACCGGCTTCCAACTACTTATCCGGTTCATGTTGGGCCCCACAGTAATACCCAAGTATTTGAAAGGAATAGACCCAACTTTACAGCCAACCAAACTAGCTTTCTCCTCAACTTCCCCTTCACTAACCCCAATCCCATAAAGGCATGATTTAGCTATATTAATTTTTAACCCGGAACATAAGAAAAAACACCTCAAAATCCGAACCACATTATCAAGACAAGAGTCCGACCAGTCACCAACGATAATCGCATCATCCGCAAATAACAGATGCGAAATAACAGGGCCACCATTGGGAGTACTAATACCTTTAATCAGTCCTTCCTCCTGAGCCTTGTTAAGCAAGCACGATAGCGGCTCCATCACAATAAGAAACAAAAAGGGGGATATCGGATCACCTTGTCTCATCCCTTTCCCAAACTGAAACTCAAAAGTGGGCGAGCCGTTCACCAACACTGAAGATCTAGCTGTCACACCCCCAAATTACCTGTTTTGCAGCGGAATGGAATTCCTGGGGGTTGACTGTCATAGCATCACAATCACGGTTATATTGAACGACCTAAAGTGTCGTTTGGAAAATACATCGTTTGATTTAATAAAACAAACAGAGTTTACAAGTATAGGTCCCAATTGAAAGTTACATGAGCGGAAAATAAGTTTGGTACAAGTCAAACGATGTTTTTAAAGTGTATAAATCCCATGTGAGACGCGTCGTCATCGCGACTCTATGATATGTCCACATGCATGCCATGAAGTGAATTCCTTAGTTACCTGAAAATACATTGCTAAAAGTGTCAACACAAAGGTTGAGTGAGTTCATAGAGTTGTTAAAAATGTTTAATACGACTACCACAAGTATAAATTATGTATGACAAATGTGTCACAAAAATGTTACAATTGCTATAAGTCCATGACACCGAAACTAGACTGATCATGATGTTCGCCCCAACAGAGTGTTTGCCAAACAACTCAAATAATGATATTAAATGAAATGCATCCGTTTAACCAGTTGGAATCCACCAACCCGGATGGAGGAGTCACCCTCGATAGATCTATCCACTCACCCTCGCTTCTATGAAATTAACGGTTCATGTTATATAATGGGGACATTCAATTGGCATGAGGTAACTTAAGCAATGTAATGAATTTGTTATACTTGGTATCGTAATAAAAATGATGTGCAATGTATTCTCCCCCGTAGGTTTGAAATAAAGTAAAAACTTGAATAAATCGGGGCTATGAAAACTCACCTGTTGCAATGTTAATGATGATATAATGGAAATGCTGAAATGAGGCGTAACCTCTTACCGTGACCTATTATGAATGATATGTTCTACCATAAGTTATGATGTAATATTATGCATGCAAATCCACATGTAATCTATACCACTTGTACAATTTTGAAAATAGAATTTATCGTCGAAATATATGTTTATGACATCTTGTCATGTTATAAAATACTTCACAAGTATTTATGTTGAAATGATACCTTACGATAATCATTTAATGATTTATTATGAAATTATAACTTTTCGTCGTAAAATAATGTTATTGAAAATTTCTTGAAAGTGACTAAACGGCCTTGAAAAGCTAGTCGTAAAATGCTGCACGTCGAGTATTAGGAAACGAACTCAACGGTTTTGGGAAGCTTGTATCATTATCTCAAAGTTTTAGTATTTAAGTTTTCATCCTAGAGGTCTCGATCATGGAGAAAAGTATAGGTGAAGTATGGTACTTGTATCCAAAATATTGTTTAAGGGTGGTTTTCGGCAAAGTTTAAGTGACCGTATTTTATTCGTTACAACTCCGCTTGACAAATGGTTTGACATTTTGGAAAATATGCTTGGCGAACTTACTTTTACTAGAAGACATCATGTTATAATAAGTACTCCGTCATTGTTAAAAACGACCCTCAACATGGTCCCTCGTTGCCGTAGTATGTGTCTAATAGAAATATATTAGTTTTTCTTATATAATAAAGTTACGGCAACTTTGTTAAATCGCGTGTAATTTAATCGTTACAAGTCCGTTTTATACGTTTTATATGTCCTCGGAATCGTAATAATATATACTAATATATTTTTGATAAGTAGACACATTTTATAACGCTTAAGACTCATTTTTGACTCGTAAAAAGTTGAGAATACTTGCTGAATTTTCTGAAACAAATAGTTTTCGTCGTCAAACTTCAAAAATTCATAACTTCTTCGTTATAGCTCCGTTTTAACCCGTTCAAGCGGCCACGTTTTCGTTTTAAAGTATATTTTCTAAATATCTAGCCCAAAATATTTTGCTTACTGTCGAAAATTCCAGAATTTCAAAATATGGACAGACCCTAAATTAAACTTGTCGAAATGAGTTTTTATCGCGCAAAACCTATTCTAACCAATTCAAAACAACTCCGAAGCTATTCAAATCCTACCATACACATTATTAGGGTGTCATGGGTTCCTAGACATCACCAAAAGTGATATATCACAAAAGATTATTATTTGGATAATTAAAACCCATTATATGTACTAAAAACCCATTAAAGTGGTATGGATCATGGAATTCATGCATGTTTTTCTTGCAAAAATAATGAGATAACATAAATATGAATATGAAAGAGTAATAAAAATCATGAAATGCTTACTTGAGTGATTGAAGAGTTTTGAGCAAAGTATACTTAAATAAATCATGAGGTTTTTATTTCAAAACCTATACTAGATCACTGCATGAGCTTGAATATCACTTGAGCTAGAAAAATTTGATGGTTTCTCTTGGTCTTCATGCTATGGCCGGCCACCCACAAATGAAATGGAGAGAGTTTTATTTTTGTTTCACCTTGAATATGTGTGTAGTGTGTGTGTTAGTTTAGATAATATCTAGTGTAGAGAAAATATCAAGTAACAAAACTCAATTTGATAACTAATATGACAAGGGGGGGCTAAGGTGGCCGGTTATGGGTATAAATGGGGAAGGGTTGGGTAGTTTTTGTAATAAAATGTATTATTTGTAATGTATAATGTGTAAATTGTAAATATAATTAGGTATTAATTGTAGCGTTAACTAAAAATAGATTTTAACGGAACAAAATAAAATATATTGAAGTCATAAAAATTATAATAATACATTTCTTATAAAAATTGAGTGAACAAATAATTATCGAGTTGAATTTACGAAAACCGTCGTAAATATTTATACATAACAATTTGTATACAAAATAAATTGAAAACATCGGGTAAACTAATGATATAATTTTTATAGTCTTAAAATGATTATAAAAATATATTGAGATTATTTTTGGAAGTGTCGGATAAAATGTTTCAAAATAATGTTTACGCGAAAGCGTTTATTTAATAGGAAAATAAACGTTTAATGTAAAATGCAAAACCATGCATGAATTAATATAATGGTAATGATGCTAATGATATGTAGACTAAACCTAGTCTATATGAAATGTCCTTGAATGATGGTTCATGAATTCGCAGCTAAACCATTAAGGTTACGCGAATTTGATACTCGAAAACGTAGTTTACGATAAATGATGAAATAGTGAAACTTTTAAAGTTTGTAAAATGACCTGAAATTACGAGTTGTCACATTCGCCCAACAAAAAGGAATTCAGTCCCTGAATTCAGTCCATGTTGGGTCCTACGGTGTTACCGGTGAAAGGTGAGGATATTTGGGTCGCATCGGGTCGTCCAATGTTTTCTGAATCGTACCGCGCCTTTCCAAGACGGGACGTTGAACATATATTTGTTGCCAACTTGAAATTCTAATGGTTTGCGACTTATGGAACATACTTCCAATATTTTGCGTCGTATATCGACATAGCTTATCTAGCTATATGTTGTTACTTGTAACTGATTTTTTATCTGTTTGATCACTTTGTTGTTTCATGAATGACTTATGGACTTGTGAGTTAAACTTTCCTGGTTTTGACCCGTGAATAAGTAGTTGACACCTCGACCATAGAGTGCCTCAATGGTGCTGCTTTTATACTGGTGTGATAACTATTGTTGTACGAGAATTCGATCAATGGCAAATGATTTGCCCAACCATTTTCAAAATCAATCACACATGTCTTCAGCATATCTTCTAATGTTTGAATTGTCCTTTCACTTTGACCATCGGTTTGTGGATGATATGCTGTGCTCATCTCTAATTTGGTTCCAAATGAATCTTGTAATGATTTCCAGCAGTTTGAAGTGAATCGACTATCTCTGTCAGAAATGATGGAAATTGGTGCACCGTACTTTGAGACTATTTCCTTGACATAAAGTCTAGTAAGTTGTTCCATGGAATAAGTCTCTCTAATTGGTATGAAATGGGCTGATTTGGTAAGACGATCGACGATTACCCATATAGCGTCGTAACCTCCCGATGTCTTAGGAAGTTTCGTGACAAAGTCCATCGTAATATGTTCCCATTTCCATTGGGGAATTTCTGGTTGTTGGAGTAACCCTGAAGGTTTCTGATATTCAACTTTTACCTTAGAGCAAGTAAGGCATTTGCTAACGTACGTGGCAATTTCCGCTTTCATGTTCGGCCACCAATAAAGTTTCTTGAGATCCTGATACATCTTATCAGAACATGGGTGAATAGAATACTTTGACTTATGCGACTCATGCATAATCAATTCTCGTATCCCGCCATAAAATGGTACCCACATTCTATCCTTGAAGCATAATACTCCATCTGCTCTCTTTACAAAGCCATTTGCATTATCGGGCATACCATAAAGCTTTTCACTTGGTCGGTTTTCCTCCTTGAGTGCCTCGATTTGTGCCTCGGGTATTTTTTTGATGGTAAAGGTGAACTGATCGTCATTCCTAATGATCGGACTCTTAAAGGTTTGGGTCTTTCTTTCCGGCTAAGAGCATCAGCCACAACATTGGCTTTTCCCGGATGATACTTGATTTCACAATCATAATCGCTGAGTAATTCCAACTAACGACGTTGCCTCATGTTAAGTTCCTTCTGATCAAGAACATATTGTAAACTCTTGTGGTCCGTAAACACTGTGCACTTTGTACCGTAAAGGTAGTGTCTCCAAATCTTGAGTGCAAAAACTACGGCCCCAACTCAAGATCATGAGTGGTGTAATTCTTCTCATGAACCTTAAGTTGTCGAGAAGCATAAGCTATCACCTTCTCGTTTTGCATTAATACAGCTCCAAGCCCTTTATGTGAAGCATCGCAGTATACTACGAAGTTCTCAATTCCTTCGGGTAGTGCCAAAATTGGCGCACTGCAAAGCTTTTGCTTCAAAAACCGAAAAGCAGCTTCTTGTTTCTTTCCCCATTCGTACTTCTTGTTTTTCTGTGTCAACTTGGTCAAAGCTTTAGCTATCTTTGAAAAAAACCTTCGATGAATTTTCGGTAATACCCGGCGAGTCCTAGAAATTGTCGGATTTCCGTGGGATTTGTTGGAGTAGCCCAATCTTTTACGACTTCAATATTTGCAGGATCAACTTGTAGTCCTTGACTATCAATGACATGACCAAGAAATTGTACTTTACGGTTCCAAAAATCACACTTCAAAAATTTGGCATACAACTTCTCATTCTTGAGTAGTCCTAAAATCGTTCTTAAATGCCCTTCGTGCTCTTCTTTGCTCTTTGAGTAAATCAATATGTCGTCGATGAATACTATAACAAATTTGTCCAAATACGGTTTGCATACCCTATTCATGAGATCCATGAATACTGCAGGTGCATTAGTTAATCCGAACGGCATTACTTGAAACTCATAATGTCCATAACGTGTTCTAAACGCCGTTTTCGGGATATCCTCCTCCCGAACTCTAAGTTGATGGTAACCTGACCTTAGGTCAATCTTTGAGTAGATACTAGAGCCTTGCAATTGATCGAACAAGTCGTCGATTCTGGGGAGTGGGTAACGATTCTTCACCGTTAACTTGTTCCGCTCTCTATAATCTATACACATTCTGAAGGATCCATCTTTCTTCTTCACAACAAGACCGGTGCTCCCCAAGGCGAGGAACTTGGCCTAATGAATCCTTTGTCTAAAAGTTCTTGCAACTGATTAGACAACTCTTGCATTTCCGATGGTGCTAGACGGTAAGGCGCTCGTGCAACTGGTGCAGCTCCGGGCACTAAGTCAATATGAAATTCTACTTGACGTGCCGGTGGAAGTCCTGGTAAGTCTTCGGGAAAGACTTCAGGAAATTCTCGGACAATTGGTACATCCTCAAGTCGTTTCTCTTCTGACTTCTTCTCGGTTATATGTGCTAAGAAAGCATAACAACCTTTCTTTATGTACTTCTCCATTTTGATGCATGATATAATACTGAGTCTAGTTCCACTTTGTTCCCCACGAATGATCAAAGTTTCGCCGTTGTAAGGAAGATGAACAACTTTTTCATCACTAATGATTCTTGCACGATGTTTGGATAACCAATCCATGCCGATGATGACGTCGAAACTACAAAGTTCTACGGGCATAAGGTCTATATTGAAGGGATGATTTAGAAAATTGAGTGTACAACCACGGACAATGGTGTCGGTGCTAATTAAGTTACCATTGGCTAATTCAATGTTGTATGATGTGTCTAATGTGGAAATTGTTCTCTCGCTCTAACCATTGAGCTGAGGATAATAAGCGGTAATCATGTACTAGTGAATTCCAAAGGAATCTTAAAATGATTGTCAGAAGTCTAAGGTGAATCGAATAGCTTGTAATAGGTACAACTGGAATTGATACCACGTGTCTCATGCCAAATTTCAAAATGTTAAATCTGTCGAAAAGGACCTTATAGAAAGGAATAGATTATGGGTAACAGTTGTGATTCCTCACGTTTCTAGTTCTAGCAAATGTCATGACTTGAATCTGACTTGCCTAAGGTGTTTAGTCTCCATGACTAAAATATTTATTGTTTGATTATCGAAGTGTTTCCATGTTATATGTTGTCAAATCACAAAACCTTAAATATTTAAGTGATGTGGTGTAGTGATTTATTTTCAAGATTTGTCCCAATATTGAGTGCTTCTAAAATTATTTCATCACTTAGATTGTTATCATGCTAGCATAAACATAGATATCAGCTTATACTATGTCGAAGAATGTTTGTTCTAATTTCACTTGTAGATGGAGAGTCATTGATTGTCCAATATGTTCAAACCTGTTGCATCTCTTGATATGAAAGTGAGGTTACTTGGAATTTCTAGAGAACACAATGCCTTAGAGGGAGTTTATATCGATAACCTTAATCTAACCAAATTTTCCTTTAAGGGAAACTCATTGTAGGGAAGTTCACTTATTGTTGAGGCCATGTTTAATGAAATGTTCTGTAGTCTTGGTTAGAAGACTTGGTTTATCTCTATAGTGTTGCTTAGTGTGTATACGCTTCGTACTAAATCTTGTAACTCGGTCTAGCTAGTACTTTTGAAATGATATAATCTGGCTTCTAATCCAAAGATAGTGGTTCGGATTATCTCGTGATATCTTAAGATTTGTGTTGAGTTTTGAAACATCTCGCTACCTACTTCTAGTCCTTGTTGGTGATTTCCGAAATCCTTTCATTGTTTTCTTGTATCGAGGAATCCTCCTCATAGATGGTATAGGAAGCCTTTCCTAAAAAGGTCACTCGTCAAATTCTAACTTATTGGTTGAATGGGGGATGAATGGCGTAGGTTTCTATAGAGTGTTAACAACAAGAAATGTTTATGAACAATTTATATGATTTCAAAGCTTTGCTTTTGAGTGAAGATTGTTTTAAGAGATTTGAAATGATGCTTGTTACTTTCATGACATAATTCTTCCTGAATTATACATAGGTGATCAGGCCATGTATAATCGAGGACAAATGATGTGATGATTGGTTTTGTTGAAATGGTATTATGTTCCTCCAAAGTTTTAGATGGTATTCAACGTTTTGTTTTGTAAGATAATGGCTCAATGATTTTTCAGAGTAACATTAAAATCGTTTCGCATGAGGGTATTAAATAGTTGATAAAATGACTGAAAGCCAATTGATAGGATGGTAACGAAACAACTTTGTTTTAAAACTTTATGAAACAATGTTTCTAAGATAGTGTAGAATAGCTTGAAATAAAATTAAGTGAAATAATTTCATGAAATGGTAGCAAAATAACTTGAAATATAATTTGTTGAATGGTTTGTAGGATACACGGGGAAACCTCATAAAATGGTAATAGTCTCTTAATTGGTCAAGAATAAAGTTGGCCTAACCCCTAGTAAGATAGTGAGGTATTGTCGCGAAATGATTGAAAATTAGGCAATTGGAATAAGGAATGAAATAAACAAAGGTTGTGATTATCGTGGAGATAATAAATGATAAAGATTATATTAGCTAGAAAGGTGCTTATTATCTGTTCCTGTTGGTGGTCAAATCGTGTTTCAAGTGTAGGAGTAGTAGGCGGTCTAGCAGCAATAGCCCTAGAAATCTCACAATCCTCAAACCTATGAGATGGTGTAGTGTCTATAGTCTTAGTGATAAATAATAATGGTGTGTCAAATCATGCACGCTTCCCAAGCTGCAAGTTAGGTGTATGAGTAGTGTCTATGAGACGTGATGGCACGGATGGTACTCTAGATGACAATGATGATGAAAATGATGACAATGATGATAATGGAAATACTTGTGGTGAGTTAAGAAAATAGGTTCATTAGGACTAAGCCTATAAGTTCTACCAAATGGTATGATTTGTCTCAACAGAATGATAAAAATTGTTCTGATCCTACAGTGAATCAATGGTGATCGTGATGGTGTAGGTGCAACTTCGTCCTCCTAAAAGGGTTCAGTCTCATCATCTGATGTTATCGGTGTTGAGTCAACTGATGTTAAAATTGTGTTAGGGAATGACAGGGCATTCTCCATGTCAATGTGATGTGAGTATGATGGGATGAGTATTTGAAGGCATCTATGTGACAATCGATTTTGAAAGTAAAGTAAATAACTCGCAAAATGTGCGTATGAAACCGCATGTATAGTGACTATGCACTTATGATGAAATGATGAGATGCTATGATGATGTAGTTATAGTCTAGGGTCAATGATGCAACCTAGTTCTCTATAACCGAAGCTCTGATGCCAATCTGTCACACTCCCAAATTACCTGTTTTGCAGCGGAATGGAATTCCTGGGGGTTGACTGTCATAGCATCACAATCACACTTATATTGAACGACCTAAAGTGTCGTTTGGAAAATACATCGTTTGATTTAATAAAACAAATAGAGTTTACAAGTATAGGTCCCAATTGAAAGTTACATGAGCGGAAAATAAGTTTGGTACAAGTCAAACGATGTTTTTAAAGTGTATAAATCCCATGTGAGACGCTTCGTCATCGCGACTCTATGATATGTCCACATGCATGCCATGAAGTGAATGCCTTAGTTACCTGAAAATACATTGCTAAAAGTGTCAACACAAAGGTTGAGTGAGTTCATAGAGTTGTTAAAAATGTTTAATACGACTACCACAAGTATAAATTATGTATGACAAATATGTCACAAAAATGTTACAATTACTATAAGTCCATGACACCGAAACTAGACTGATCATGATGTTAGCCCCAACAGAGTGTTTGCCAAACAACTCAAATAATGATATTAAATGAAATGCATCCGTTTAACCAGTTGGAATCCACCAACCCGGATGGAGGAGTCACCCTCGATAGATCTATCCACTCACCCTCGCTTCTATGAAATTAACGGTTCATGTTATATAATGGGGACATTCAATTGGCATGAGGTAACTTAAGAAATGTAATGAATTTGTTATACTTGGTATCGTAATAAAAATGATGTGCAATGTATTCTCCCCCGTAGGTTTGAAATAAAGTAAAAACTTGAATAAATCGGGGCTATGAAAACTCACCTGATGTTAATGATGATATAATGGAAATGCTGAAATGAGGCGTAACCTCTGACCGTGACCTATTATGAATGATATGTTCTACCATAAGTTATGATGTAATGTTATGCATGCAAATCCACATGTAATCTATACCACTTGTACACTTTTGAAAATAGAATTTATCGTCGAAATATATGTTTATGACATCTCGTCATGTTATAAAATACTTCACAAGTATTTACGTTGAAATGATACCTTACGATAATCATTTAATGATTTATTATGAAATTATAACTTTTCGTCGTAAAATAATGTTATTGAAAATTTCATGAAAGTGACTAAACGGCCTTGAAAAGCTAGTCGTAAAATGGTGCACGTCGAGTGTTAGGAAACGAACTCAACGGTTTTGGGAAGCTTGTATCATTATCTCAAAGTTTTAGTATTTAAGTTTTCATCCTAGAGGTCTCAATCATGGAGAAAAGTATAGGTGAAGTATGGTACTTGTATCCAAAATATTGTTTAAGGGTGGTTTTCGGCAAAGTTTAAGTGACCGTATTTTATTCGTTACAACTCCGCTTGACAAATGGTTTGACATTTTGGAAAATATGCTTGGCGAACTTACTTTTACTAGAAGACATCATGTTATAATAAGTACTCCGTCATTGTTAAAAACGACCCTCAACATGGTCTCTCGTTGCCGCAGTATGTGTCTAATAGAAATATATTAGTTTTTCTTATATAATAAAGTTACGGCAACTTTGTTAAATCGCGTGTAATTTAATCGTTACAAGTCCGTTTTCTACGTTTTATATGTCCTCCGAATCGTAATAATATATACTAATATATTTTTGATAAGTAGACACATTTTATAACGCTTAAGACTCATTTTTGACTCGTAAAAAGTTGAGAATACTTGCTGAATTTTCTGAAACAAATAGTTTTCGTCGTCAAACTTCAAAAATTCATAACTTCTTCGTTATAGCTCCGTTTTAACCCGTTCAAGCGGCCACGTTTTCGTTTTAAAGTATATTTTCTAAATATCTAGCCCAAAATATTTTGCTTACTGTCGAAAATTCCAGAATTTCAAAATATGGACAGACCCTAAATTAAACTTGTCGAAATGAGTTTTTATCGCGCAAAACCTATTCTAACCAATTCAAAACAACTCCGAAGCTATTCAAATCCTACCATACACCTTCTTAGGGTGTCATGGGTTCCTAGACATCACCAAAAGTGATATATCACAAGAGATTATTATTTGGATAATTAAAACCCATTATATGTACTAAAAACCCATTAAAGTGGTATGGATCATGGAATTCATGCATGTTTTTCTTGCAAAAATAATGAGATAACATAAATATGAATATGCAAGAGTAATAAAAATCATGAAATGCTTACTTGAGTGATTGAAGTGTTTTGAGCAAAGTATACTTAAATAAATCATGAGGTTTTTATTTCAAAACATATACTAGATCACTACATGAGCTTGAATATCACTTGAGCTAGAAAAATTTGATGGTTTCTCTTGGTCTTCATGCTATGGCCAGCCACCCACAAATGAAATGGAGAGAGTTTTATTTTTGTTTCACCTTGAATATGTGTGTAGTGTGTGTTAGTTTAGATAATATCTAGTGTAGAGAAAATATCAAGTAACAAAACTCAATTTGATAACTAATATGACAAGGGGGGGCTAAGGTGGCCGGTTATGGGTATAAATGGGGAAGGGTTGGGTAGTTTTTGTAATAAAATGTATTATTTGTAATGTATAATGTGTAATTTGTAAATATAATTAGGTATTAATTGTAGCGCTAACTAAAAATAGATTTTAACGGAACAAAATAAAATATATTGAAGTCATAAAAATTATAATAATACATTTCTTATAAAAATTGAGTGAATAAATAATTATCGAGTTGAATTTACGAAAACCGTCGTAAATATTTATACATAACAATTTGTATACAAAATAAATTGAAAACATCGGGTAAACTAATGATATAATTTTTATAGTCTTAAAATGATTATAAAAATATATTGAGATTATTTTTGGAAGTGTCGGATAAAATGTTTCAAAATAATGTTTACGCGAAAGCGTTTATTTAATAGGAAAATAAACGTTTAATGTAAAATGCAAAACCATGCATGAATTAATATAATGGTAATGATGCTAATGATATGTAGACTAAACCTAGTCTATATGAAATGTCCTTGAATGATGGTTCATGAATTCGCAGCTAAACCATTAAGGTTACGCGAATTTGATTCTCGTAAACGTAGTTTACGATAAATGATGAAATAGTGAAACTTTTAAAGTTTGTAAAATGACCTGAAATTACGAGTTGTCACACTAGCCGACCTCAAAATGCCTCTAATCCAAGAGCACCACACCTGAGAAAAGCCCATTTGATCCATAATGTCGATAACAAACTCCCAATTAACGTTGTCATACGCTTTCTCGAAGTCAATTTTTAGAATGAACGTGTTCTTCTTATTCCTTTTGCACCACGTAATGACTTCATTTATGATAAGCGGGCCGTCGAGGATACATTTATCACTTAAGAACGCGGATTGATTTCTGGACACCACCATCCCTAATATTCTCTTAAAACGGTTAGATAAAATCTTGGAAATCGTTTTACTAATAATCCCCACAAGACTAATAGGTCTAAAATCATTAAGCTCGACCGAATCGCGTCCTTTAGGAATCAAAGTGATGAAAGATGAGCCACATCCAACACTGATCTCACCACTGTTATAGAAGGCTTCCATTATATCCACAAAATCCTTTTCGAACAAATTCCAAAAGTGCTTGACAAACTTTATATTAAATCCATCCGGACCCGGAGCCCTATCCTCCCCACAACCAAACACTGCATCTTTAATCTCAGAAACTGAGAATCTTCCCGACAAACTAACCATATCAGCCTCCGGAACACGCTTAATATTCCAGCACTTAAGCTTTGGACGATTGGGACAAACCTCCAAAAACCTACTCCTGAAAAAACTAAAAACCTCCTTCTTGATCCACTCGGGTTTATTCACCCACGACCCTTGAATCATCAATCCTGGGATCCCATTATTCGCCTTCCTACTGTTGACAATGCCATGTAAATAGCTTGAGTTCTCATCCCCTTCGATAGCCCATCTCACACGGGACCTTTGTTTAATATCCAATTGCTTTTTAAATTCCAGATCTTTCAATACCTTAATACATTCCGCATATGTCCATTCCTCCTCCTCCTCCAGACCCCTATTTTCCATAAATACTTCTAACCTATTAACTTCATTTCTAGCCTCCTCTTCCTCCACACCTTCGATTCTTAACATATTTTCCTTCCACTTTTTGATGCTCTCCCTAATCTGACCAAATTTTTTCATCAAAATAGTGTCCGGAGGAGCACCATCGCCTTCCACATTAGCCGCCGAGCACACCACATCGTCAAAACCTTCTTTTAATAACCAAGAGTTGAACACTCTGAATGGCCTAGGACCAAAATTGTTTGAGACCGTAGTCAGTAACAACGGGCAATGGTCCGAATGTGGACCCGGCAAGACCCGCAAACAAGCATCCGGCCACTTAGAAAAAAAGCTATTACAAACCAACATCCTATCGATTTTGCTCAACTTCTTTCCTAACTCCCGGATGCAAGTGAACTTCTTCCCCTTCATAGAGTATTCCAGCAGCCCATTGTTGTGAATAAAGGTGTTAAAATTCCTAGCACACGAACTTTTAAATACCGAGCCAGACCTCTCCTCAGGATACCTCACTGCGTTAAAGTCCCCCATAACAACCCACATACCCTCCCTCGAACCCACCAAGGCTTCGATGGAATTCCACAGGGCAAGTTTAGCCGAAACACCTTGAGGGGCATAAACGTTGATGAAATTCACAATTTCGTTACTACCCTTCAAACGCCCCGTCACAAGAAGAAAATTACGATCCTTATACGACGAGCTCACAGAAAACCGACTCTTATCCCAAAGACTCATGATACCCCCAGACTGCCCAACCGAACCAACAAATTCCATTCCAAAATTACTATTACCCCAAACACAATCTCCTTTAAACTTAGACAGATCCTCCGCCTTAGTTTCTTGAATAGCCATAAAGTCAACCCCATTTTCTCTCTTTAATCTATTAAGCCATGGAACCTTATCCAAGCCCCCTAGCCCTCTGATATTAATAGATATAAGATTCATAATTTCACAACATTATTACCTTCTTCCAAAATGGAGTTCCTAACCAATCCTTCGTGGTCCACCAAATCTGCACCCAACATCGCTCCAATTTTTATAATGTCTTCCACCTCCTTGTTTAGAATGTTACCACCATGCGTTCCTTGTTCCTTAAACCCTTCACCTTCGCCGCCATCAGACAAAATGGGAACCGGACTCACAGGACCTTTATCATTAAGATCGGGGACATTAAGATCGGGGAAACCTTTATCATTATCCTTATCCGTATAAGTGACAGACTGAGAAGGATATCACCCCCACCCAAATCAGTTACATTATTTAATCCAAGGAGTCTATCTAAGTCAAAGGGATCGTATTCCTCTTGCCGACTTCTCTTCTTGGGCCTGACCATCTCCATCGGGGTAGAGGTTAAATTGTTTACCCTTTGGCTTCTTTTATTACTATCTTTCTTGGGCATCCTTTTATACTTAAGCCCATTAGAAGCAAAAGAAAACCCACCATTAACAGCATTGCCCGAATAAAAATAATTAACCTTTTCAGCGTTCCCTTCACCACCCGACATGCAGCCAACTTTGTCATAAATATTACCTAGAGAACACCCATCCAAATTATCCTTTTTCCCCACTTCCCCATGCATCGATTCACGAAGTTCACCTTCTTCCAATGCGTCAGGAAACTCTTCACATTCCACCCTATCATCAACCACCTTAGGAATCTGCACCGTCTCCGGCAAGACTTCACCATTGTTATCTCCAGAATCCGACTCCACTTCCACTACTCTTTTGCCTATAGTTCCAACACATTCTGGTTCCCAGTTTCCTTCTACCTCCGTTAACCAAGACTTAAACACTTTATTCTTCCATTTAAGATTCACAACTTCATGGACTTTACTACCATCTCCAGTGAGGATTCCGACGAGGCCAACTGATATATCACCATCCTCAAGGCTTAATTGAGACGGATGAACAATCTTCCCGAACAGATTAACAACTTCATCAAACACCTCATTAGTAGCGAGATTAATAGGAACCCCCTGAATCTTAAGCCAAGCCACCCTTTCAAACGGCACGACTTGACCTTCCCACAGGTCCAACACCGAAAACCAATTGCACCATACTTCCTTTTTCGACAACAGCTCCAACGCGTCTTCTTTTTCTTTGAAGCACAATAACAGTGAGAGGCCACCAACGTACACAATGTCTAACCCACTAACCATGTTCTCGGCTAGTAATTCTTGCATGCACGTTAACGTCTTAAAATCCTTGGACCTGCCAATCAGAGCCTTGCCACGGTTGTCAAAGAACGCAACAACGTTATCAGGAACTGTAATGGTCCTACAAGACGTCTCCACAGGAACACCCGAACCCATGCTATGCTTTCCACTCAGAACTGCCCTGAAAGACAGCCCCGCACTTGGATGAAAAGCTTGCCCGTTAACCTTATTCAGCCTATCAACTTCATCTTTGTCTTGTGACCTACCAAACTGCATCTCAGGAACATCACGCTTCCGTTCAGGTCTCTCTTCAGGTTTCCTCAACCCGATGTTCTCCGCCGCAAATTTGGCAACATTAACTTTCAATTTGTATGTCCCCATCTTAACTCCATTCATCCTTTTCTCCAACTCCATGACATTACTCACCTTCCTAAACGAGCAAAACCCAAACTTATTCCCTTCTTTATCACGCTTCCTGGCAATATAGAAACCCACAACCTCCCCATAATAACCAAAAAACTCCGACACCTCCCACGGTGCGCACCCACTTGGGAGGTTAGACACATAAAATTTGGTTACATCCCCTACCCCTTTCACATCCCCTTTGAAGGCTTGTCTACCTTTATTCCGTCGAGCCTGAACTTCCTGCCAGCCCTCAACCATGAGGGCGGAAATCTTGATAGAGAGAATTTAGAGAGAAGTTGAGCGATGTTGATAATTATCCGTTCATTTGATTTGATTGATTCATTAATTGGTTCGTTTTGTTGTTGTTGTTAATAGTTTGATTGGTCTATTCTTATATGAAATGTTTAATCTATTAGTAAAAAAAGTTATCCATTAGGTATATTAGTACACGTCTAATCTATTTTAAACTCAGATTGAATAATATGAAGAGTTTATGCGAATAATTATTTATTAATTTGTATTAAATTAACTAACCCCATCATCTCCTAATGCCTTCCGTTTTAAAGTTCCAAGCCCCTCTTCAAACTATTATATAAACCCGTTTGAGTCCATCAGATATTATTCATAACCAGTCATCTTTTTTTCATGGCATCCAAAAGCTTGATTGCATTCACCACAGTTTGCTTATTATGGGCATACGCTGCTTCAGCAAGGGACATTTTTGTTCCGATGAACTTAAATGTTACAACAAACACAACGGTTAATCGTACTACTGCAAGCAGTGACTGTTGGATTGCTTTATATGATGTTAGATCATGTAGCAACGAAATTTCATCGTATTTCAAAAATGGCACTATAGATATTGGGCCTTCTTGTTGCCAAGCCGTGAAGACTGTAACACATGATTGTTGGCTGAACTTGTTGACTATGCTTGGTTTCACGCCTGAGGAAACAAATGTTCTTCGTGGCTATTGTGACGCTAGTGCTTCACCTTCTCGAGATATTCAAGCAGTCCAAGCTCTTCATAAGCCAGCTTTTGTAAACATTAGCAATGGAACCATGGTCTAGTTAGGCTCACTATATGTTTACGCAATTCGGTGATTCGGTTTCAGACTTTCAGGTCATTAGAGTTTTCAAAATAATAATAAATCTATTAGATTAATCATGTTCTTGATGTTTCGTATAACATGGTCAACTTTCCTTTTTATGCGCCTAATATTTATACAATCAGTGTCCAAAATCACTGCATAATGATTAAGAACGAGGTGGAGTTTTTTTTTTTAAATTTTGGGACCTTTGATACGTTGCACTAAGTTCAGACAGTTTGTTTATTTTTTTTTTTGGTTGTTTGAATATCTTTAGCAGTTTTTTTTTTTTTTTTTTTTTCGATCGTAGTTTTTTAAAAGAAAATGTGCTCTTTTTTTGAGGATAGTTTTTTATGGAAAAATATAAACCCGCGCTTCACTGCGGGTCATTTGGCTAAAGAAGTCTAAACATACCATGTCCAGTATATCAAAATAAGGAAGATCAATGGAGTCTTATGTATACCAACTTCGAACCTCTCGAATTAAAAATACACAATCAATTATCACGTTGAAGATAAAGGCTAATAACGTATAATATAAATAACTCAGCACTAAAATTAACAAATATTTGTTTACTTGCTACGTAAATCACACTGAGAATCAAAAGATTCCTCATTGTTTTTCTTAGACACCCGAGCGACCAAAACCTTCCTTGTACAGATGAACAGGGAAAAAAAATGCGGTTGTGCTTCGCCATGCCACAAACAGTGTGTTTGTTCTTGATTGCAATACCGATTCGAGAAGCCAAAAACAGTATGAGAATATGACAGTAACACCTGTTCGAGAAGTAACAGTATATTCCATTCTTTAAATGACATATGAGTACGTCAAAATAGTGACCCATGTATATGCCTCGATAAGTTCCAGCTGAAAAAAAAAGAACACAAACGCAAAAGAAATTGTGTCATCGGCTTAATAGATAAATAAATAAGAACCCCGAAACAAATTTGGTAATGTGTAAATTACCTGAATAGAGGTGTTATTTTTTGTACCTGCTACAACAAATATAAATTCAGAAACAAAGAGAGAAAGAAATAAGGCTCATATTTGCATGTTAAAGATTATATTTTTTTGTTTGGGTAAGCTTACTTTATGAGTCTCTTAGCCTATAAAGGTATGTACCGGTTTGCATCTTGTTTAGCCTACAGACACAACACCACAAAACGAACATATATGAGCAAAGGTAAAGCCACATACCACAAACGCCAATTAAGGGGTGCCCAGCTAAGCTAATTTTTGAATTTATGAGCTTAATCTGATCTCGGCTTGTATTTCATAGTAGCTCATAACAACAAACCAAAGGATTTTGACAATTCAAAAAGTATTGTTATATATAACGTGCTGACCTGAAAGTTATAAGTAGCTTTTGCGTTTGCCCAATATGATATAAAGATAATGATCCCATTTTAGCCCCCATTTCAGCACCCATTTTAGTCACTTTCCATCACCCAAACCCACCCATTTCAGCCCTCAAACTGACCCATTTCAGCCCCCTGAATCCACCCATTTCAGCTCCTATTTTATCACCGAAACACGCAAATTAAGCTGAACATGAGTTACTATAATAGTGGTTCAGTTGGCACCGCAAATTGCAAATTAGCTTCCACATTTCCTGTAATCAAATGAAAAAAAAAAACCTATCTCGTTATCTTTCTTGTAACAATTTATATTCCGCATAGCTCGATAGATAATGTGCATCTACTTTTTTAGTTCAACAGATTTAGTGTCGCTTTCATCATCAAAAATAATGGGTGGCATTGGTCATTAAAACTAATTATTCATTATCACTTCTACTATAGTGCCGTTGCTGCACATTGCACACATTCTAGCTACAGTCCAGAAAATTGAGGTAAATTATTTACAGCAATTATCACACCAGAAACCAAAAACAATAAAATTTTAGTTTGCAATCTCATAGTCTACAATCTGAAAAGGCATTTAACATTCTCATAGTATTCTAACAATCATATTTTGTTTGACAAAAGCGTTTCGCAAAGTAGCTATATCAATGATTAGAAAGTGTGAATTGATGTAAAATAAGCTTTTAATTCAAACAGTAAATCGCTCAAAATGCTCCTAAATGCTCTCATAAGTTAGTTTGCTAACATACCTAAAGTTTTTCTGTTTCTACTACTATTTTTAGGGGGGTTTGGGTGTGCTGAAAAGACTGCACTCTTAAGGGTGGTTCAAAGCTTATTAGGTACAGGACAAAAAAGTTAAAGTTACTAACGGTCAACATGGATAATTTTCTTAACATGTCTAAAAAACTGTAACATCATGTGAGTACCTTTAGTACAGAGTCATAGATATATTGTAAACTATATTGGATGTCCTGCTACAGCCTGTTCAACTAAATGATATCGAAACCAAGATGTTTTGTATGATGTTTTTCGTGCATATCTAATCCTGTTGTAGCTAAAGAGATAACAATTTCACGCCTGCATATTCAAAGATTCCACTTGTTAATTAAATTTAGAACACTCTATGCTGGTCCTATGTATTAGAAACTTTTTGACTTTTAATGTTATTAGAAACTTGTTCACTTTTAATGTTTACGGTCTATGCTAGTGATTCCAGAAGATTATTTGCCAATGAACGAATCAAGGACTGTAGCTAAGGAATAAACTAAAAACTTACTCTTGTATAATAGTATTTGCTTCATGCTGATCAGTCTCGATTTCGCCATTGTCCTACAAATCCATAATTCAAACCTTCTGGTGAATTGTGATTATCAATGTTTCCTAAAACAAAAGATATGACTCGATATATCTAGTGTGCGATCTAGTATCAACTACCGAGTTCAAATCAAACTCTTTTAACTCTTTTTTTTTTTTAAAAAGAAATTGCAGAGATTAGAAGGTTACCTGTTGTCTTACACCACGAACAATAGGTCACACATTGCACAGCCTTCTTGTGTTTCTTCTGAATTGCCATTTCTCCTGCCATATAAAATGCCTCCTAGATCATATTCCAGCCGATCTGCCAGCTCCATCAGAAGGTCACCTGACAGGCATATATAAAAGAACATATTATCGGATATATAATGTTTTGTTAACGGAAGGTTTGGATTAACCTATTTTTTAGGGTGTTTTTTTAAGCTAATAAGCTCATAAGCCCAAACCATAAGTTTAAAGTACTTTTCATAAAAAAGTAACGAAAAAAAACAAAAAAAAACAAAACAAAACAAAAGACTTCAGACACAAATATGAACTCCCAAACTTTAATAGGAAATAAACTCAGAAATAGTCAGATAGCCAGCTTGCATTTTCAATTCCAAAACACTCTAAAAAAAACTTGGGTACCCTATCAAAACACAATGACCATATAACCAACTTTAACAAACAATCCCAAACACCCCATATCATTTTCCTGCCCCAAATTTTAGCAACAAAAGTAATTTACTTCTATTCCCAATTGCGAAGAACCAATAGTACCCCTAAATTATAATTATAGAAACACATAAATTTTGCATGAAAAGGAACAGAAAGAGAACTTACAGGTTAAAAAGAAGTGCATCAGCTATTTTCAGGCCCATTTTCAAGGTTTGACCATTAGGCGGTCGAATTGCGTAACTTCTATGTCAACTGTTAACTTGCTCCTCACCAAATATTTCAGCGGTTTGTTGCTTGTTTAAACCTTGAAGATCACCAGGAAATATTATAGGAAATATTGCACAGTTAATTAAACCGTTTATGAGTAGCAATAATTTACATGCATCAAATTGGTGTTCATACTGGTGATGCTCCTCTGATCCTTCAATATTCAATAATTACATATTCAAATATAAATTGTAAGAACGCACCACCAACTCAAATATAAATTGTAAGAACGCACCACCAACAGCTAATAAGATGTGGGGATCACTCTATTTCAAAGTGTTAGTAATTAATATGCAATAGGTCGCTTAAACTAGGCTTTTATGTTTGTATTAATGGCAAGGTTTATGTAGAAAGCCGAACCTTGGCCCAAGCCTAATAATGAAAGAAGGGACTAGACATGTTGACCTACTTCTCTTCCCTTATAAATACTAATGTAAACCTTCTCATGAAGGTTGGTTGTTCATTTTCACATAAATCCTACGCCTAAACTTTCATTATTCATATGTGTGTTTGTGTGTGTGTGTTCAACCAATCTCTCTTTCATCTTATTTCTTACCGATCACAAATTTCAAACTACGCTTAAGAAGACTTCATCAACAAACTCAAGTTTCATTCGACTACAAAGATCCATCATCAACACAAGTTTCAAGATGTCTCAACCACCATACTCTCACTACTTTCCTCATGAGTATCCTCAACAACAATAACAACAATATCAACAATATCCTCCACCATCTCAACAACAATTGCAACAATTTCAACAACAATTTCAACCACCATCTCAAATGTACTTTCCTCAAGGAGCAAACCCTCTTCCACCACAGATGCCTCAACCTAACCCTCGTCAACAAGTTCAACATTGTAACTACTTCCAATATCAATTTCTATCAAAGTATGCTATGAATGTCACAACGCAAAAGGAACCTTCTTGGTTTGCAAAGATGTGTGAAGCTTTAAGTAGCCAACAATCCATTCATGAAGCTGGATCCCTTGATAGACCTCCAATGCTTACTCCCGGAAACTATGATTAATGGGTGATAAGGTTTTTTAGGTTTTGTGATCTCAAGAAACCACATGGTAAGTTTTTGAAGAAGGTCATACTTGAAGGTCCTTTTCAGATACCTACTATCACTATACCAGGAGATCCGAATTCTACTCCACCAAGAGATGATATTACCAACGTTGTCGGCCTTGATCAACTTACTACTGACCAACTTCTTCACTTAGAAGCTGATGAACTTGCAATGCAATATATCCTTTTGGGTTTACCCAATCCGATACTTCGTAGTGTTGATGCTCAGAAGACTGCTAAAGCAATGTGGGAGCACATTCATCTTCTAATGGAAGGCACTGAACTCAATCAAGAAGACATGGAATCCAAAATCTACTTAGCATATGAAAACTTCATGATTGAACCAGGGGAATCATTATAGTCATACTATCATCGTTTTTCAGACATCATCAATGACTTGGACAAACATAATTTTATTATGCCAAGGATTGCAATCAGCACAAAGTTTCTGAGCTGTCTTGGTCCTGATTGGGAGAAGTACGTTACATTCATCCGTCAAGCAAAGAATCTTCATCAAGCTACTTACGGATTGTTGTATGACTATCTGAAGCACAATCAAAAGGAAGTAGACAAAGACAGAATCATCCGTGGAGTCCCTGCTTCTCCATCACTCCTGGATAATCAAACTCTTGCTTTGTACACTCAAGCATGTTATCCTCAATTTTCGACCTTGCCAACTGTCTTCACAAACCCTCCACAACCAACTGCTCTGATTATACCATATGATCCATCACAGCAACAATCACAAGAAACTCAACTGGTTCCATACAACAACAACAATGATCAAGCACTATACAGTGAATCAAATGAGGATGAGGAAGCCTTCGATGCATTGAATCAAGGATTTGTCATGATTGCTAGAGCCTTCGGGAGATTCGCAAACAAATCCAACAATCACATTCGTACCTCCTCAAACACAAGAAATCACGTTGTTGTTAACAATGGAAGACTTGAGGTTCAGAATCGTGGAAATGGTCGTCCGATGGGTAGTGGTAAAGGGTTTAATGTTAATGGGAGGAATAACATGGGTGCTCCACAACAACGGGTTCAAGTGGTTGATCAAGGAAATGCTCAGACTGGGGTTAATGGTCTCCGATGCTACAACTACAATGAGAAGGGTCATCTGGCTAATGCATGCCCAAAGCCGAGAACAAGAGGCAACGCTTATCACAAAGAGGTTTTACTCTTGGCTCTCAAGGATGAAGCTGGTGGAACACTTACCAACAAGGAACAGAGCTTCATGGCTGATGCAGACTCTGATGATGACATGGAGGACTTGCAAGCTAATGCAGCTGTGATTTTAATGGCAAACATGCAAGAGCTCCACATGAGTGACACAGGCCCAGTGTATGACACTGATGACTTGTCTCAGGTACCGGATCCAAATATACTCATTAATGATCTGATATCTCCGCCAACATCTGCATCCGACGAGGCACAGAGTGTTCAACATGAGCCTTCTACATCTCATTCCGACGATAATCAAATGGATCCCGTAGTTATATTTGACGATCAAGATGACTTCATGGTTTATATTGATAATCAAGTTGACTCCGTGATCATATTTGATGATCTAAATAATGATTATGTTGAGACTCAAGTTGAACAAAATGAACCTTTGTCTAATCCGGATCTTGAGCTCATGACCAACTTATTTCAGACCACCCAATCTCAACTGGAAAAGTGCAATGAGATAAATAAGAAACTACAAGATAAAATTGCACTGTTGACTAAGGATAATGAATGATATAAGTTCCAACTCAACATTTTTGAAACCAAAGAAAAACGTGAACAAAGTTTTGAAGTCGCTTTTGCCAAATCATACCAAAATGAAAAATCTTTGGAAAAACATATATGAAATCTAGTTACATCCAAGAATGCATTGCTTTCTCAAATAGAACAACTAAAATTTGATCATAAACAACAACTTAACGCTCTCACTTCGGAAACTCAAAAAGCTAAGTTTGAGTTGTTAACTTGTCAAAAACAGTTTTGTGAATACAAAAAGCATTCGAGGAAACAAATAGATGAGTATCTTGATGAAATTGTCGATTTACAAAATAAAATCAAATATTTTCAAAATGTTGTTTAAAAACATGGTGAGTCAATCACAACAATTCAAAATTTTACTTTTAAACCAAATCCAAATGGGTATGGACCAATTCTTGCTGATTACAAACCAAAGTTTTCACATAGAGCATTCAAACCAAATCCTCAAGTTTACAGTGCAGAACATAGAATTGATGACTCAATTATGAGTGTTGTTGAATATAATCGTGATGAGGAAACAGATGCTGATGCTGAGAGTCGATTAAAATTGGAAAATGTTGAATATAACAAACCATTCGATTACTCAAAAATCATACCGTTTGTAAAACAACAAGATCATACTAACCCACCTTGGGTTATCACACCACTTCCTGAGTCCTCTTCTAATGATGATCCCAAACACAATGTTGCACAAATTAATGGTCCTTTACCTTCCTTCAGTGAAGTAAAATCATTACCCGAACGATGTCAAGTTCTTAAATAGTTTGATACATTCATGTGTGACATCAAACTTTTGGAACGTGAAATTGAAGTTAATTCTGAAATAAAAGCTGAACATTTTCAATCGCCGCATGCGCGAAATCAAAGAGATATTTTTCAGAAAAGACTTTTACCCCATATCTGAAATTTAAAAATGTGTGCAATCTATTGGGAACGGGATCTTCAAAAGGAGATTGGACTTATGAAAACAGTTTTCGAGAAAATAGAAACATCGATTTCAAATACAAAACATAAAAAGAAAATGTTAAGAAATCATGTTGATCGACTCTTGGGAAGATGTTATATGTGCTGATACCATCAATGTGGTGTTATTATATACGGTTGCATATGTATTTGACTATATTGATTTTGACTCTTTTGATAATGTTGAGAATATCGATAATGTGCCGCAAATCGAGTATTTGAAAATTGAAAATGAGAGTTTGTTAAATGAACTTTCGAATGAAAAACGTCGTCTTCAATGGTGTCAAAAAGATTGTCAAAATCGAGAACTTGCTTTGCAAAACAAAATCAACCAGTTGCGTGAAAAATCTTTCGATCCCAAACTTGAACAACTGGATGATGACAACGTGTCTTTAAAATGTCAAATTTCAAAATATGAACAAGAAATTGCCAAAGTCAAAAATGAATATGGTGTCATATATGATTTGCTCAAAAAGACTCGTGCTAAGGCATCACAAGAACTTGATAATCATCTTGCATACACTAAAGAAGTCTTAAACGTTAGTGGAAACGTTCGCTCTGAAAATCAAGAATTGTTGCACACTATTGTTGAGTTAAAAGCAAAGTTAGGGAAGTATGAACAAGATAAGTCTAGTAACACGAATGTTCTTGCACCTGGAATGTTTAAAATTGACACTAGAACGCCTAATGACAAACCACAAGATACTAATGTGCTTCCTTCCACTGATACAGGAATAGTTGCCTTTTTTCCCAACGTTAGCACTTCACAGCTTAAAAGCAAAAACAAGAAGAATAGGAAGTTGTAACGTAAGAGAAGAACAATAAAGACCTCTGAAGTAGAAGAACACCTTAGGACTTTGAATGAATAAAACTCATGTTGCACCCACTTTAGACATTGCGTTAGACAAATGTAATAGCCAAAGTGATGTAACGAATGCTGAATCTTTAAGTACTTTGAATGTTATGTTTGAAGCATCTTGTGTTGGTTGTCGTAAAAGCATGTTTTCTGGTTGTCATGATAAATGTGTTGCTAAATCTATCTTATCTCGTAAACGGAATAATAGAAAACGGATTACCTCTAGGCCCACTAATGCTTCTAAGTCTGTGCTAGGTAAACCGCCCTCTAGTGTTTCTGCAATGATCATTGATGTACCCATAGCACCCACTTCACCTACTAGGAAGAAAATATCACCTAGTGCATTCACTAAGACCAAAGCTAAAACTAGTTGGACTTGGCAGAGATGGTTACAAAATACACCTGGCTTTAAATGGATTCCTAAAATCATTAACATGTGTGTTTCAACTGTAACTGTAACGGAACCCTCTAACTCTTCGGGTTCCACCTCTACTTCTATTCCACCTGTGTCGTCTGTGTGTAATGCAGGTGATACAAATCATCCTCTAGATTGTTGATAGCGGATGTTCCCAGCACATGACAGGCAATCTCAAACTATTATCAAACTTTGTTTCAAAGTTCATTGGTACTGTCATGTTCGGGAATGATCACTTCGCAGCTATCATGGGCTACAGAGATTACATCAATGGGAACATCGAAATTAGCAGGGTTTATTATGTGGAAGGTCTCAGTCACAATCTCTTTTCAGTCGGTCAATTTTGTGATGGAGATTTGGAAGTTGCTTTTAGGGAGAAAACTTGCTTCATTCGTGATTTACAAGGAAACGATCTTATGTCTGGAAACCGCACATCAAGCCTTTACACAATCTCAATGCAAGACATGATTGCTTCATCTCCCATTTGTCTACTTTCTAAGGCAACATCAACAAAATCTTGGCTATGGCACCGATGACTTTCTCAATTGAACTTTCAAACCATAACCAATCTTGCACGATATAAACTAGTTGAAGGTCTTCCAAGGTTTCGGTATTCTAAAGATCATCTATGCTCAGCTTGTGAACAAGGGAAAAGCACTCGTGCTCACTTTCCTTCAAAGGTGGAACACAGCTCTCAACATGTGCTTCATCTTCTTCACATGGATTTGTGTGGCCCGATGCGTGTGCAGACGATTAATGGCAAAGGCTACATTCTTGTAATTGTTGATGACTACTCAAGATGGACTTGGGTTTATTTTCTTCGAAGTAAAGATCAAGCTCCACAGATGATCATCACCTTTCTCACGAAAATTCAAGTTCAACTCCGGAATACAGTCAGACAAATCAGAACAGACAGAGGAACTGAATTTGTGAATCAAACTCTTCGTGAATACTATGAGAAAGTGGGAATTGCGCATCAAACATCCATTGCACGAACACCAGAACAAAATTGAGTTGTTGAAAGACGAAACCGTACGTTAGTGGAAGCTGCAAGAACGATGTTAATTAATTCAAAACTTCCAGATTACTTATGGGCAGAATCCGTTTCAACTGCATGCTACACTCAGAACCGCTCTATCATAACTAAATGCCACAACAAAACACCTTCTGAACTTATCCATAACCGCAAACCGAATCTCAAACACTTTCATGTATTTGGTTCTCTATGTTACCCGAATAATGATCGTGATGACTTTGGAAAGCTCAAGGCTAAAGCTGACATTGGAGTCTTCGTTGGATACTGTGAAAACTCAAAGGGATACCGAATCTGGATTCTTCATACAAGGGAGATTATGGAAACGATTCATGCTAATTTTGATGAGCTTACAGAAATGGCTTCTGAGCAAAACAGCTTGGAACCTGGACATAACTGTCTTAACATCCCCCAAACCCCATCATCAGCTGAACCAAGCTTACAGGTTACTCGTCGTCAAATGGAACAGCTGTTTGCTCCTCTGTTTAGTGATGATATTGATCAACGTGCTCCAGATGTATCAACTGTTTCCACTGCTTAACCTGATAATAATCCAATCCCTGATACACCTGAAACAACAACAACTGTTGCTGACGCACCTCCAATTGATTCTACAACAACAGCCGAACAAACCACATCCAATGACGCTGAACCAACTGATGATCTTCTGAATCATGATGTACCTACACCCGCAGATTATGATCCAAATGCGTTCTTTAACCCTTTTGCTAATGAAACTGCAACTTCAGATGTTGCAGAATCTTCTACAAGCCATTTGAATCCACCTAATCTGCATAATGTATATCAACATCAACCCTCCACACATCGTTGGACTAAAGACCATCCTCTTGTGAACATTATTAGAAACCCGAATCAACCAGTCGTAACTAGACAACGCCTTCAGACTGACGGTGAACATTGCATTTATGCACTTACCATTTGTCAATCTGAACCCGAAAACATTAAAGAAGCAATGACTTATGACAACTGGATTGAATCCATGCAAGAAGAACTGAATCAGTTTAAATGCCTTGAAGTATGGGAATTGGTTGAAAAACCAACATGGGTCTATGTTATTGGTCTGAAATAGATTTGGAAAAACAAGTTAGATGCTGAAGGTATGGTTATCAGAAACAAGTCACGACTGGTGGCTAAGGGTTATAGACAGGAAGAGGGGATTGACTTCGAAGAATCATTCGCACCGGTTGCTAGACTTGAGGTTGTACGGATTTTTCTGGCATTCACGGCTCACATGAACATCACGGTCTATCAGATGGATGTCAAAACCGCTTTTCTAAATGGTAAACTGAATGAAACGGTATATGTTAGTCAGCCAGAAGGATTTGTTGATCCAGAGTTCCCTAATCACGTCTACAAACTGAACAAGGCTCTCTATGGTCTCAAACAAGCTCCTCGGGCGTGGTATGATGAGTTATCATCCTTTCTTCTATCCTATAATTTTGTCAAAGGATCGGTCGACCCAACACTGTTTGTACAATATCACGGGGCACACATTTTAATCGTTTAAATTTATGTGGATGACATCATTTTTGGGTCAAAAAATAAAAAGTACTCAAACGCTTTTTCAAAACTTATGAAAACACATTTTGAAATGTCAATGATGGGTGAACTTACGTTCTTCTTAGGACTTCAAGTTCATCAATCACCCTGTGGTATTTTCCTAATTCAGTCCAAATATGTTCTTGAATTTTTAAACAAACATGGTATGCAAAGCTGTGATACCTATGCTACACCAATGGCACATACCAACAAATTAGAGGTTGATATGCATGGGAAATTGGTTGACCCTACCAAATACCGAATTATTATTGGGTCTCTCATGTATCTAATAGCCAGTAGACCTGACATTGTATTTTCTGTCTATCTTTGCTCCCGTTATCAGTCAAGACCAACTGAACGTCACCTCACTGAGGCTAAAAGAATCCTCCGATACATAAAGGGAGCCATTAATTTGGGGATCTGGTATCCGAAGGATTCTAGTTTTGAACTAATAGTTTTTTCAAACGCTGATCATGCAGGATGCTTAGATTCTCGGAAAAGTACTTCACGTGGTTTGCAATTCCTTGGTGATAAATGGTGTCCTGGCAATCGAAAAAGCAAGATTGTACATCGCTATCCTCAACAGAAGCAGAATATGTAGCCATGTCGGCGTGTTGTGCTCAAGTCATTTGGATGAGAACACAACTCAAAGATTATGGTTACGTATTTGACAGAATCCCGGTGTACTGTGACAATCGAAGTGCTATTGCGATCTCGTGCAACACTGTTCAACATTCGAAGTCCAAGCACATCGATCTTCGATATCATTTCATCAAAGAACATGTGGAAAAGGGTACCGTTGAATTATATTTTGTGGGTACTGAACACCAACTGGCGGATCTTCTCACCAAAGCCTTGGCTCCTACTAGATTTACTGATTTGATCCACCAGATTGGCATGAGGTGTTTGACTCCAGAGGAACTGGACAAACTTTTAACACAATCTTAAAATCAGTCAAACACCAAAACCTCTTTTGTAAATAAAATTTTCAAAAAAAACAATAGAAAAACATAAAACCTGATAAAACACAAAAATATTCTTCTATCTAATTTCTTTCAAACATTGCAAGTACAGATCTTCAGTCAACACTTTGTTCCATGAAACCTTTCATTATTTTCCCGAACAAGTGTTGAGGGGGAGACTGTAAATAATTTTCAGTTTCATAAAACCTTGTACTTGCATGTTACCAAAAGATGTTGTTTCTTCAGTAATGGTGGTTACGTTTCTTGTTAAACACTCTCCTCGGACTCAAATTTGGAAAATTTCATCATTTCTAAAGTCGAGGGGGAGTGTCGTCAAGTTTCTTTCCAACAATGTTGCTTTACTAAACCAAAGTGGAAGTTATGGGTCTTGGTTGAAAATAGTTGAGGTGGAAGGGCCATTCTTGTCAAAATTAAAAACTTATTTTTAACAAAAACCTTCCTCCTAACTTCTCTTACACATTTACTACTCACATTTAATTCTTCAACCATCCCATCCATGCCTAATAATCAAAGTTCAAATCCGTGCTTCAAACTTGAAATTTGTTAGTGAAAATCGTTTCTAAATGTGATTCCTAACATTGGTTTTAATTTTCATACAAATCCAACGGTTTGATGTTTCAAAAATCATGATTTTGTGTTCTTACGCATACGTGTATAAACATGATCTTGGAAAATGATGTTTTTGTGAAATGGGTAGTGTTAAAAAGGTTTAATATCAATCCTAAACCCATTTCAAACAACAAAACCAACCCAGAAATCAATTTTAAACATTTTTCAAAATTAGGGTTTATGTGTGAATTTGGGTATTTTCATTTGGGAGTGTTTTAGGTTAATTAAATGCTTAGGATATGTTTGTTACATGATTAATTGGTCAATTTCACCATGAAATCATACCCAGAATCAACCAAATTGTAGAATCAAAGTTTAGGGTTTAAGTATGCGTAAATTTGGGTACTTTTGATTCGGTGTGTTTTTTAAGTTATAACTTATGGTAACTAACTTCTTAAGCATATAAGATAACCCAAAAAATGTTTGGATGATTTCCCATGGTTGAAACTCTTACACATAGGATTTGAATTTAGGGTTAAGGTTACGCCTAAACTGTCTTACGCATAACTGGATTGAACATGCATGTCATACTTGTGATATTGAAAGTGATTGAAAACTTGTTAATATAAGTGTTATAATTAAACTATTTCAGGCTTCTACGCGTACCAGTTTCAGAATCAAGGTTACTTGGACTTTACGCTTAAGGATCACCTTATGCGTAAATGTTACGCATAAGAGCAATCTTACGCGTAAGGGTCTACAATGGACTACGCGTATCCTGTGAAGGATATGCGTAAACTTGGACTTCTACGCCTAAGGGCTATTCTTACGAGTAAACCTTACGCGTAGGTCCTTAACCTAAGCCTACGCGTAAGCCTTATGCTAAGAGTTCACTCCTACGCGTAAGCCTTCCTTACACCTAAGGGTGACTCCTACGCTTAAGGTTACCTGGTTTACGCATAAGCTTACTTGCTTACGCCTAAGCCAATTTGTAACTTAACTTTTGAAATGTTACGCGTACAAACTTGTAATAAGTTACTCATAATGTCACAAAACCAAAATGTCACTAATAAGCTACAAAAGTTAAAACGTTGTGTGATTAAGTAAACTTTGGACTTTAACATTCAAAATTAACATACTCACGTAACTTATCACGTCAACTTTGGACTATTGGACCATATGTGACTTTGGACTCGTAACATTCATTAACATAACAAATTCAATAATTGGACAATAAAATCAACTTTTGACTAACATAATATCTTTTGATATGTTGGTTCTTTTGTCTCAATACCTTTCAGATCACGAAATGGACGTCATCATGGAAAATGTCAACGCACCAAACAAACTCACAATGGAAGATATCTTCCCAACTGGTTTCAGCAAATCAATTGGAAAGAACAATCTCAGGGTCGATTTTGAGAACTTCACCTGCTCAGAATCATCTTGCAGAGTTGCTGTGGATATCCTTAAAGTTCATCCCTACAGCAACATGCTTACCAACTCAGCAACTGTTCCTGAAATCTACATACATCAATTCTAAAAGGTTGATGGTCAAGATGCTGTTAAAGTGACACTCAACGACAAGGAATTCACTGTCACGGTAGCAAATCTTCGTACGATTCTTCTTCTGCCTGCTATTCAGCCTGCTGACTATGTACCAACTCCGAATGAAGAGGCAATAATGCAATTCATGGTCGACATCGGCTACGATGAAGCTGCCGGAGTCATAACCAGGCACTCCACAGTCGATCTGAAAAACATTCCTCAACCTTGGAGGACTTTGTACATTATGATCGCTAAATCTGTGTCTGGAAGAGACATCGGTCATGAGCATCCTAAACTCATGCATCTGCAAACTTTCTGGGGAATGTTCAACAAACAGCACATTGACTATGCAATCCTGATATGGGAAGATATGATGTCACATCTCAAGAAGCCTGGGTCAAAGATTCCCTTTATCAGATATACAAAATTGTTGATTCAGAATATTCTCGGGCAGAATCGGGACATCCCCATGAGAATAAACGACCCAGGAATCATTCCATGTTGTATGAGCCCACATTAAAAGTTGTCAGATTTAAGGACTCATCAACAAAGAAGCAAGGTGCAGTGTTACTAGACTGCCTTCTCACTGACACAGTCAAGAGTCTTCCGTCGTGTCTACAATATCAAGAAGCAGTGAGTGCAGGTAAAGTCGGTTTTATGGATGAGAAGACTTCAGCTGTTCCTGCCAAGAAGACAAGAAGGTCTGGTAGTACAGGAAGCACTGGAGTTCTCTCAAGTATCCAAAGAGGCATCCAAGCTTCAAGAGAAAAGTCTCATCTCAGAGCGCTCGTCCTAATGTCAAACCGGACCCTATTCCAAAGGACGGCGATTCTGAAGATACTGAGTCTGAAGAGGTGGTTTACTATTCTGAAACTGCCACAGATGATACAACCTCACCAAGGTCAGAAGATAAACCACCAAGTCCCAAATCAGAAAAAGGGAAGACACCAGTGGCTGAAGAAGAAGAAGAAGAAAGTTCTGACAAAGAAATTGACCCAAAGGATGAACAACAATTCCACAAGACTCTTAAGCAGCTGAGGTTAGAGCATGTTGCTAAAGAATTCAACCTTCAGCAAACCAGAGGTCCAGTGGTGGAGCTCTCATCACACCAGTTCTTGATGCGGTTAATCAACCCGATAAGGGAGCTGGTGCCACCACTAAGGAATCTACAGAGCTGCAGCAACAAGAGTATGAAGTTTCGTTCAACTTTGAGGAAGAAGAACAAGAAAAGACTGAGAAGATCACAGATGAAGATGTGGAGAAAGCGGCTAAGGAAAAGGCTGAAGAAGAAGCTCGGGCTAAAGCTGATGAGGAAGAGAGGATTCAAATTGAAGCTGACAGTTTCATCCAAGACAATCCTGAACACAATCCTGAACAATCTTCTAAGCCACCTCAAGACCCATCCACAACTGAGTCATCATCTCACTCCTCACCACCACCATCTAAAGGAACAACCACCAGATCATTTTCCAAAATCGGTCAAGAAACCCACTGATACATGGGCATCTCGTGCCAAAACAAAGATCCAAAAGGCCGTCAAGCAAGCAAGAAGATGAATCGCAATTGACAAAAAGTTGAATCAGCTTACTGACAGGGTCAACTTACTTGACAATTAGATGAACAATTTCATGGAGGAAAGAGACCAGATCAAGCAATTCCTCAACAGAGACATAAAAGGAGAAATGGACAAGTAGATTGTTGACTACACTCATCATTTCCTTCTCCAAACTGTCCCTGGTGTTACTAAAGAAATGTTTGCAAAACAACTTTACCCATATCTGAAGTCAATGGTCAGGCAAACAATTACAACAACACCGGTGGTTATGCAAACCCGACCAGTTCAGCCTCCTAATGTCACTGAAGCTGACTTAATTTCACAGCTAATAATGCAGATGTCTCCTCGATCTCCAACTTTCACATCTGATGAATCAAAACTCTTTGAGGCATTGCTTGCATATCAACTCAAGACAACTTGCAAGAAAGCAGCTGGTCAGGAAAAGCGACCAAGAGATGATGATGATGATGCAGACAAGGATCCAAAGGGTAAACGTCAGAAGAAATCAGGCCAGTCCTCATCTATGCCTTCACCACCACCAAAGACCACCACCACTACTAGAGCACCTCAATAACCTCCTGCTACTGATAAACCTCAGGACTCCGAGTCTCCACCACCATCGGAGAAAACTGGTGATCACTTCCTATACACCAGTGGTGACGACGAAGAGATTCCTGAGCCCCAGCAACAGCCCTCATCTCCAACATTAACTAAGCAGCAACCAGGACCATCATCCAAACCAAAGAAGAAGAGATCCAGCTCTGTCGTCTCCTGGTTAGATGAAGATGAAACAGAAGAATATGAATGGTTCAGCAAGCTAGTTGATGCTACACCTTGATTCTTTGGAAGGCCAAGAACCGGTAGATGGTCGTACTATGGAGCATGTTAAGATTATCCAGGATAAATTCAAAGTTAAGAAGATGACGAAGGGAGAGCTACGCCGAATCAAGAATGATGCATTTCAACTGCTAAAAGACAGCTCCGATAGTGCTATTGAGGTCGAATACCATCTCGACAACTTCGCACAAGCTATGTCTAACAACATTGATTGGCTCAACCCTGAATCAAACATTGACTTCACAAGACAGGATAAGACTCCCTATTACACAGACTGGACCAAACCACTACCAACCATTGGTCGACCAACACAACCCAAGATTCCTTACCAATACTTCTTCAACAATGACCTGGAATTTCTGCAACATGGTAGCGACATTAGCAAAAAGTACGCTACATCACTCACCTTCAATATCCCAGCAGCAGTCTTCTCCAAAAATGCCGCCATCGAAGAAGAAGCCGCCAGAATGTTCGTTGACAACGTGGTGGATTACGATCTTGATGCTCAGTATGGCATTCACCATTGGCCAGAAAGGAGAAGACTATACTACAGAAGCTGCCAAGTTCAAAAGTCAAACAAAGAGGTGTATAGTGATCAAAGGATCGTTGCTATAATGAATGTCTCTCTGGCTACAAAGTAGGATTACTCATTCCTGAAGGAGATCAAAGTCAAACGCCACGACGAGCAAGAATATGACTTTACTGAAGCTGATTTTCTGAGGTTGTCGCTCAATGACATCGAAGACATGTACCTTGCTAAGGTACAAGGTCGGATGAGACAATTCTCCACCAAAATTCAGCTCCAGTACATCACGTCATTGCTGATATTCATTCGAAGCAGCGTGATCCAAGAACGTGTTGAAGATCTTCAACTTGCTGTGGAATAATACTAGAAATAACTCAATCTCACAAAACCGTTGATACACTTTCCCGACATCAACCAACTATCTCAGTATACCATTTTGAAGAAACCGAAGTTTGGAGATGTTTACCGCAGTGAACTTCACCACAACTGCTTCGTGGCGTACAACGAGGTTTACAAATTCTGCAATCACACGTTGAAGTTGGTTCGTGATGGGCTAGCGTATCGGTTGAAGGACATACAACAAGGAATTGGGTCACAGAAGCGGTGGAATTCTAAGGAAAGGAGGGATGCTAGGAAGATAATTACGAGGATAGATGAAAGATTGTTTCATCGGGATCAGATGCGGAGGCTAGAGAGCTTTGTGGGTGGAAGAGAGAGTTTCCCTCTTACGGGTTATCAACGTCAAGAGAGAACTCTTGGTCTTATTGAAGGATTGACTGGTACTCTTTAAACTATCTCATTGATTGACATTTGGATTATATGATCTGTATATTGATAATGGCTTGTGCACACATATCAGTGTACAACCCGTTCTTGTAATGAAAGGACCCTGTGGTACAAAACAGTGTCACATTCCTTATAAAAGGAACGAAAGCTTCTTACTTTTGAGTAAAACTTATCAAAACTTTCACTTTTCAAAGTTTTGCTCAAAAGAACAAGTACTTACCCTTATGTTCTCAAAACCTCAAAAGTTAATATTACTTGTTGAGGGGGAGTATTTGCTAACAAATCTTTGTTCACAAAATGTTCTTCGTGGAAATCTTCCCATAAAACTTGAAATGGTCATATAAGATATCAAACATTTCATCAAAAATAACACATATATGCCATTTTTAAGGGGGAGAAAAATTGTGTGATACAAATATGTTGTAAATATAATGGAATCTTCGTGTGCTAAGACTTAACCCATGAATTGACGAGATCTGAACTGTCATACATCGACAAGATTTGTCTTCCAAGACTTATCCGAGTAGATTGTACCTCTTCGAGAAACTCTTGATAGACATGAACTTTGACGGGTTTGACAACCTTTTCAAGATTTGTCCACACCTTCAAGGTAGTTATTAGAGCTAGTTGTCACCTAAAAGCTGACAATGCAACTCCTTAACTATACAACGTAACCGTGTCGCTGAGGGGTTGTCTATCTTGAGTCGATCAATTCAAAAAGTGCGAGCTCTTCCCTCACCGTGTAGATTTTTTGCAAAATACTTAAGCACGTGCGGAGGGGGAGTATTTCTGAAAAAGCAAAACTCTCGAAGTGTTACAAACATGTTTTAATTCATAAACACTTTGAGAGATTTTCGAGAAAATGGTTTTATGGTAACATAGGATAGTCATGGAGTTATAAGGTGACTAAGTTTAGAAATATACATCCTATGATCCGCCAGAGCCGGAGGGATCTACCCAAAGACACCACCAATAGTTAGCATTTAGAAGTCCTTAGGTATGATAATAAAAAAGGATAAAATGATAATCGGAGAAAGAAGGAGTTGAAGAATTAAAAAGAAAAGTAAAGAAATGGGTGAAAATAAATAGCCCTCCAAATTATTCAACTTAGGGCAGACACCGAGTTCAATACATATGTGATAACATCAAATAGTCCTGAATATTAAGTGTCAATTTCCAACGATAATGCACGTTATTTATATCATTTATATGGATTTACGCTTGTTTTCCATTGTTTTCCACTTTCAGGTAAATTACGAGCATTGGAGCTAAAGACACGCGGAAATGGAAACATTACTAAAGATTTATCACAGTATGCCTATTTTGAAGAAGTTGCGGCGTAACTCGTCTCTCACATTACGCCGTAACTATTGCGTGACCCAGAAGTCCAACTTATCAAGAGGTTCCGGCGTAACTCCTCCCAAAGGTTCGGCGTAACTCCATTAGGTCAAAAGAGGTTCCATGTCGCGATACTTGCGTAACTCTTGCATCACTTACGACATAATCGAGTTTATTGAAGACTACGGCGTAACCACTTATAAGGTTACGCCGTAACTAGCGAATCTAGTGCATTTACTGAGAAGAAATAGAAGGTTAACTCCTCTATGGTTACGCCGTAATCGAGCGGCCTATAAATACCCATGAATTCCAGCATTTCAAAGCATCCCATTCCACACACAACACTCTGAGAGCGTGGGAAAAAGCTCAAGGCATGTCTAGGGAGCATCACGGAGCTGTTTCCAAGGGAGAAGTCACACCATTACGATAAGCTTTAGCGTTTTATATTTATTTTACTTTCAATTCATGTATTTCGTACCTTTGAATATTGAATTGATTTGCATGATTAATATGAGCGGCTAAGCACCCTTTGGTGCTAGCCTAGTTATGATTCCTTAATTGTTTTGTTTGCGTTTACCTTTACTTCCGTTCAATTATTTCTAAGTGTATGCATGCATAGTTCTTTGGTAGTTACCCTTGGTTTGGTAGTTTTGAATGGCGATAGAGGCCAATTGCCTAGGAGATATGACCAAGTGACCCTAGGTGAGCGGTGAGCTGGAAGGGTAAGATATGACCAGCTGAGCGACCCTTTCTACTTGTGCGATTTGTGATCACCTATCGTTTGGATGAACTTAAGAATTGGGGGGTGTAGTGTCTAAGTTCCTAGCGATTAGGGCACTCACTATTTAGAATCTAGCATGTAGCGGTATAATGACTTCGGCTTAGGGGACCCGGGAACAACAGGGACTTATGACGGTGCGATTTCTCTGTGGTGGCATCTTGCGATAGGTTAGGGCGAATTGACCAAATGATGTCCTCGAATTTGACCCCACATGAAGTAATTGGAAGTAGGTAGACGTAGACATAACTAGCTAGGATGATTGACTAGGTTAGCACCAATATTCCTATATTGATCTCTCTTTTCCCATTTACTTGCTTTTATTTTATTCTGCATTAGTAGTTTAATTAGTTAAATCCCTATCAAAACCATTATTATTCTGTGACAATTAGACTTAGTAATAATCCAACACACATAGCTCTTGGGACGACCTCGGCTTTACCATTTACTACATTACACACGACCGGGTACACTGCCCGTTAGTGCATTAGGGTAGACCATAGGTATAGCGAGACACTATAAATATTAAGACACAGTCGATAAAAACACGCATCAAGTTTTGGCGGCTGCAGTGTGATTATATTAGGATTAATTTTTAGTCTTTCATTTCATATTTAAACTTTTCTCACGATCATATTTCAAGTTTTCGGGTACCATGGAAGTTGTTAACATCGATGACCTCACTCTTGAGGAATACTTGGCGTTGACTAGAGCGAGATCAAGGGCGGGTCTCGTAAGACCGGCAATCGGGCGGATGTTCGTTTGAAATTAAAGATCAATTTATGAGGGAGCTTCGCGCTAACCCTTTTCGGGCAGGGATGAAGAGCGCATATGAGCACGATGAAAATGTCTTATACATACGCCCATTTTCAACATTAGGCGTGTCTCATGATGTTGTTATGCTTAGGGTGTTCCCAATGACTCTTCTTGGAGCAGCAAGAAGATGGATCGAAGATTGCAGCCGGAGTTAATACTTAGGCGCTACTAAAGAAACACTTTATCCAAAGATATTGCCCACCATCAAAGATTTCTAACCGCTGCTTTGGAAATCCATAATTTCAAACAAAAGACGACGAAACTTGTGTATCAAGCTTGGGGACATGATACAATGATCTTCTTTATAAGTGTCCCACCAACGATCTGAATAACCAGCAGAAGGTCAATATTTTCTACAAAGGAATTGACATAACTACTAGGCAAATGATGGACTATCAAGGACCTATCCCGAACATGACTCCTACCGCTGCAATTGAAGCCATTCAAAAAATGGCGGACCACTCTCAAAAATGCCATGAAGGTGGGAATAAAAGAAACCAAGGCGGAAGTTTTGACGGAATTGCAGCAATCGCTAGTAAAATTGAAAGTCTCAGTCAAGATATCTTTGAAAGTCATAGAAACGGTTCATGCCATTCAAGTAGGTTGTGAAATCTGTGGAGGAAGACATCTTGCGAAAAATTGTCCTCATATGGACGCAGAGAAAATTGAAGAAGCTAAATATGGGGAAAATCGACCATTTTACGGAGATAGTCGAAATAGTAACGGTTATCGGGGAAATTACAATCGTGGGCCTTATGGAGAAAGAAGGCCCAGTCTTGAGGAAACAATTAGTAAATTCCTGGAAACTTCAGCCCAGAAACAAGAAGAACAAAATATTTGGTTAAAGGGTTTCTAGGAAAACACAAATAAAAATCTTTCGATCCGACGAAACCTAAAAAATCTTGAAGTAATGATTGAAAAACTCTTCATGCGGAGATTGATGGGATCGAACTTAACGAAGCCAAGTACAAGGAGGAATGCAATGCTGTTTTCACCAAAGATTCTCAGGAGGTGATTGAGGAATGTATAGTCGACAAATTAGAGGTCATCGAATATCGACCAACGGAAGAAGTTACGTCGTAACTACTTCCGGAGTCGGCGTAACCATGCCCTGCAGAGGAGTCAAGTTAGGATCAAGTTTATTCTTTGTTAAGGATATTAGTGCAAGAGGGTTAGTCATTCCATGTTCTGCTGATAATATTGATATGTTGGGGTAGTTGATTTTGGGTCTAGTGTTAACATCATGCCTCTATCCATATTCCTAAAGCGAGGATAATCCACCTTTGGGAAGCAGAGATATAAAGATTGCATCAACAAGCTGAAACTAAGATTACCCCTGTTAGGTATTACAGAGCGTGTGTTAAAGTCAATAAATTTACTTCGGCTCCCGAGTTTGTGGTAGTAGATAATATGAAAGGAAAAAAAGATCATGTGATTCTTGGTTTGCCATTCCTTGAAACATTAGCACGCTACGGTGGAGTCTATGGAGATATAGTGGAGTTCAAGTTGGATAAAACCTTGAGCCTTGAGCCAGACGAAATTGTTATAAAGGAACCACCAAGGATAGAATTAGATGACTCCGATAGGTTTCCACCTTCGGATTTTAGACATTTGCAGGACTCCGAATCTAGTGATAATGAAGACGATGAGGAAGAGATCCCGGTTTCCGTACCCAGTTACATTGTAAAAGGAAGAGTTCACTGTTGTGCTCCTTTGGTTGAGGAACCATAGTAATATTTCCCACATGTTCCCCTTTCCAAAAAGGATGTAATGGAGGAGGGAAATATCTCATTCGGATGATTGATGAAGCTGCAAAAGTTTGGTGGTCTTTGGGAAAAGAAGAGGATATCAGACAAAAGTGGTTGCAACAACATAATGCTTTTAGCGAGTGGTTCTTCGATATTGGTGGACAATTCATTTTTGCGAACCAGCTATCATGCACGACGATTACACCATGGCATGGCCTACATGCAACCCCAATCGCAAGATCTGCGATGGAGGAGAATACCACGAACCTAAATGGCTCAAGCGTAAGGAATGGGCATGTTTTGAAGAAGATAAGAGGAGCAATGTAGATGAGGGGATCTCATTTGAAAATTGGTTACGAGTAAAGTTTGGGTATGATAAAATTGATGAGGAAAAAAAGGCTAGGTTTCGTTTCGAGTGGGCACAAGCTAATTTTTTGCGAAAAGATACCATGACTCGGTATGTTTAAGCCACATGTTTGGACCAGCCTTATTCGATGAAAGATATTGAGGAAGTGGGGCAAGCTCAAAGGCCCCATAGGAGCCTCAAGCGGCTACGAGTCTAACAAAGAGTCGTTAATAAAGAAAAGTGCTCTTTCGGAGACAACCGAATTATCCCTTTCTTCGTTTTATTTCCTTTCTGTTGGGTTTTGTGTTTTCTAACCATTTTGCGGGAACATAGAAGTAATCACTGCTGCATTCTGTCGATCTGAACAGAGTTACTACAGTAACTCATCTTGGTGATTACGCCGTAACCAACATTTTAGTAGCAGAATTCTTGGCGCATTACCAATTACGATGTAATTCCATCTCTGGTTACTGTAACTATTAAACTTCACAACTCATACCAGGGTTTTGCCATTCGGCGTAACTCCCTAATAGGAGTTACGACATAACTCTCCTCTGCTTTAATTCTTTCATTTTAAAACACAGTAACCTTGTATTAGTTTTAAATGAACTTTGTGGGTGTGTTCCCTGTAAACCCTCACGAGACTTCTCTCGTCCACTTGGGACACCAAGTGGTTTAAAAACTTGTTGCATTAAGCTAAATGCAACCGTGATTCCTACGAAAGTGAGTTAGGTTTGTTTTTCATTTTATTTTATTTTTTCTTTTTAGAATTATGCTTGTCGGTATTGTGATTTCAGGGATTGAAGTTTGTTCATGACGCTTAAACGAAGGCACGGTTCTTTCTTGTAGGCCTTCTTCTTTTTGGAGAAAATTTCAGGGAAGTTCTCGCTCTAATTCTACGTTTCTCTTCACCTTTATTTTAATGCCTAGTACAAAAGGGACTTTGTACAATTCAAGTGGGGGGACGGGAGTAGAATTATCTCTTGAACTTTATTTCAGCCCTCATTTTTCTAGTTTATTTTGAAAAATTATGCCATTTTTAATATTTTGACATGTTTTTCGGAACCTAACTAGATTAGACCTTAGCCGAGCACATACAACCCTTGACATTACATGGTGAGATTAGCCTTATCCGTTTCCAATATTTTACCCCAAATCCACCAAATTATGAGTGTGCCTGTAGCTTGTAAACTTTAGAACTTGGCCTTTGCATCATTTCGAGACCATAGACGAGGTATGTTGAGTTAGCTCGATGTATTTGGACTTTTCGGTTTTAGAAGGCAATATTATAGGATTATCACCCAAACAGCCTACCATTGTGAGTCTATCGATTAGTCACCTCGACTTTTCGACCCCATGTGAAACCCTTTTGTTGCACTCCCTTTAGTGCAAGATACCCCTAGATACACCCTTCTGAGCCATTCCTTTCATTTTGTCAACCCAATATATTGTTTCGTTACACCTATACACCTTAGCCTACCCTATAGTCTTTATTTGTGATTGGGAAGTCATCATTTGCCTAAGTTCAAGGTTTGAGTGGAACGGTTTGGAAATCACGCTTTCATCGACAACATTTATGAAGATCATTGAAGACCCCCCGAATTCCCATTGTTCATCTCAAGTGGGGGGATATTATGTTATGAAAAAAAAATGATGATGATTCGAAAGAAAAAAAAAGTGATTGAGTTATGATATTGTAAAGTGCGATGTTATAAGCACTATAGTATGAGCTTTATTGATTAGTATCGAGGAGGCCACCTCTCTCACAGTTGAAGATTGGAGTTGGTGGTTTTTCCAACAGAAGAAGAAAAGGTAGTATGCCCATCACGACGTCTGCTAATGACGCATCTACCTTGCATTTCATGATCCGGTCTCTAGACTTCTAAGCTTGAACTTTAGGCGGACGGTAAGTGGTGATGACTTGGTTATAGATTTAGACTACCTGCTTGTTTTTCATTTTACACCAATTATATATCCCATGTCTTATCCTACCCTTTAGTCATGAAGCGTGTCTAGGTGATGGAGCGAGCAATCTTTGGTGTCTTGGCCATGGATTTGGTCATGTATCATTGATTTTGTCCACTTCGCCGTGACATGTTAGTAATGACGAGTCAACCCTTAACCTTTGTCGTGTCTACCCATATTGCCTTCGAGAATTGTTTAGCCCTTAACTCTAGTGGTGGAGATTTGTGTAACCGCCAAGCTTATGATAGAATACATGCTATAACTGTGCGATTGAGTGATCACCCCGAAATTGACACTTGGAATAGTTGAGAGATTTGAGTGTTTGTTCCCTTTCGTGAGGTGTTCGGCTTTGTTTTATTCTAGCATAAGGGATTTGTAAACTCATAATTTCCAGGTTTTGGGAGATATCTTTTTAGGAATCTATCTAATAAGGTCTACTTGAGGGCAAGTAGAGTTCAAGTGGGGGGATATTTGATAACATCAAATAGTCCTAAATATTAAATGTCAATTTCCCCCGATAATGCTCGTTATTTATATCATTTATATGGATTTACGCTTGTTTTCCATTGTTTTCCAATTTCAGGTAAATTACGAGCATTGGAGCTAAAGAGACGCGGAAATGGAAACATTACTAAAGATTTATCACAGTATGCCTATTTTGAAGAAGTTACGGCGTAACTCGTCTCTCACATTCCGCCGTAACTATTGCGTGACCCAGAAGTCCAACTTATCAAGAGGTTACGGTGTAACTCCTCCCAAAGGTTACGACGTAACTCCATTAGGTCAAAAGAGGTTCCACGCCGGCGATACTTACGTCGTAACTCTTGCATCACTTACGACGTAACCGAGTTTATTGAAGACTACTGGCGTAACCACTACGCCGTAACTAGCGAATCTAGTGCATTTATGAAGAAATAGAAGGTTACGTAGCGTAACTCTATTGGTTACGCCAGTAACCCATACACAGCCTATAAATACCCCACAAATTCCAGCATTTCAAAGCATCCCATTCCACACACAACACTCTGAGAAAGTGGGAAAAAGCTCAAGGCAGGTCTAGGGGAGCATACGGAGCTGTTTCCAAGGGAGAAGTCACACCATTAAGATAAGCTTTAGCGTTTTATATTTATTTTACTTTCAATTCATGTATTTCGTACCTTTGAATATTGAATTGATTTGCATGATTAATATGAGCGGCTAAGCACCCTTTGGTGCTAGCCTAGTCATGATTCCTTAATTGTTTTGTTTGCGTTTACCTTTACTTCCGTACAATTATTTCTAAGTGTATGCATGCATAGTTCTTTGGTAGTCACCCTTGGTTCAGTAGTTTTGAATGGCGATAGAGGCCAATTGCTTAGGATATATGACCAACTGACCCTAGGTGAGCGGACTGAGACGGGAAGGGTAAGATATGACCAACTAACGACCCTTTCTACTTGTGCGATTTGACCAACTGATCACCTATCGTTTGGATGAACTTAAGAATTGGGGGTGTAGTGTCTAAGTTCCTAACGGCCGGGCACTCACTATTTAGAATCTAGCATGTAGCGGTACTTAATGACTTCGGCTGAGGGGACCAGGGAACAACAGGACTTATGACGGTGCTTTGATTTCTCTGTGGTGGCATCTTTGATGATAGGTTAGGGCGAATTGACCAAATGATGTCCTCTCGAATTTGACCCTACCTGAAGTAATTGGAAGTAGGTAGACGTAGACATAACTAGCTAGGATGATTGACTAGGTTAGCACCACTATTCCTATATTGATCTCTCTTTTCCCATTTACTTGCTTTTATTTTATTCTGCATTAGTAGTTTAATTAGTTAAATCCCTATCAAAACCATTATTATTCTGTGACAATTAGACTTAGTAATAATCCCACACGCATAGCTCTTGGGACAACCTCGGCTTTACCATTTACTACACTACATACGACTGGGTACACTGCCTGTTAGTACATTAGGTTAGACCATAGGTATAGGGAGACACTATTAATATTAAGACCTGGTCAGTAAAACCTGCATCAATATGCTACTGGTTGTCACTAAATGACATCGGTATTGAAGACTAAAGTCTTCATGGACCCAGTGACGCATGCACTAAAACTTCTTAGCCACTCAAGTTTCTCTCAACAGAAGCTTGTTTCATTCTCACAAGGAACCCTACGTAAACTATCGGTTTTCTCTTAGAAATTGCTGGTATTGAAGAAGGAGACCCTCTCCCTAGTCTCCTGTAAGAACTCGTGAATTTCCATACCGGTTTTCGTGGCTACATTTTTTTTCTTTCGTTTCGAACTTTAAACACGACAAGTCACGGGTATTTTTTTTTAAACTTACCTCGACCTCGATAATAAAATTATATAAAATATATATATAATAAACTTTATTTATTTTTATCTCACCGGGCCTCTAAGCCCAACCCGACCCGATCTATATTTTTCTCTTTTGGGCTCGTATACTTGCAACCAACCCAAATGAACCTTTACATATTTTTTTTGGGCTTGACACTAAGGTTTAACCTACACATTTCTTCATTTAAACTTGTCCTATATTTTTTTTTCTTGCTGCTACACACGACAGAAAACATGCCACATGCATATTGCAATCTGAATATTTTGTTTCCTTACTTCTTGGTACTCATACACACCCACGACAGAAAGCACAAAACAAAGCACAACATTTTTCTTTTCTTAACCTTGCTCCCTTGCGTGTAAACACAACCAAAGAGGAAACAAAACCTTCTCCTAAGCCACCCTAGCCTACACTTAAACTAATACCCTAAACCCATTTGACCACTCCTTGACCACCATGACTTTGTTACCCTTTGTGCAATGTGTCCCCCCCCCCAAGCATGTTTGACAAGACTACTCTCTCCTTCTTCCCTTATGATCGGCTGAAACATGAAGCACGCCAAAACCATCCAAACTTCTTCTCTTTTTCCAATTTCCCATGCAAGTAGTAGTAAACAAATCACAAAGCCATGCTTTGTGTGGCTACTTAAGCTACATATCTCACCATCACAAGCTCACAACCACACCTGTCGTTATTACTTTCACAACTCAAACTCAAACACTTCTCATTTTCTTTCTTGTTCCTTTGTCGAGGAAGGAGAAGAAGGAGAAACAAGTTTTGGGTTCCATTTTCATAAGATAAGAGCATCTTCGGGTTAGTTTCTAGTCGGGTTAAGCATTGGAAGCTAGGTTGTTTATCGTCTCACTCGTTCTTGGTCTCACACTCTCATTCGACACGCTAAGTCTCGACCCAATGTGAGCCTCCAAACTTCCTCATTTGTTTACTTCTTTATCACTTTAAGTTTCATACATACATGCAAGTATATGTGAATTTGGTTTTGTTGTGTTTAGGAGAGCTTGTGTGGTAGTAACCAAAAATCTCGTTAACACATAAACAATCTTGAAAATAAACTAATATTCGCGTTGTTTTCAAATCGACATACACATTTATATCATGAGCATATTTGAGCTTTTGAACTTAAAACAACTAAAGGAAACATGAATTAAGCAATGACTAAGTATTGACTTGTTGAGGCTTGAGCACACAAAGAAGAAAAACACAATCCATGCATAATCGCATGTACACGACCTCAGAGCTGAGTAAAAAGATAAATATAAGATAAATATATTTAAACTGTAAAGTAAAACATAACAAGTAGCCTAGCTCTATTGGTTATAGTGTTGGGTTGTCAAGCGAATGGTCACGAGTTCGAGCCACAGCAGTGGCAGTTTTGCATTTTTTTTGTTATTTTTGCCACTTCCACCATTTGACAGATTCACCCCCTCCAATTTAATTGACTTGCTGCTTTTCTTAAAAACTCATATATAAGTTGTAACTTATAAGAACTTTTACACTTTCAATCCTTAACTTTGAATAATTTATCATTTTTCTTAAAAACTTTTATAAGTTTATAACTTGCATAACTTTTACAATATTAAATCCCTCAAGATTAACTTTGGAACTTTTCACCCTAAACCTTTTATAAGATTGATAAAACTTATATTATTTAGCATGTTTCGCTAAATAGATATGTTTAAAACATATTTTACGACCACATCGGCGTAAACTATAAATAATATATTTGTTAAAATATATTATTTAACCACAATTTCAATAAATATATATTGTATATATGTTTTCACACCTCAAAACTAAATAAGTCAAATGAAAATAATTCTTTTTTTATTTAACTTAAACCAATATTCAAGCCAACTCGTATACAAGTAAAATTGTACCTTTATTTGAGAGCCAATACTTACAATCACTTGAAATGATTTAAACGTAAGCTCTGCCACACAAGCAACATTAAACACAACCACTTGTAAATATTTAAACTTATTTAAACACTTGAGTCGTGAGTAAACAAAACTGCAGACTGAGACTTGCCGTATTATATCTAGGTTTTATGTCGAAGCCATTACCATTGCTTACTTGATATTATCATACATTGCCTACCGAATCATCAAGGTGAGTTTATAGCCCCACTTTTACTCTTATTAATTGCTTTATAAAACTATGGGGTGAGAAACATGCAAAACTCTTTTAGGACACGATCACGAAAACACTATTACGTGAAACAACCTTGAATTCCAACTATCTTGCCGTTAGTTCCTTTTGGGATCTTGCGATTGTTATGAATAGATATATTGGGGATGACACCCCATTCGAGTTTGACGGATAGGCAAGCGTCGGCGTATTTCATATCGTATTGATTGAGTGTCTTTGGAAATACACTTCTGGGCTTTTATTTATCATGCTTCTAGATGCATGCACACTTCGTAGTTTGGTCGCATGAACTTGGTACTAGCGTAATAGCCTTTTTGCGTATAGTGTCATTCACGGAGATGTTATATGTGCAACTGTGGTCCAACTTGGTTTCCTAAACTTAAACCTATGAACTCACCAACCTTTGTGTTGACATTTTAGCATGTTTTTCTCAGGTTTATTGCTTGGCGTGGGCAATGGAAAAGGCATTCGTTGAAGACTGGCATCCGAAGTGTTTTCAAGCAAATCTAATATAACTTTTAGTGGGACAACATATATTTTTATGGGCTTTACTTCCGCACTTTGAAACAATGATGTAAAATTATTTCTCAAATTAATCTATCTTTCAATAATGGAATAGATTTTTCATTCTTTATTCCTTGAGTTGTGTATATTGATTTAGTAGCACCCCATGACCCGAACGCTTCAGCTGTGCAAATTTCGGGGGTGTTACAGATTGGTTTCAGATCCTAGGTTATAGAGAATTAGGTATTTTTTAAAACCTAAACTATAACCAATTTTTTCCTAAAAACACTTCAACGCCGCCACAGCTGCCGATGTCTGCCATGCCTTGCCTACTATTACACGATGTAGTCGTTTTGTTACTGCTATATGTTAGGTTCGTATAAGCTCTCATTTGAATTAAATTAATTATTTCTCAAAGTCATTAAGTTTCTTAATTAACTCACATTTAAACTTTAAGGTTGTTCTTGTTTGATTGGGTCGCGAAGTTTAAATGAGAATAATGTTGATATAACAAACTGAATGAAATTAAGGAATAATTAACTTAAAGAGAGTGTAGAGTAGACTACGAATGCTTATGCTTGATACCTCTCTATGTTAAACTGTGTAACATGCCCACTATTACAATATCACACTATGCTATGCTCCCATAACTATTTCTACGTTATTTCTGTATGTAACGTACAACTCGTCATTTCCGCTACGTTATTTCTTTATGTAACGTACAACTCGTCACTGTATCGACCTCTACGTTATTTCTTTATGTAACGTACAACTCATCATTGTTTCTATGTTATTTCTTTATGTAACATACAACTACTTGATTCTCGCACACGTATTTAAACCACCTCTGTCACTGGTCACGATCTCTTATGGAACTCTTATGCTCTATCCTTCGTAACCTCATACGACTCTGTTCTTTTTGTTTTGAACTCAACTATCGTACTCTTTTATGAAACCACGTTGTATTCTGTTTAATGAATCCTTTATCTGTTGTTCACTTATCGCCTCACGTCACCAAATCTTTCTTGAATGACTAACCTCTTTTCCACGTCACATTTTAAGAGTATATACTCACATCTCGTCACCGTATCGACTTCGACGATTCCCGCATCTTAAACCACGAGGACGTGGTTTCTTTTAAGGGGTAGGTACTGTAAGAACTCGTGAATTTCCATACCAGTTTTCGTGGCTACATTTTTTTTCTTTCGTTTTGAACTTTAAACACGACAAGTCACGGATATTTTTTTTGAAACTTACCTCGACCTCGATAATAAAATTATATAAAATATATATATAATAAACTTTATTTATCTTTATCTTACCGGGCCTCTAAGCCCAACCCGACCCGATCTATATTTTTCTCTTTTGGGCTCGTATACTTGCAACCCACCCAAATAATCTTTTACATATTTTTTTTTGGGCTTGACACTAAGGTTTAACCCACACATTTCTTCAATTAAACTTGTCCTATATGTTTTTTTGCTTGCTGCTACACACGACAGAAAACATGCCACATGCATATTGCAATATGAATATTTTGTTTCCTTACTTCTTGGTACTCATACACACCCACGACAGAAAGCACAAAACAAAGCACAACATTTTTCTTTTCTTGACCTTGCTCCCTGGCGTGTAAACACAACCAAAGAGGAAATAAAACCTTCTCCTAAGCCACCCTAGCCTACACTTAAACTAATACCCTAAACCCATTTGACCACTCCTTGACCACCATGACTTTGTTACCCTTTGTGCAATGTGTCCCCCCCCCCCCCAAGCATGTTTGACAAGACTACTCTCTCCTTCTTCCCTTATGATCGGCTAAAACATAAAGCACGCCAAAACCATCCAAACTTCTTCTCTTTTTCCAATTTCCCATGCAAGTAGTAGTAAACAAATCACAAAGCCATGCTTTGTGTGGCTACTTAAGCTACATATCTCACCATCACAAGCTCACAACCAAACCTCTCGTTATCATTCTCACAAATCAAACTCAAACACTTCTCATTTTCTTTCTTGTTCACTGTCGAGGAAGGAGAAGAAGGTGATTGCGCGCAAAACAGTCAAGCTAAATCACTCAAGCCTACCACTTGTGAATGGCAGACCGTAATCAGCTTAAAACTGCTCAAGCACGAATGCAATGAAGATCAGGAGAGTATAGTGTTTCCCAGTGTTAAGTCCCAACGAAGCCGTCGAGAATAGTCAAACGTATAGTGATCGCGAGATTTGAACGGAAAAGATATTTGAAGATGATTATAACTAAGGAAAAGCCCATAAACTACAGGGGCTTAAATGCAAATTAAAGGAAATTTAAAAAGATAAAATCTATTAAATAAACGCTATCACTATATTTAAAATGATGAACGTTTAAAATTTAAAACTAAAAACTTACGTTTAAATAAAAATTACGTAAACGTATAAAATAAAAAGTGAAACTTACACAATATTAAGCCTAAAAATATGAAAAATACATTTTTACAAACCTAATGATAAAATAAAATTTATAGAAAAAAGAAAATTATTTTTATAACTAATTAATTAATTACTATTAATTAAAAACTATTTTTAACTATTTAATAATTACTTAAAATACAAGAAAATAGGAAATAAAGCTAGAAAAATAAAATTATGAAATGAAAAAGTCTAAAATATCAAAAGAGAATTTTCAAAACTATTTTTGTATTTTTCTGATTATTTTTCTATTTTCTAGGAATTTTAAACTATTTAAAACTAATTAAATTATTTAAAAATACCAATTTAACTAAGAAAAATCTAGAAAAATATTTTTTTTCTCTTTTTATATTTATCTTAACTTAAGAAAATTGAAAAATTATTTTTTTGAACCTTTTCTTAATTTTTTGTATTAAATGCTATTTAAAAATGCTTAAAAACTAATTAAAATTAAGAAAAATAGCAAACAAGCTTGGAAAAATCTGAAAATTTCAGGAAAAGCTTAAAATAATATTAGGAAGCTAGGAAAAATGGAAAAACATGGGCTTGTTAGGAGGAAATAGAAACTGAAGGCACAAGTGCTTAAAAATAAGCACTTGGGATAAGCTAATGAGCACCAATAAGCACCAACTGATAACAAAGGCTATAATATGCTAAAAGAACCAAAATGAAACAAGTCTCAACAAGCCTAGACCTCTGATTTGCAAGTTGCTAAGATTTGGCTTGTTGAACTTATGTACTAAAAACAGTTATGAGACCAACTTGGAGATTAAGCAAAAGCTAATCAATAAGCTGAAATGAAAAACAAAAAGTAGGAACTAAAACAAGACCTGACTATCTCGAGCCAAGGATGAGACTCAGATAAGCTCAATTGAGCTTTTCCCAAGCCCTTCAAACCCCTGTGCAGACTTGATGCCCTGCACAGGGGATTTGGCACCATTTTGACAAGCCATAATGAAGCTTATAGATAATTCACAAAAATACACAAAATTAGTAATAATAAAATAGACCAGATGAACTTTTCAAACCTACAAATTTCATTTGATTTGGTCTGAATTGAGCCCAAGAAAAATCACTCCAGTTGAGCCAAAACTGAGATTTTGCACATTTTGACTTTTGACAAAACTGAAAAGGTTGACTTAATTGAGTTTTGATCTTGATTTACCCACTGAATATGATGTGCTAAGATGAATTGTACCTCAAGCTAAAACTATGAATTTTGAACACAAAATAAGTTTTATTTTTGAAAATCCTCACGCTTAAGTGAAACAGATGGAGCATGATTTTGACTTTTTACAAATTAAACACTGGTTATATTGGTTTGACTAATCTTATAGGACTTAATGTGACACAAATTGACAACAAGTAACAACACAAGAGAAGTCTAGCACAGATAACTAATCCAATCCAAACACTACTTTAGTGGACTGATTTTGAGTTTGTTAAGGTAAATGAATACCAAGGTTAATGAAACTGCTTTTTATCACTTTGTTATGAGTTTTTAAACTTATTTGAGCACGAAATATCACTAAGCTACAATTACTCTAGTCTCTATTCTACACTTTTATGACAGTTAACACAAGTTTTTTTTTAGAAAAATGAGAATTAATCCACAAATCTACAATGTTAAGCTTTAAATTAACTGAGATACACTTATTAAGCTACAAGAACTGTAAATAATCTGGGTATAAGCAATGGAACAAGAATTCACAAAAATAGAAAATTTCTTACAAAATGATATCCAAGCTGAGAATTTATGAACTAGATACCAAGGACCATCCTACTACCTCCCATGAGGTTCTAAACCATCTTTCATTCCATATCCAACTCTCTACTGCCTTTGATCCTTTGTCTTTGATTTTTGATTTTTACCTTATTTATCCTATTTTTTTGGTATTTTGAAATGGTTGAGTAAAACTGGTTCTTGAAGGATTCTAAGAGCTTATAAGCTTTGTCACAAGCTTATATGAGCTTAAGAAACAATTACAACAACTTATTAACAACTTTTGTATTTCATGAGAAATTAACCATGGAATTTAACATAAACTTAAACCCGATTAAAACTTGAAATTTATAACTAAAATACATTCATTTATACTGGAAACACTTGAATTAAATACTTGAGAGCTTAAACAAACACTGGAAAGTTTAAAACATTAAAAACGACATTAAGAAAATTAAATAAAAACTAACTACTTGTTGTCTTCCTTCTCTCTTCTCTTATTTATGCTTCAAGACACCTCCACGTGTCCTCATGAGTGTTTCCCACCACCCTATTTGACCAATGGTTGAGCAGAGACTACATTTGCCTTTTGATGATTTTTGGCGGGAAACTCTGGTATTTGACTTCTGGGGCTTCACTTGCAACTAGGGGTGAGAGGTGTAATGATGAGGTGGGTTGAGTGTGGAAGAGATAAGGGAAAAGGTGAGGTGATGGTGAGAGTTGCAGAGCTAGCAGAGCAAGTGGAAGTGGTAAGCAGGAGGTGGGAGGGAAACAGGTGCTCGTTTGACTTGGTTTGACAAAGGGGTCAAAAGGAGAAGGGTCAAGGTTATTGGTAGGGTTCATAATGGGTAAAGGCAGGGGTCAATTCAGTTTTGACAAGTCTTGGAATTAAATAAATACAAGGACTATTAGTGTAATTCTTCCAAACTTGAGGGACCAATCCTGTAATTTTCCAAAGTTGACACAAGGACTAAAAGTGACAAGTATCAATAGTTCAAGGATCAAAGCTGTCATTTTCACATTTTCCAGGGACCATACTTGACAATTTTGAAAGTTCAGGGACCTTTGTTGCCATTTTACAAAAGATTTATTCAAGGACCATTTTTGACAAATTAGAATATTTCAGGGACCTTGAATAACATTTCTCTTTATTTAGATTTACTGGGACTGTTTTGACAACTTTTGAAACTTGGGGACTAAAACGCCAATTATGCAAATTTGATACTTTTTCACGTGATTTTGATATTTTTAAATTTAAAACACATAAAACACTTATTTGTGATATTTTTATCATTTTGATGCATTTCGAGTGTTTTCGGATGCTTTTGCAGTTTAAATGGTACAAAAATGATGAGTATTTAGACACTCATCAATCCCCACACTAAGATATTGCTAGTCCCTAGCAATGTTTTAAGAAAAATTAATGGATTTCATCTCTTTACCAAAAGCCATTACTTCTGGAGTAGCCAAATGTTTTAGTTCAAGTAAGAACCTTGGTACATCGATAACCAAATGATTTTGAGCAAACCACCAACAGTATAAGGATTTGATGTGTCTTTACCGTAGCCGCCCTTCGGACTAGCCAACTCTTAGATAAATTATCAATATTATCTTTGGTGAGTCGATCACCAATTATGGTTTTTCCATCGCCTTTACCACAAGCCATAACCTTACGGGCTAGCCAACTCTTCACTTTTAAGGATATGGTGAGTTGAAAACATACAATTTTGGGCAAATTGTGTCCGTCCAACGGATTTGAGAAAGCTTTACCAAGAGCCGTTTGCTCCTGGATTAGCCAATCCTTATGTGGGTTAGACATAGTGGACTGATTACCATTTGTTGTGTTTAGTACATAGTACTTCCACTAAAAAAAATTTTAAAATTTGGCCATTTTGGGGGAAAAAGGGACTAAAAGGGTACATTTATGATCAAATTCGCCAGAATTCCCCCCCCCACACTTAGAAATGAATATTGTACTCAATATTCAAAGTGTGGAAACACAACAATTGTCCTCAATATTATCCCCGGCAGCGGCGCCAAAATTTGATTGCGCGCAAAACAGTCAAGCTAAATCACTCAAGCCTACCACTTGTGAATGGCAGACCGTAATCAGCTTAAAACTGCTCAAGCACGAATGCAATGAAGATCGGAGAGTATAGTGTTTCCCTGTGTCGTTAAGTCCCAACGAAATGCGAGAATAGTCAAACGATAGTGATCGCGAGATTTGAATCGAAAAGATATTTGAAGATGATTATAACTAAGGAAAAGCCCATAAACTACAGGGGCTTAAATGCAAATTAAAGGAAATTTAAAAAGATAAAATCTATTAAATAAACGCTATCACTATATTTAAAATGATGAACGTTTAAAATTTAAAACTAAAAACTTACGTTTAAATAAAAATTACGTAAACGTATAAAATAAAAAGTGAAACTTACACAATATTAAGCCTAAAAATATGAAAAATACATTTTTACAAACCTAATGATAAAATAAAATTTATAGAAAAAAGAAAATTATTTTTATAACTAATTAATTAATTACTATTAATTAAAAACTATTTTTAACTATTTAATAATTACTTAAAATACAAGAAAATAGGAAATAAAGCTAGAAAAATAAAATTATGAAATGAAAAAGTCTAAAATATCAAAAGAGAATTTTCAAAACTATTTTTGTATTTTTCTGATTATTTTTCTATTTTCTAGGAATTTTAAACTATTTAAAACTAATTAAATTATTTAAAAATACCAATTTAACTAAGAAAAATCTAGAAAAATATTTTTTTCTCCTTTTATATTTATCTTAACTTAAGAAAATTGAAAAATTATTTTTTTGAACCTTTTCTTAATTTTTTGTATTAAATGCTATTTAAAAATGCTTAAAACTAATTTAAATTAAGAAAAATAGCAAACAAGCTTGGAAAAATCTGAAAATTTCAGGAAAAGCTTAAAATAATATTAGGAAGCTAGGAAAAATGGAAAAACATGGGCTTGTTAGGAGGAAATAGAAATCGAAGGCACAAGTGCTTAAAAAAATAAGCACTGGGATAAGCTAATGAGCACCAATAAGCACCAACTGATAACAAAGGCTATAATATGCTAAAAGAACCAAAATGAAACAAGTCTCAACAAGCCTAGACCTCTGATTTGCAAGTTGCTAAGATTTGGCTTGTTGAACTTATGTACTAAAAACAGTTATGAGACCAACTTGGAGATTAAGCAAAAGCTAATCAATGTTTGAAATGAAAAACAAAAAAGTAGGAACTAAACAAGACTGGTGACTATCTCGAGCCAAGGATGAGACTCGATAAGCTCAATTGAGCTTTTCCCAAGTTTCAAACCCCTGCAGACTTGATGCCCACAGGGATTTGGCACCATTTTGACAAGCCATAATGAAGCTTATAGATAATTCACAAAAATACACAAAATTAGTAATAATAAAATAGACCAGATGAACTTTTCAAACCTACAAATTTCATTTGATTTGGTTCAGAATTGAGCCCAAGAAAAATCACTCCAGTTGAGCCAAAACTGAGATTTTGCACATTTTGACTTTTGACAAAACTGAAAAGGTTGACTTAATTGAGTTTTGATCTTGATTTACCCAATCAATATGATGTGCTAAGATGAATTGTACCTACTGTAAGCTAAAACTATGAATTTTGAACACAAAATAAGTTTTTATTTTCTCAAAATCCTCACGCTAAGTAATCCGAAAACAGATGGAGCATGATTTTGACTTTTTACAAATTAAACACTGGTTATATTGGTTTGACTGATCTTATAGGACTTAATGTGACACAAATTGACAACAAGTAACAACACAAGAGGAGTCTAGCACGTATAACTAATCCAATCCAAACACTACTTTAGTGGACTGATTTTGAGTTTGTTAAGGTAAATGAATACCAAGGTTAATGAAACCGCTTATCACTTTGTTATGAGTTTTAAACTTATTTGAGCACGTAAATATCGCCTTAAGCTACAATTACTCTAGTCTCTATTCTACACTTTTATGACAGCTTAACACAAGTTTTTTAGAAAATGAGAATTAATCCACAAATCTACAATGTTAAGCTTTAAATTAACTGAGATACACTTATTAAGCTACAAGAACTGTAAATAATCTGGGTATAAGCAATGGAACAAGAATTCACAAAATAGACAATTTCTTACAAAATGATATCCAAGCTGAGAATTTATGAACTAGATACCAAGGACCATCCTACTACCTCCCATGAGGTTCTAAACCATCTTTCATTCCATATCCAACTCGCTATCACGCCTTGATCCTTTGTCTTTGATTTTTGATTTTTTACCTTATTTATCCTATTTTTTTGGTATTTTGAAATGGTTGAGTAAAAATGGTTCTTGAAGGATTCTAAGAGCTTATAAGCTTTGTCACAAGCTTATATGAGCTTAAGAAACAATTACAACAACTTATTAACAACTTTTGTATTTCATGAGAAATTAACCATGGAATTTAACATAAACTTAAACCCGATTAAAACTTGAAATTTATAACTAAAATACATTCATTTATACTGGAAACACTTGAATTAAATACTTGAGAGCTTAAACAAACACTGGAAAGTTTAAAACATTAAAAACGACATTAAGAAAATTAAATAAAAACTAACTACTTGTTGTCTTCCTTCTCTCTTCTCTTATTTATGCTTCAAGACACCTCCACGTGTCCTCATGAGTGTTTCCCACCACCCTATTTGACCAATGGTTGAAAGGAGACTACATTTGCCTTTTGATGATTTTTAAGGCGGAAACTCGTATTTGACTTCTGGGGCTTCTGACTGCAACTAGGGGGTGAGAGGTGTAATGATGAGGTGGGTTGAGTGTGGAAGAGATAAGGGAAAAAGGTGAGGTGATGGTGAGAGTTGCAGAGCTAGCAGAGCAAGTGGAAGTGGTGCAGGAGGGGGAGGAAACAGTGCTCGTTTGACTTGGTTTGACCAAGGGGTCAAAAGGAGAAGGGTCAAGGTTATTGGTAGGGTTCATAATGGGTAAAGGCAGGGGTCAATTCAGTTTTGACAAGTCTTGGAATTAAATAAATACAAGGACTATTAGTGTAATTCTTCCAAACTTGAGGGACCAATCCTGTAATTTTCCAAAGTTGACACAAGGACTAAAAGTGACAAGTATCAATAGTTCAAGGATCAAAGCTGTCATTTTCACATTTTCCAGGGACCATACTTGACAATTTTGAAAGTTCAGGGACCTTTGTTGCCATTTTACAAAAGATTTATTCAAGGACCATTTTTGACAAATTAGAATATTTCAGGGACCTTGAATAACATTTCTCTTTATTTAGATTTACCAGGGACTATTTTTGACAACTTTTGAAACTTGGGGGACTAAAACTCGCCAATTATGCAAACATGATACGTTTTTCACCAGATTTTGATATTTTTGCATTTAAAACACATAAAACACTTATTTGTGATATTTTTATCATTTTGATGCATTTCTGAGTGTTTTCAGATGTTTTTGCAGTTTAAATGGTACCAAAATGATGAGTATTTAGACACTCATCAGAAGGAGAAACAAGTTTTGGGTTCCATTTTCATAAGATAAGAGCATCTTCGGGTTAGTTTCTAGTCGGGTTAAGCATTGGAAGCTAGGTTGTTTATCGTCTCACTCGTTCTTGGTCTCACACTCTCATTCGACACGCTAAGTCTCGACCCACTGTGAGCCTCCAAACTTCCTCATTTGTTTACTTCTTTATCACTTTAAGTTTCGTACATACATGCAAGTATATGTGAATTTGGTTTTGTTGTGTTTAGGAAAGCTTGTGTGGTAGTAACCAAAAATCTCGTTAACACATAAACAATCTCAAAAATAAACTAATATTCGCGTTGTTTTCAAATCGACATACACATTTATATCATGAGCATATTTGAGCTTTTGAACTTAAAACAACTAAAGGAAACATGAATTAAGCAATGACTAAGTATTGACTTGTTGAGGCTTGAGCACACAAAGAAGAAAAACACAATCCATGCATAATCGCATGTACACGACCTCAGTGCTGAGTAAAAAGATAAATATAACACAGTATACACTTGATAAATATATTTAAACTGTAAAGTAAAACATAACAAGTAGCCTACCTCAGTTGGTTATGGTGTTGGGTCGTCAAGCGAATGGTCACGAGTTCAAGCCACAGCAGTGGCAGTTTTGCATTTTTTTGTTATTTTTGCCACTTCCACCATTTGACAGTTTCAGCCCCTCCAATTTAATTGACTTGCTGCTTTTCTTAAAAACTCATATATAAGTTGTAACTTATAAGAACTTATACACTTTCAATCCTTAACTTTGAATAACTTATCATTTTTCTTAAAAACTTTTATAAGTTTATAACTTGTATAACTTTTACAATATTAAATCCCTCAAGATTAACTTTGGAACTTTTCACCCTAAACCTTTTATAAGATCGATGAGACTTATATTATTTACCACGTTTCGCTAACTAAATATGTTTAAAACATATTTTACGATCACATCGGCGTAAACTATAAATAATATATTTGTTAAAATATATTATTTAACCACAATTTCAATAAATATATATTTTATATATGTTTTCACACCTCAAAACTAAATAAATCAAATTAAAATAATTCTATTTTTATTTAACTTAAACCAATATTCAAGCCAACTCGTATACAAGTAAAATTGTACCTTTATTTGAGAGCCAATACTTACAATCACTTGAAATGATTTAAACGTAAGCTCTGCCACACAAGCAACATTAAACACAACCACTTGTAAATATTTAAACTTATTTAAACACTTGAGTCGTGAGTAAACAAAACTGCAGACTGAGACTTGCCGTATTATATCTAGGTTTTATGTCGAAGCCATTACCATTGCTTACTTGATATTATCATACATTGCCTACCGAATCATCAAGGTGAGTTTATAGCCCCACTTTTACTCTTATTAATTGCTTTATAAAACTATGGGGTGAGAAACATGCAAAACTCTTTTCGGACCTGAAACTGAAAACACTATTACGTGAAACAACCTTGAATCCCAACTATGCTACCGTTAGTTCCCTTTTGGGAGGCGCGATTGTTATGAATAGATCTATTGGGGATGACACCCCGCTCGAGTTTGACCGATAGGCAAACGCGTGATATCATATCGTATTGATTGAGTGTACTGGAAATACACTTGATGGGTTTTATTTATCATGCTTCTAGATGCATGCACACTGTCGTAGTTTCGGTCGCATGAACTTGGTACTAGCGTAATAGCCTTTTTGCATATAGTGTCATTCACGGAGATGCTATATGTGCAACTGTGGTCCAACTTGGTTTCCTAAACTTAAACCTATGAACTCACCAACCTTTGTGTTGACATTTTAGCATGTTTTTCTCAGGTTTATTGCTTGGAGTGGGCAATGGCAAAGGCATTCGTTGAAGACTGGCATCCGAAGTGTTTTCAAGCAAATCTAATATAACTTTTAATGGGACAACATATATTTTTATTGGCTTAACTTCCGCACTTTGAAACAATGATGTAAAACTATTTCTCAAATTAATCTATCTTTCGATACTGGAATAGATTTTCCATTCTTTATTCCTTGTGTTGTGTATATTGATTATCTTTCGATAATGGAATAGATTTTCCATTCTTTATTCCTTATGTTGTGTATATTGATTTAGTAGCACCCCATGACCCGAACGCTTCAGCTGTGCAAATTTCGAGGGTGTTACATCTCCGCTTAGGAATACCAAAGCGCACTATTGAGTCTAGAGCCACGAGATTCATCAAAAGATCTCTTAGGAACACTTGACATTTCATCACTTGTCGTTCAACATTAAGGACGCAAGTGATACAATTCTAGAGTCCTACACAGATCTTAGCAATCTGTCGCGAACATTTATGAGGGGTTCACAATTGTGATCCTCAGTGATTGAATGGAAACTCCTGCCAGGGTCAACATCAAACACCGACAGAAGTCGCTTCGGTAGCCCCTGTGGGTTACGCTTAGTGTTGTCTCAAACGGTCTACGTGGGGTGATGCTTCTGTACCTCACTCACCCGAACTGTAGGTGTACTTCGGTACATCATGTTATCCTACTTGAGGGACTCCAGTTTAGGAACAGCCTTTGTGAGAATTATAGATGTGTTTTTACAATATGTTATTAACACGCTTGAAGTTCGAACTTACAATTGCTGGAAATCCCGCTAAGGATATTCCTTTCAAGAATCGAGTCCTAAAGATGTGGGTCATTACTTGAACTTGTTCAATGTAATGCTAACTGTACCTTATGGGATTGGGACAGCTGATTCGCCCGACCAAGGTGAATGGAATCAAGACATTCATCAAAAGAACAATCGTAGTGGTCAATTCTCTAAGAAACGACCACAGTGATCGATTGGTGTTTTTCACTAACCAATTCTTATGTTTTCTTCTTATGGATGCTCCTGGGAGATGATCGTGTTGATTCTCCACATGCTCATACAAACAACAACACAAATTGAAGTTCTCTCGAAAGGCAACACAAAAGTCAAAATGATTCTTCTTCAAAGCCAAAGAATCTACAAACTTTAAAGACTAAGAGAACTACATCAAAACTGAAATCCAACGTCAAAGAGCATGTGAGCATGTTGGAGAAAGACGTGGAGACGCCTGGGCAATGAAGCGGACCTGATGCAGACTACAACAACATAACATCACCATATCCACAACAGAATAAAAGAACAAAGATAACGAAGACGTCAAAGCTGAAAACTTCAAAAGAAACAAGATCCTCACACTGGGGAGATTGTTAGAATCAAGGCATTTCTTCTCACAAGAAAGAGGAATGTCAGAAGACGTCAAGGCAACTATTACATCAACACCAACAAATTTCAAGTGTTAGTAATTAGTATGTAATAGGTTGCCCATGAGCCTTGGCCCAAGCCCAATAATGAAGGAATGGACTAGACATGTTGCCCTAGCTCCCTTCCCCTATAAATACTAATGTAAACCTTCTCATGAAGGTTGGTTGTTCATTTTCACATAAATCCTACGCCTAAACTTTCATTATTCATACGTGTGTTTGTGTGTGTGTTCAACCAATCTCTCTTTCATCTTATTTCTTACATATTGATCCTTGTGTTAACTTATGGTGACCTAACACTTATCCTAATCAGTCAAGTGTTTTAAAACAATGTCACATCTCTCCTCAAAAAGTTTTCTAAACAATTTAAATCAATTGGTATCCCTAATCTCAAAGGGTTTGAAATTTGTGTTCGGTGGAGAGTTTGTGATTTAAATCAGAAATAAACTGATAATTTAGTGAGTGTATTAGAAAAGTAATATAAGGCACTCCTTCCTACATGTGTCAAACGATTTCAAATTTTCTATGCACATGTTAAGAGGGAGCATTTATCTAAAACCAAATATTTGACTCAAAGTGCAGGTTCTCTCTAATATGTGCAAAACTATTTCGAATATTGATGCATATATTGAGGGAGAGCAATTAAAAGAAAACCACACCCTTCCCCAAAATGTTTTGTCTAAAGTATTTAAATACTAGATTTGATCGGGGGAGAGATAATGATCCTTTTAGAAAACAAAATCATTTTATTGATAACGTGAAGAAGAATTGGAGCTTTCATTCAAATCTAACCTTCTATGTTTTCTCTCATCACTTTCTCACACATGTGTCAAAAGAATTCTTATACACAATGCACATGTTGAGGGGGAACATTTCTAAAAGATAAAAAACAATTAAGGTACAAAATGCTTTGATTTTATATCACAAGTACCTTGATTGATTTTTCAAATGGTTTTCATTTGGTTTCAAGGCGGAAAGAACTGTACCGAAAAGACCGAACATTTTACTTTATGCATTAGAGTTATAAGGATGGTAAGGTCAGGTATTAGTTCCCATGATCTCGCCAGAGCCAGAGGGATCTACTCAGAGACAATCGACTAGTTAGTGTAGAAGTCCTTAGGTACAATGAAAAAAGGAGAAAAGTGAGAATAAGGGAAAAGTACCGACTGACATAGAGCTAGAACTGGAACAAACCTAACAAGGTTCTAGTAATGAAGTCTCGGTAACCACTGAAGGGGTTGAAGAAAGAAAAAGAAATGAAAAGTGAAAAGGGTGAAAAGAAATAGCCCTCCAATAATTCAACCTTAGGGCAGAAACCGGGTTCAATACATATGCTACTGGTGGTTACTAAGGTAACACCGGTATTTAAGACAAGACGCATGGGCCCAGTGACACACTTCACTAAACTTCCTAAGCCACTCAAGTTCTCTTAAAAGGACTTGTTTCATTCTCACGGGGAACCTACATAATCTATCAACTTTCTCTTAGAGATTGTTGATATTGAAAAGAAGACCCTCTCCCTAGTCTTCGCCATAGGAAACCAAAATGCACAATTGAGTCTAAAGCCAATAGATCATCCACAAAATCTCATTAGGACACACAATACATGAAGACTTGCTGTTTCACACAATGTGGAAAGTAAGAATATATATATTGAGAGTCCTACGCATTATCCCTGTGGTATTTGCCAGAACATTTGAGTGATACTTAAAGTATTCACGATGAAGATGCAAATCCTTCTAGAGCCAACATCAAACAAGCTCTTGGTGGGTGACATGTGAGATTCTTCAAGAATCAAACTTGTGACAACTGGATAGAAACAATGGGGTGATTCAATCTTTAATCAACCTTGGTACAGGAAATGAATTGACGAATGCTTTTGTAAAACCTTTCGATGTGCTCTACAATTCTTTTCTCGTGGCACATCGACTGAGCATTATTTTCTTAAACAAAAGTATTTATGATTCAAACTTGATTTCTTCTCATAAAACCTTCGTCGTATTGCAAAACTCTCTTTCTTTAAGCAATATGCGATTGTTTTTCTAATAAATTTTTCATCAATTAGTGAATCTCAGTTCGCTGGTTCACTCACTCCGTGTTGTCTACTTTGGGACGCTCTGGTTTGAGAATGGCTAGATCAAGCTGCGAAACCCTGTCAAAGAGATTCTTAGGAATTCTACATGATCAAACGCAGTATTTATACTGATCAACGAGGAACCGTGGTTCTTGCAACCTTATTCAACGAAAGATAACAAAGACACTTTCGTGTGTTTTATTGCTAAGTGTTGTTTGCATGAACATTTGACGGTTGCAGCTGATCGATATTAAGAAGTCAATTCATAACCGCATGCTCACAACACAAACTCCTAATTGAAGAAAATCATGACAATCAAAGACGAAAACAATGCTTCCGCTACTCTGATGATAAGATGTCATGATCCATAAAGTGTGAGCATGTCGGTCCAAAAGTCACAAACATCACATAAAGGCAACACAGAAAAGGATGAGTCAAGAGATTTACTGTGGCTGATGATCTCTAAGAAGGATCAAAGAATAACCAATCCGTGGTTCAGTTAAAGACCTCCACTTAAAGTATAAAACATGCTGAATTTGAAGAATCAAAGATTACAAGCTACAGAGTAAAGAACTTACAAAAGAATCCAAGAACATACAAAATGTAATATTTGTTTGTAACTGAGGTGACCTCCCTTAGGGGGAGATTGTTGGGATTTGGAAAATCCGTTAGTTAAAGACTCGGCCACCTCAAGTATATGTAATCATTAGAAAGCTCGTAGTCGTAGTCGTTCAGTTATTGTTAGTAGTTATTTAAGTAGCACCTTGGAGGACCGACGGGTCTTTACCCACTGTATGCCTGATACACATCCCGTAGGTGGCGTATTTTGTAAGACACTATAAATACCCTTTTCCTCCCAAGGCAAAGGATGGAGCTTCATAATATACTTTACTTTCTCTCACTAGAAGTTCCTAATTCTCTCCATCTTTCTCTCTCTAGAACTCATATAATTCGAACCATATATTCTTGTGATTGTGTGTTTATGAAAACCAATATGTTACAGTTCAGACAACCATGAACTTCCTGGACAAAACCAGCACTGACAGGGCTGAGCTTATCAAGACTATTCAGGGGATCACTACAACTCTTCAGAATGTTCAGGAAGCTGTCAAAGATGATCCATCTCATAATAATAAAATTCTTGAAGCTTCTGAAACTTACACAAAACTAATATCACTTAGCTCATCTCCCTGATCCAAAGCTTTGATCTTAAAGGTCTCATATCCTATGTTGCAGATCTCAACAAAACTACTCTCCTTTAAGAAAGGCACCTTGAAGTATGGGCCAAGTCATCAACTTCCATGGCTTGGAATCTTGGTGTAAGAATGACAGCCATTGAAGCTTCTCAGGCTGATATTCACATTGAACTGTCTACGCTCAGGAAAGATACTTCGGAAATCAAATCTATGATGACTGAAATCTATCAGGCTTTCAAAGGTCAGTCTTTAACCCCCTTAAGCAGTATGCCACAGACAACACTTGCTCTCATCGATGTGCCAACAACTGTTGGGGAAGATCATCATCGAAGAGCCTCTTTCTCACAATAAGGGGAGACTGAATACATGCAAGAGGCACAACAGACTGAAGAGCCTAAAGTAGCAGTGCCCATATCATCCTTCAAGCCACCTATTCATGAACAACCAATCCCTGAAGAACAAACAATCACCACAATCATTACTAGATCATCTCCTAACCCCAAAAGAAAAGAGAAGGAAATTGGAACCACAGCAGAGCCTGAAGTCCAAACAAAGCTAGTTCCAACATCATCAATTATTCGATAGGACCACTGACGAACCTGTCAAGGTTCCTTACATGATAAATGGAAAGATGTATCATCTTAAAAATGAAGAAATCAATGCTCACTTGGAGAAAGAGGAACTGATGAAGAAGGCTTGTGAAGAAGCAAAGAAACTGAATTGACAAAATCAACAATGATAAAAATTATTTATGAAGAAGCTGAGAAGATTGGATTTAATCTAAAGAAAGTCATAAGTGACGCAGAAGGGGTAAAGTTCAAGAAAGCTCAGGATACTGAATTGCTGGATCACAAGAATGAACATACTGAAAGGATTAAAAGACTGACAGAGCTGAAAAGAAAAGGGTTGAACAATATATGTGGACTATGACAAACAGACTAAAGTCTGAGCCTATCATAAATGTGAAGATTCAGCCCAAATCCAAGCATGCAGTACTTTATATCTACAAGGACAGTGACAAAAGAAATTTTAATGTGCATGATCCTTTCAAATTTTCAGACTTTGGGATCACTCAGCTAGATGAATTATTTCCAATTATTGAAAAGAAAAAGAACACCACTGTTAAAGACCCGATGAATATGGTCATCGAAGTACCTGAGCATGGTATTTTCTTCACTGATGCATTTGGTGATTAAGCCTTTCAAAGATGGAGTGATATTGACAGAGCTGGGATTGAAGCTCTAGTGTCATACTTGGTGATGGCTTCCAACATCAAAACCTCTGAAAATGCCGGATTCTGCCAGAAATAAGGAAGTTCATTGATGAGCACCCAAATCAAGAAAAACTAAAGTCTAATAAATTGAAATTGGAAGTTGTTGGTTACATAATGGACTGAGTACCTTTAGTTTTACTCTAATTATCATTTTGTTGTATCTGTTAGGAACTTTTGTAAACCTATTAATGAATTATGTTTTATGTTTATCAGTGTTCCTTAGTTACTTTATTGTATCTTCTGTGTAAGAAGAAGACCTTTGCTCACTAACACTAAACAAGAAACACTTAGGCTATATTTATATCCAACTAGGGGGAGACTATTGGGTCCATTCAGTACCCAAGTACCCTTAAACTAGGATTTGAAAAGTACCCTAAGCATTGTATAACCGTGAACATCAATCAAGTCACTGAGTGAACAGTCACTCAGTGATTTATCTTCAGGAAGCTCAGGACAAGCCTAAGAAGAAATACTTTCCATTCAGTGAGGCAGGACTCAGTGAATGATACCTGAGCCAAAGAATAAGGTGATGGGTTTAGGGAGTGATGACAATAGCTCACTGAACCCTAAGTCTCCTCAACAATAAAGAAGACTGAAGACGGGACAAAGCGAGATAAGTATGAAACATATAAGGGAGAGTCCTTATCAAGAAAATGTGAAACTTACCCTGAATGGTTAAGGATCATAACAGTGTCATCACTGTCATTCAGAAAGCAACATTGTCCTTTACTCAACATAGAACATTGTAACAGAGATAAAATGTTAGGAATTGGAAATTTCATAGTGAAGTGTCGGTCACCCCAACTGTTGTCTAGCATATGTTAGCTCGTAGACATATCGTTATTTACTAGTTTATTTGTTAGTTAATAGCTTAGTTTAGCTTAGTGTAACACCTTGGAGGAAGGACGGGTCTTTACCCACTGTATACCTGATCCATATTCTGACAGGAGGATGAGTAGTCTGTAACTATAAATACCCCTTCCATCTTTGGAAGGGGTGGTGCTTCTAATCTAACATTTCTTCTTTTTGTTTTTACTTTCTCTCTCAAGAAACACCCTCTCTACTCTTTCTATCTCTAACCATGGCATACTTGATTCACCACCATCCTAGACCACCCGAATCATCAAAAAACATAATATGTATGATCCAACAATTGGTATCAGAGCTCAGGTTATGTTGTTCTTGATGATTCGTACGGTCTTTAAGCAGTTTTTTGTGCGATTTGTTACAGTTCATTGATGCGGTTTGATGGGGTTGTGTGATGTTTGATGTGTTGAAGTTGCTAAGATGATGTTGGTGTATACGTGATGCTTATTGGTTGATGAATCTGTTGTTAAATACTGATTTTAACTCGTTTTTTACTGGTCTAAATTAGATATCTTAAGCTGTTTTTAAGTTTCTGATGGCATTTAATGTTTTCTGGGTCTTCATTTCATAGTTCTTGAATAAGGTTTGTCTGTCGTTCTTGGATGCAATTTGTCATCAAACTGTGCGGTTTGGTAACTAAAAGCTGCGTTTTGATCATAAAAAGCGATTTGACTTATGTCCATTTTGATACCAAAATGTCCAGATTTGATGTACTCTATACGGTTTGGTTCTAAAAATGCATTTTGTCAAGAGCGATTTGGTACTAAAATCATGCATTTTGGTCGATGCGTTTTGGTCGATGCGTTTTGATCGATGCGTTTTGGTTCTAAAGCGGTTTGTTTAAGTGTCCAGATTCAATGCATCTAATGCGGTTTGTATAAGTATGCGATTTGATAAAAGTCAACTGCGTTTTGACTAAAGTCAACTGTGTTTTGATTAAAGTCAACTGTGTTTTGTAAATGAAAGCGGTTTGATAAGTATAAAGCGGTTTGGCACTAAAATCAGGTTGCGGTTTGAGTAACTAGGACTGCGTTTTGAGAAAATAAGGTGCGGTTTGCCATTTTACGTTTTGAGTTAACTGAAAAGAGCGGTTTGAAGAATGCAATGGGTGCAATTTGGTAAAATGTCAAGAAGTGGGTTGTTTAATTTGAAGACGATATTTGGTCTAAACCTTCTTTACACCACATAATCACTAATCAACAAGCATTAACAATCAATATTTTAGACGACAACAAACATCATTAAACGATTCAGTTTATCACATGATTCATTCAACATCATTCATCATCAATTCAACAATATCAACATCAAACGAATACAGTTTACTCTTCACAACATCTACACTCAATTGCTACAAACATCATTCATCATTATGATTCAAATCATAATTAGTATCAACATCATAAATATCATCAACTCAACACTCAATCAAGCAAGAATTAAAACGAATATATCTGAACAATAAATGAAACAGAAACAAATCATTCATGTCTGGTTCTTTCCTTAGGTTCGTTCATCTTCAGAAACTCCTACTTCACCAAATTCTCATAACTGAAAGTAATAATCAAAGAAGATCTCAGTATTTCTTTTACTTTCATGATATTCTAATTCTTATCTAGACCGTTGAAGATCATCAGTCAAAAGTAAAAGTAAAACCATCATTGATCATGACTCAATACACTAAATGAAGATCAAATCTAGATCTCAGAATGTTTCATCATCGATCTAAGAGAAGTATTACTTCTTTCACATGTACGAATTAAAGGATTAGAGTGACAACAACTTTCGTCGTACTCTCATTCCTTTTGATTCGTTTCTGAATACAACATGTTTAATGAAAGATTAATCTAAGGTTGAAGTTTATACCTCATGTGAATATACGATCTAAGAAATGAGTTTAACAATAGATGTTAACTCGTTTTTCTTGAGATTCACAAATTTTTACCTCTTGAGGTCGTTTAAGAAGACTAATCGATAATAATTATTACCTTCAAATAGTTGGTTTGATCTCTTAATTTTTCCATCAACTCAAGCCATTCCTGTGGCGAGTTAGTAGTTGTCATGAAATTGAAACGAGCCTGATACTTGTGAGTTGGATAAAGCATTTTGGTAAGATTGTTGAAGCGATTTGTGTTTGAGTTTGTTAATTGTGATTAGGTCGTGAGTTGGATTAGGAAAGGTGTGAGGTATTGACAAAAGATGGGGGCGAATACATATTAGGGTTTGTCTAAGACGAATTAGGGATTAAGAGTGATATGAGGTGCTTTTATGCACCCCGTTTAATTAGGGTAAGTATTTGTTTTCATGGGCTGTGTTTGCATATCTTTGAAATGGGTCGTGACCTTAAGTGTGAAAATGAGATGATTCTAAGCACATCATGGATCGTGTCATGGGCCTGTTTTTAGATCATAACATTTTCAAGGAGGTTTTAGTGTATGCCAATTGTTGGTTAAAATATGATTGTGTGTTTTGAGCCGGATACTATCATTTGATAATGAGTTGAGCTTTAATGTTATAGTATCAATTTTGGGTCGAATTTAAGTGGTGATTAATAACCGGGTAAATTAATTTGATTATGGGCCAAGTTTTGGATCAAGGATAGTAAAGATTGGGATAGTTAATATTCTCATCGGACTGGTTGGTATATGAATTAATTGGAACGGATTTGGATGATGGATCGCATATATGAGATTTGACAAATATGAGATTTGATAATATGAGGCTTATGAGATTTTGGTGTTATGAGTTTTGTTGAAGTGATTTGACTTGATGAGATTTGCGACTTGTTATGAGATTTGATGATGAGATTCGTTGTGTTATGTGATTAGTATTTGGTTTATACATTCTCACGGAGGATATTGTGTCTCGGCTTGATTTGATGTTTATACAAAGTTGTCTACGGGGTTGTTTGTACAATATTTCTTATATGGATTTAAAGTGAGGTTTTCCCAACGCGTTTACTTATTTCGTCTTCTTTCTTTCTTTTCTTCCGCGAAGATGACTTGTTTGGGCGTTTATTGAGTATGATAAAGACTTGGCTATCTAGTTACCTTTGTGATCCTTTCTCATTTAATCCAGAAAGTAGCTATCACTTCGGTGTCTTACGCAGTTGAGGATTCGTCAAGAGGTTTTGTACATTGGGTACACTGTTTTCTTTTTCACGAGGATTAGCACAAGTTTACTTCACCATGTGGTCACAACAATTACCGACAGAAATACGTGAATGATGTGTTTACCAAAGGGTTGATTGGTTGAGATGTGATCAGCAATTCTCATGGAATATTCTTCGCTACAAAATGTCATAATACTTCACAGTCTGAGCAAAATCTTTCGAGAATCTTCAGTGTCACTCATGATTTTTTAAAATGTTTGCTTATGACAAGAATTTTTCATGCAGATGGTCGTACACGCTAATGATGCTTCCGAAATTTCAAAACCATCATGGGGGAGAAACGTGTACTTTGATGTTTTACGAACAACCTCCAAGGGAAAGTAGTCTATTTTACTTAGTATGGTTTGTGAAGTATTCTATATATGGGAGAAGAATTGTTGATGAAGGAGAATGAACTATTGATGAACCTCTGCATGTTCCCCTAAAACAGAGATTCACCGAAACCAAAGTTGTCATTACACATTCAAGCTGACATTGTTTACGGTCTAGTCTTGGTTTTTTAAAATCCCACGAAAGAAACTATTTCTCGGTTAAAATCATAGATTTGTAAAATCCTGTGACAATGGAAACATCCTGGTATAAGTAAAGTGCATTTCTGGATTTATCCTACGGTTTATACCATAGAATTGTAAAATCCCGTGATGATGGAACCATCCTGGAGAAAGGAAAGTGTATTTCTGGATCGTATCTGATGCTGGTGCAACGGTTTCTACTTCGAAGAAGGGATAAAAGGGTGTACTTCATGAATTGGATGTGAGTTTGGATATTCTTCATGGCAGTTTGGTTATTACAAGGCTTTACGGGGTTATGTGCTTTTAACCATGGTCGGGATGAAACCATTATAATAGTTCACTTAAAATCGTCAAAGGAGGCTAGATCTGGGCTTTTTTATTTATTTGAAGTTGAAGTAAAATTTCACGGGTGAGTGTACTTAGTATCTGAAGGTATCGGGGATGGTTGGATGAAGGTTCTTCGAGATCCTTGTTGGAATCACTCCTAAACTATATTTCAAGTGTTTGTAATTAACATGTAATAGGTTGCTTAATTAGGCTTTTATGTTTGTATTAAAGGCAAGGCTTATGTAGAAAGCCCATAAGCCTTGGCCCATATCCAATAAGGAAAGGAAGGGAATTTGTGTGTTGCCCTAGTTCCTTTCCCTATAAATAGTAGTGTAAACCTTCCTTAGAAGGTTGGTTGTTCACTTTGCAATACACTCTACGCATAACTTTTCCTTTATATCATACGTGTGTGATTGTGTGTGTTCATCCGCTCACTTCTTTACCTATTTCTTACATATTGATGCTTGTGTTACAATATGGTGACCTAACAGTGGTATCATTCGCCATCTAGTTGGGTGAAACACTTGTGTTTTTGAAGTTTTTTACCTATACGCATGGGTTTTGTGTGTTAAACTTTCATACGCATAAAAGCTCAAATTTTTACACTTAAAAACTCAAGATTTTTGTGGTTCAAGGTTCATTTAGTGTTAAAGTTTAAGTTTTTAGCATCAAGTTTGAAACTTTACGTGTGTAGAATAGTTTTTGAGCTTGATTTTGTTCGTGTGGTTCTGTCTACGCTTAAGGGTGGAAGTCATTTTGATTCATCAAGTTTCATACTTTCTTGTTATTTTGGTGATATTGAAGCTCTTTCATCATTAAAATCAGGTTTCTAAACATTTTTAAGCATAAAAATCAGTTTTGTTGTTAGTTTGTACTTTCTACTCGTAGTAAAACCCTAGTTTTACTCGTAAGCTTCAAAGTCTACGCCTAAGCATCTGTTACGCATAAGCTTCTTATCACTTGATCTTCAGTGCTATTGGTTTACTCAGTGTTTTCTTGCTTGGATAAGCTTGAAAATACTTCGACTTTGGATATCTTTTACACTGGTATAAGTGTAAAGGATTTTTGGGCAAAACCCTATTTTTACGCCTAAGCTAACATCTTACGCGTAGAATTCTCTTTCCTTAAGCATTTCTTACACCTAAGCTTGTCTTACGCCTTTGGTTTACGCCTAAGCTAAGTTTTCCTCAAGTCTACACGTAAGCTATTCATATGCGTAAGCTCTATTGTTACGCGTAAGTTGGGTATTACGCGTAAAGTAATTTCTACGCCTAAGCTGATTTCTACGCATAAGGTTACTTCATCAACATTGTTTCATTCGACTACAAAGATCCATCATCAACATAAGTTTCAAGATGTCGCAACCACCATACTCTAGCTACTTTCCTCATGTGTATCCTCAACAACAACAATTCTATCAACAATATCCTCCACAGTCTCCACAACAAGTGCAACAATTTCAACAACAATTTCCTCAAGGAGCAATTCCTCTTCCACCACAAATGGTTCCACCAAACCCTAGTCAACAAGTACAACATTACACATACTTTCAAAATCAGTATCCCGCCAAGTATGCTATGAATGTTACAACACCAAAGGAACCGTCTTGGTTTGCAAAGATGTGTGAAGCTTTAAGCAGCCAACAATCCATTCATGAAGCTGGATCCCTTGATAGACCTCCAATGCTCACTCCCGAAAACTAAGATCAATGGGTGATAAGGTTCTTCACGTTTTGTGATCTAAAGAAGCCACATGGAAAGTTTCTGAAGAAGGTCATCCTTGAAGGTCCTTTTCAGATGCCTACTCTCATTGTACCCGGAGATCCGAATGTTGTTCCACCAAGAGATGATATTACCAACGTTGTCGGTCTTGATCAACTTACTACTGACCAACTTCTACACTTAGAAGCCGATGAACTTGCAATGTAATATATCCTTTTGGGATTACCCAATCCGATACTTCGTAGTGTTGATGCTCAGAAGACTGCTAAAGCAATGTGGGAGCATATTCATCTTCTCATGGAAGGCACAGAACTCAATCAAGAGGACATGGAATCAAAAAATCTACTTAGCATATGAACACTTCATGATTGAACCAAGGGAGACATTAGAGTCATATCATCATCGGTTTTCAGACATCATCAATGACTTGGAAAAACAAAATATCATTATGCCAAGGATTGCAGTCAACACAAAGTTCCTTAGCAGTCTTGGTCCTGATTGGGAAAAGTATGTTATTTTCATCCGTCAAGCAAAGAATATTCATCAGGCTACATACGGATTGTTGTATGACTATTTGAAGCCCCACCAAAAGGAAGTTGAGAAAGAAAGGATCATTCGTGGAGTTCCTGCTTCACCTTCACTTCCGGATAATCAAACTCTAGCTTTGTGGGCTCAAGCATGTTATCCTCAATTCCTGACTTTGCCAACAACCTTCATTAATCCTCTACAACCAACTGCTCAAATCACACCATATGATCCCTCACAAGAAAATCAACTGGTTCCATACAACAGCAACAATGATCAATCCCTTTACAGTGAATCTAATGAGGATGCAGAAGATTTCGATGCATTACAACAAGGGTTTGTCATGATTGCTAGAGCTTTCGGCTGATATTCTAACAAATCCAACAATCGCATTCATACCTCATTCAACACAAGGAATCAAGCTGTTGTTAACAACGGAAGAGTTGAAGTTCAGAATCGTGGTAATGTTCGTCAGATGGGTAGTGGTCAAGGATTTAATTCTAATGGAAGGAATAACTTGGGTGCTCCACAACAACAAAGGGTTCAAGTGGTTGATCGGGAAATGCTCGATCGGGATTAATGGTCTATGATGCTATAATCAGAATGAGAAGGGTCATCCGCTAATGCATGCCCAAAACCGAGAACAAGAGGCAGCGCTTATCACAAAGAGGCTTTACTCTTGGATCTCAAGGATGAAGTGCTGAACTCTTACCGAAGCGAACAGAGCTTCATGGCAAATGCAGATTCGATGATGACATGGAGGACTTGCGTGCTAATGCAGCAGTTGATGTTAATGGCAAACATGCAAGAACTCCACATGAGTGAAACAGCCCAGTGTATGACACCGACGGCTTGTCTCGTGCACCGGATCAAACTAAATTTATTACCGACCGATATCTCCGCCAAAATCTGCATCCGACGAGGATCAGAGTGTTTAACATGAGCTGTCTACATCTCATTCTGATGATAATCAAATAGATCCCGTAGTTATATTTGACGATCAAGATGACCTTATGGTTAATATTGATAATCAAGTTGACTCCGTGGTTATATTTGAGGATCTAAATAATGATCATATTGAGACTCACGTTGAACAAGCTGAACCTTTGTCTAATCCAGATCTTGAGCTCATGACCAACTTAATTCAGACTCACAAATCTCAAATAGAAAAGTGTCAAGACATCAATAAGAAATTACAAGATAAAATTGCACTATTGACTAAGGATAATGAATGCTATAAGTTCCAACTCAACATTTTTCAAACTAAATAGAAACGTGAAAAAGGTTTTGAAGTCGCATTTGCTAAATCATACCAAAATGAAAAATCTTTGGAAAAACAGATATGTGATCTAGTTGCTTCCAAGAATGCTTTGTTGTCTCAAATAGAACAACTGAAATATGATCATAAACAACAACTTAACGCTCTCACTTCGGAAACTCAAAAAGCCAAGTCTGAGTTGTTAACTTGTCAAAAACAGTTTTGTGAATACAAAAAGCATTCGAGGAAACAAATAGATGACTATCTTGCAGAAATTGTCGACATACAAAACAAAATCAAAGAGTTTCAAAATGTTGTTTACAAACATGGTGAGTCAATCACAACTATTCAAAAGTTTACTTTTAAACCAAATCCAAATGGATATGGACCGAATCTTGCGGATTACAAACCACGTTTTCACATCGAGCATTCAAACCAAATCCTCAAGTCTACAAAGGAACATAGAATTGATGACTCAATTATGAGTGTTGTTGAATATAATCGTATGGAGGAATTAGATGCGTAAGACGAGAGTCACAAAAATTGAAAATGTTGTTTATTGCAAACCATTTAACTATTCAAAAGCCATAACTTTCATCGCACAACAGGATAATTCTAACACACCTTGGGTTATCACGCCTACTCCTGAGTCCTCTTCTAATGATGGTCCCCGATCCAATGTTGCACAAATTAATGGTCCTTTACCTTCTTTTAGTGAAATAAAGCTATTAGCTGAACAATGTAAGGTTCTTAAATACTTTGACACTTTTATGTCTAACATCAAACTTTTGGAACATGCAATTGAAGTTAATTCTGAAATAAAAGCTGAACATTTTCAATCGCCATTTGCGCGACAACAAAGAGATATTTTGTAGAAAGGGCTTTTACCACTGATTGTGTCCAAACCATCAAGTTATCTCACACAAGCTAGCCACTTGTGAATGACTAACCGTAAGAAACTTAAAACAGTTCAGACAAACCAATAATAATAGAAGTTGTAGTATGGGGGTAACTCAAACGTGTTAGGTTTGAGCACCGAGATCGTTCCGAACGAGGGTTGAATGGAATTTCCAACTTACGTCTCAATTATCGGGATTTCGAATGGTTAAAAGAAGAGAATAATGGTTTTCTATGCTACGATAATGAAACAAAAACTAAAATAAACTAATTAAGCATATAAAACATTAACGTAAAGCAAATTAAACCTAAAATGCAATTTTAAGCCTAAAACGCAACTACGGGAATTCTAAAAACATGAATTAAAACTAAATGAAAGAGATTTAAGCTAATTTAGAAAAACATAAACTAAATTTAACTAATAAGAAATGCAATTTGATAAAAAGAAACTTTTAAAACTTTAAATGTAAAGAAAATGCAAAAACGAGCTCGCTCGGGTAAAAACCCGAGCCTAATACGTGAACTATTTGGAAAAACGACCCTAGGAATGAAAATTTATTTTTCCTATGAAGAAAACTACTAAAAATGATTTTAGGAAAAAGCGGAATATTTTTTCGAGCATTTTTATATTTATTACGAATTTAAAACTAATTATTAAGAAATTAATTATTAAAAATAGTAAAACTATCTGGAAAAATATGAAACTTTTCAGGAAATTACTTTTTGGTAAACTAAATCTAAGAAAAATAAGAAACTAGAAAAATCAGCAACTAATAAGCGGAAAATAAGCTAAAGTCCTTATTTAATACTAAAAGTAAAAACGTATATAAAAGAATTAAGTGTGCAATGGATGACAAGAAAGACCCAAGGGCATTGATGGTAGTGGGTTGCTGTTGTGAGGCGTTGGAATGTGAAGGGCTACTGACCCAGTGTTCAACCGGTCACTTTTTGCTTCTTTTTATTTTTCAACTTTTGCAACTTATTGGGTTGAACTTTAAATGCTAACAGCTATCCTATCTACAAAAAACTAATCCTAAACACTACGAATGCAGATTAACAGCAGCTCAAATAGCAAATACAAATCAGATTACACAATAAGCTAACAAAACTCCTCTAAATGATTCTAAGCCAATTCGAAATGGAAACTAATAAACTAAAGGAGACTAAGCATACTTAGATGACTATTTCTAACTTACAAGTAAGCAGATAAGCTATAGATCAGCTGGACAATGGCATAAACTAAGCAAACCAATTACTCCTATATGAGCTTAATGTACCTAATAAGCTATAAGGGGATCTAATAAGACTAGTTGCAGGCCTAAATTAAGCACGCTAAATAAGTTCTACATGGGAACCAAAAGGCAAACATATAAAACCACTATCCTAAGTAACAACAGAAAACAATCACCAAGCTTAAGAGAATACACTAATGAACTTACTCGAAACTTCTGAGATGACAGATTCAAAACAAGGTAGTAAAACCAATTAAACCGCTCACTTAAGATTCATGGCAGCCATAGCTAGAGATTTTTTTGAATTTTTTCCTTTTGGGAAAAGTTAAAAGAGCTACTGAAAATGAGATTTTTATTTTTTAAAATTTGTTATAACAGAGAAAAATAACTAAAATAGTTAAAAACAAATGACTTAAAATCTAATTTGCAACCTTTAAGAATGAGTTCAAATTGCATAAATTGGTAAAATCTAATATTTGAATGAAAAACTTTTTAAAATCTAAATGCTAAATGACCTACTGAGATTAATGAGTAGATAGAATGCTAAAATCTACTGAGCAATAAGAACTAAACAGCTTATTATACCTTATGCCAAACAAATTATGGGGTGTTTAAGCTTCTACAAACGTAACAATGCTAACTATTTAGAGAGACAAAAACTTTTGACCATCCAAAACACCTCAAGTCAGATACAATCTAATATTTGAACACTCAATAAGCTGTGAAACAGCTTATTGAGCTAAGAGCTTTTTTTTTTGGTTTTTATTGAAAGAATGTGCAATGATAGTAAATTACTGACTTGAAAGCATTTGTTAATAAAAAGGATTAGTTGATAAACTACAAAACAACTAAAATCAATTAATAAGCAGAAACTTAAACTGAATAAGCACTTTGACCAGCGTTGACTTTAATTGAAATTGAATGAAAGTTTAATACAAAGCTGAAATTAAAATTATAATTAAACTAAAATGCTTTTAAAACAACAATTTGACAGAAAAGTAAATGTGGTAACAGATTTCTAAAATGTGAAAACTGGACCCCTTGCACTTGTGAATGAGATGGGTATAAATAGCTGAGCCAAGGATGAAAGGAAACATCTGGAACTTCTAATCTCGACCTTTGATCATATCCCACATCACCAACTCTAATCTCAGCCTTTGGATCTTTTGAATGAGGTGTTTTGACCAATGAGGTTGCTTCCTTTGTACACGTGGCGATCTTGGTGTCTGTCACACCTCGACACGCAAGGCCGAGCTTCTGGAAACAATTTAAGTTGGGTAATTGTTGGGAGATCAAGGGTAAATGGGGTTGAAGGTCATAAGCAGTAAAAATGGTTGACAGTGTTTGGGCGCGCATGTGGTTTCAGGGGTGTTTGTTTATTTTATTTTGACCTGGTGTGGTTTGGCTTGACTTCGGGTTAAATACGGGTAAAAGGGTATAAGCAAACCGGGTCTTGGGATAATGGATTGGATATTGGGCTTGATTGGTTTGTGTTATTTTTGGGCTTAAGGTAAAGTGTTAATATTTATACACTTAGGACCATTTATGTAATATTTGCAAGAACAAGGGTCCAAAAGTGTAAATTATGACATGTGAGGGATGACTTTGGTATTTTTGTACAATGAAGGCACAAGGGTAGAAATGGTAAATAAGGGAAAGTTGAGGGGTAATTTGTGTATTTATGGGAAATTGAGGGGTTGATTGTGTAAATTGGTAAAGTGAAAGGCAAATTGTGAAAAACTCTCAAATCATGTCCCAAACTCCGTAATTTGATCTTTTAAGCATCAAAATCCATAAAATTGCGTCCCGGCATCGGCTTTTGCATTCTTCTCTCTCTCGTGCTTGGTTTTCTTCGGTTTTGGCTTCTTTTTGTCTGTTTCGTCATATCCGTACCTGCACATGCATAAACTCAAGAAAACAACGAATATAAGCAATAAACGGCTCTTTCTTGGTTATTTTGGGTCTATTTTAATAATGAAAAGGTATGTGTTTAAGCACATACCAAAATACCCCAGACGAGACCATTGTCGTGTCCTCACGCAATGCAATCAACTCACGCTTCTAAAACCAAGGATTTCAATCTCTTTCTACTAAACCTATGAAAAAGTAGCAAAGATTCCTCAAAAGAGATTAAGAAAGCCTTAATTCTAAAAACGCCCCGTTTACCTTTTAAATTCTCATATATATAGATATTACGGTTAAGCACATTCCGGTTATGAATGACGGTTTGTTGAACTTTCATGTCGATCAATAACTCCAACATTTTTCAAACGACACGTTAGGATCACGGAGTAGAAAACACAACACAGCGTGAAGTGACCATACGGATAGAATACATCGTCCCTGATTTTTCGCAAGTCCCAAACTAAGCGTAAAATCGAAATCATTGTTAAATATGACTCTAGATGCTAACACTACCCATGGAAGTTACTTGTGTGAATACCTTTTGTTCCCATTTTCCTATTTTCCTCTAGAATTTTTTTATTTTTGGTGAGAAATGAATTTCTTCAAATTCTCGTTTCGATAACTTTTATTCCGATAAAGATATAAAGCTAAGTCGATAATTAGTTATCCGCCTTCTCTCAAGAACCATTGTCCCAAAAATGAGGTCCACATCAAAGAATTTTTTATTCACTTATACTTTATTTTTCATTTTCATTTTTCAACACATTTTTTTTGTTTTTTTGTTTTTTTTTTTAACAAACTTTTACTTATATGAGCCATGAACTACGGAGCTTCACGGGGTAATTCCAAGACTATAGGCTTCATGAAATGAGAATCCCGGCTGGCTAGGCTAAGACCTCACTCAATCCCGGCTAAAGATCCAAGGGTCCGATCTCGACACCGCAGCTCACAACTTTACTTATTACTTTTTCACTTATCACTTATTGCTTATTCATTTATTACGGATCCTTGATGTGTACCCAATTTTTAAAACAAATATTCTTTTAAGAAGATAGGGAACTAACTATCGCCAAAAACTCAACATCTCTAATTATTATTAGACAAATATGGGGTGAAACAATTTTGTGGGAACAAAAAGCCATAAGTACCTTCGATGGGCTCTAAAGAGAACCAACTACTCCACGCTTAGCATCTAAACTCATAAGTAACTCTATCATTTCTCGATCTCTGCAAATTTAAAATCCCAAATAATGAGATCCGCAGATGCTTAGCCGATAATTTTTAGATTACCTATGGTTAAGGGAACAAGCTAGGGCTCAACACGCCCGGTCAAGTCAGAATTCTATTCCTACTCTCACCAGCGGAAAGTCAATCAAGGTGTCAAAACATAAATTAACTTAGCTAATGCTTCGTCTAATGAAATCAAGTTATGCATATTTAAAATCACTCAGGGAAACTTGCAAAATCTTGGCATTGTGAGCTAGAATTCGCATTTTATAGCTTCTTGTCTAAGAGACTAGCAAACTTTTCAATCAAAAAGACTTAACAAAAGCTTACAAAATTTTTTTAAATTTTCTCATTTTTGCACAATTTTTCTAAGGAAAAACGGGGTTGCGAGAGTACACGACGAAAAATAAGCAAGTGCGGTCAAATCAAATCGAAGATTACCCTACCCCAGACTAGAACGAAACATTGTCCTCAATTTTTAAAGCAAGGGTATCACGAAAATCTAAAAGCCGTTTATTAAGTATGCTCAAAGATAAACGTTAGTCGATAAGATTAGGATATCGGATTTCCATCAGCATCGATCATGAAACTCGAGTGGAGAAAAGACAAACTTCGAGCACGAGAGTCTTCATATCGGGAACATCCTAAACACAACATCACAAAACAACCAAACACGAGAAATTGAAGAGGCTAACCCCTTCACGTCACTTATTAGAAAATAGAAAGAAGATAGAGATAAGCATGGGGTGCCTCCCACGAAGCGCTACTGTTTTTGGTCACCGAGTCGCTAGCCTGACTCGTCCCCGAATTCATTTGTCCTTGGGGGAGCAAGTGGAAAAAATAATCTCCATCGGACTTTCATTCAAGAGGTTTGGATAAACATTGAAACATAAGAAAGTTTCACTCCGATGAGATACCCACGGTTCTTAAAAAGGAAAAGCGGTGATACCAGGGTCAAAGATGGTATCCTCATTCCCATAAGAGTGGAGAAGAGGAGAAATCACATTATATTGAAGAAATGGAATAAAGCTTTTGATAATGATAAGGATCCATTCTTCATCTTCAAAAGCAAATTCCTTAATCTGATTTTGAACATTTAAGCTCATAGGGTGATTTTCAACAAAAACATCGGGAGGAAGTGGCGGGGTGATGTCATCAATAACGAAACTCTTTTGAGAGAGTTGCTCTTCTCCCAAACTAAAATCTTCCTCAAAATCAAAATAGACACGATCATATTCTGGAGGAGATATGAAATGAGAGAGTTCACCGGAGAACTCCTCAAGATAATCATCATTAATCTTTTGTGCTGACTCATTTAACGGATCTTCATTCAACAAACTTTCAATCTTTCTCGAATCGGCTTCAAAATCAAAGTCATCGTCCTCACTTCCCGATGGAAGAGGATCGATGCGAGCGAGTTCATCGGCGAACTCCTCGAGAAGTAAATCAAGAGACGAATCCTTGAGCTCGGGCTCCATAGGATTTTCTTTAGACGGCTCTACTTCTTTAATTTCTTCAATCGAGATAAACGGAGGTGGGATTTGTGCGGTACTTTGTAGACTATGAACTTGCACCTTTTCCATTATGGTCTCCGTGTCGGACTCATCACTTTCCTCATCAAAGATTTGATTGTCAATATTGAGAGTATATTCTGAATCGAATTCAAACAAAGGATTTGTGAAGGTCAATTTGAAAGTTTCTGAAATCGAATCGAACGGTGTCTCAGATACCCTTGGGATTGGAACAAGGTCATCAATATTCTCAAGAGGAGTGCATTCGACTTCCTTATCCCCCATTGACAAGGTATCCGAATGTTCATTAATGAGCGGATCACAATCGGTTTCAACAATTTCCGCGAATTGGATCATCGACTTCTTCCAAAACGACGCTTACTTCTCTCAACCGGCGTGAGTGAAGGGGAAGAGTCGGAAATGATAGGATCGAAAATGGGAGTGAGATTGCCACTCGAAGAATCGTCATCGATCTTTAAGTTCTCTTCTTCAAACGGTTCATCGTCATCACTATCGCCGAGTCGAATAGTAAAAGGTGGATGGATGACTCGGTCTTTGTTGATAATGGTGACTGATATATCTTTCTTGCTTGCCAAAGACGTCAATTTGTGCACTCATAATAGAAATTTTCTCAGAATAATGATCACTCAACATAGTGGTAGAATCGTAAGGAACGTCAGCATCCCACTGATAATGATGTTGTGTCAAATTCTCAATCAAATCATAAGCTTCTTGAGGTGTCTTCCGCATGAGATTTCCACCAGCTGCCAACATGATTTTGTCTCGATCAATCGTAGTGATACCATGATAAAAGGTTAGGATTTGATCAAGAAGCAAAATTCGATGATCGGGACATTTTTGTAATAACGATTTGAATCTTTCCCAAGCTTCAAATACGGATTCCTTAGGTAATTGCTGGAAATTAAGAATATCTTTCCTTAATTGCATCGTTTTCGAATATGGAAAGTATTTTGAAAGAAACTTGCGGAACATCTCTTCCCAAGTATGAATTGAATGTTTTCAAGAGTATAAAACCAAGTTTCGTGGGTTAAAGAGAAGGGAAGAGATTCAATCAATATCATCTTGAAAGCGCCCGTTGTTTCATGGATTGAGTAATAGATAAAAACTTGTTCAAGTGCTCGTTAGCATCTTCGTCGTGAAATCCATGAAATTTGCAATGCTGTCGAAGAAGACGAACCATACGATTTTTCAATCTAAACTTGGTTCCCGGAACGATCGGTCCTCCTCGACCGATAAGTGACGGACGATAAAAATCCTCCATGGTCCGAAGATCATGGGGATCAAAAGGTGCGAAATCGAGCATTGTGGAGATTTAAACAATTTAGAGGGTAAAGAGATAAGAATTAAACATATAGAGGAAAACGAAGATTATTTTTGGGTTTTTAAAGATACAAAACATAAAAGGAAAACAAATTTTGAAAAGGAAAATCTTTTTGGGTTTTTATAAAAGAAATATTTACAAAAACAAGACGATAACTTCACGAGGAAGGATCTTCAAAAACCGCGAATCGAGACAGAATACGAAAACTCACTACAAGCCCTCCCCGGCAGCTGCGCCAAAAATTGATTGTGTCCAAACCGTCAAGTTATCTCACACAAGCTAGCCACTTGTGAATGACTAACCGTAAGAAACTTAAAACAGTTCAGACAAACCAATAATAATAGAAGTTGTAGTATGGGGGTAACTCAAACGTGTTAGGTTTGAGCACCGAGATCGTTCCGAACGAGGGTTGAATGGAATTTCCAACTTACGTCTCAATTATCGGGATTTCGAATGGTTAAAAGAAGAGAATAATGGTTTTCTATGCTACGATAATGAAACAAAAACTAAAATAAACTAATTAAGCATATAAAACATTAACGTAAAGCAAATTAAACCTAAAATGCAATTTAAGCCTAAAACGCAACTACGGGAATTCTAAAAACGTGAATTAAAACTAAATGAAAGAGATTTAAGCTAATTTAGAAAAACGTAAACTAAATTTAACTAATAAGAAATGCAATTTGATAAAAAGAAACTTTTAAAACTTTAAATGTAAAGAAAATGCAAAAACGAGCTCGCTCGGGTAAAAACCCGAGCCTAATACGTGAACTATTTGGAAAAACGACCCTAGGAATGAAAATTTATTTTTCCTATGAAGAAAACTACTAAAAATGATTTTAGGAAAAAGCGGAATATTTTTTCGAGCATTTTTCTATTTATTACGAATTAAAAACTAATTATTAAGAAATTAATTATTAAAAATAGTAAAACTATCTGGAAAAATATGAAACTTTTCAGGAAATTACTTTTTGGTAAACTAAATCTAAGAAAAATAAGAAACTAGAAAAATCAGCAACTAATAAGCGGAAAATAAGCTAAAGTCCTTATTTAATACTAAAAGTAAAAACGTATATAAAAGAATTAAGTGTGCAATGGATGACAAGAAAGACCCAAGGGCATTGATGGTTGTGGGTTCTTTGTTGTGAGGCGTTGAATGTGAAGGGCTACACCAGTGTTCGAACACGTCAGTCCCTTTTTGCTTCTTTTTATTTTTCAACTTTTGCAACTTATTGGGTTGAACTTTAAATGCTAACAGCTATCCTATCTACAAAAAACTAATCCTAAACACTACGAATGCAGATTAACAGCAGCTCAAATAGCAAATACAAATCCGACACACAATAAGCTAACAAAACTCCTCTAAATGATTCTAAGCCAATTCGAAATGGAAACTAATAAACTAAAGGAGACTAAGCATACTTAGATGACTATTTCTAACTTACAAGTAAGCAGATAAGCTATAGATCAGCTGGACAATGGCATAAACTAAGCAAACCAATTACTCCTATATGAGCTTAATGTACCTAATAAGCTATAAGGGGATCTAATAAGACTAGTTGCAGGCCTAAATTAAGCACGCTAAATAAGTTCTACATGGGAACCAAAAGGCAAACATATAAAACCACTATCCTAAGTAACAACAGAAAACAATCACCAAGCTTAAGAGAATACACTAATGAACTTACTCGAAACTTCTGAGATGACAGATTCAAAACTGAAGCAGGGCAGAAAACCAATTAAACCGCTCACTTAAGATTCATGGCAGCCATAGCTAGAGATTTTTTTGAATTTTTTCCTTTTGGGAAAAGTTAAAAGAGCTACTGAAAATGAGATTTTTATTTTTTAAAATTTGTTGTAACAGAGAAAAATAGCTAAAATAGTTAAAATCAAATGACTAAAAATCTAATTTGCAACCTTTAAGAATGAGTTCAAATTGCATAAATTGGTAAAATCTAATATTTGAATGAAAAACTTTTTAAAATCTAAATGCTAAATGACCTACTGAGATTAATGAGTAGATAGAATGCTAAAATCTACTGAGCAATAAGAACTAAAACTTATTATACCTTATGCCAAACAACCCTTATGGGGTGTTTAAGCTTCTACAAACGAAACAATGCTAACTATTTAGAGAGACAAAAACTTTTGACCATCCAAAACACCTCAAGTCAGATACAATCTAATATTTGAACACTCAATAAGTCGTGGAACGACTTATTGAGCTAAGAGCTTATTTTTTGGTTTTTATTGAAAGAATGTGCAATGATAGTAAATTACTGACTTGAAAGCATTTGTTAATAAAAAGGATTAGTTGATAAACTACAAAACAACTAAAATCAATTAATAAGCGAAACTTAAACCTGAATAAGCACTTTTACCAAATTGACTTTAATTGAAATTGAATGAAAGTTTAATACAAAGCTGAAATTAAAATTATAATTAAACTAAAATGCTTTTAAAACAACAATTTGACAGAAAAGTAAATGTGGTAACAGATTTCTAAAATGTGAAAACTGGACCCCTTGCACTTGTGAATGAGATGGGTATAAATAGCTGAGCCAAGGATGAAAGGAAACATCTGGAACTTCTAATCTCGACCTTTGATCATATCCCACATCACCAACTCTAATCTCAGCCTTTGGATCTTTTGAATGAGGTGTTTTGACCAATGAGGTTGCTTCCTTTGTACACGCTGGCGATCTTGGTGCTGTCACACCTCGACACGTGCGTCAGAGCTTCGGAAACAATTTAAGTTGGGTAATTGTTGGGAGATCAAGGGTAAATGGGGTTGAAGGTCATAAGCGTAAAAAATGGTTGATGTGTTTGGGCGCGCATGTGGTTTCAGGGGTGTTTGTTTATTTTATTTTGACCTGGTGTGGTTTGGCTTGACTTCGGGTTAAATACGGGTAAAAGGGTATAAGCAAACCGGGTCTTGGGATAATGGATTGGATATTGGGCTTGATTGGTTTGTGTTATTTTTGGGCTTAAGGTAAAGTGTTAATATTTATACACTTAGGACCATTTATGTAATATTTGCAAGAACAAGGGTCCAAAAGTGTAAATTATGACATGTGAGGGATGACTTTGGTATTTTTGTACAATGAAGGCACAAGGGTAGAAATGGTAAATAAGGGAAAGTTGAGGGGTAATTTGTGTATTTATGGGAAAATGAGGGGTTGATTGTGTAAATTGGTAAAGTGAAAGGCAAATTGTGAAAAACTCTCAAATCATGTCCCAAACTCCGTAATTTGTCTTTTAAGCATCAAAATCCATAAAATTGCGTCCCGGCATCGGCTTTTGCATTCTTCTCTCTCTCGTGCTTGGTTTTCTTCGGTTTTGGCTTCTTTTTGTCTGTTTCGTCATATCCGTACCTGCACATGCATAAACTCAAGAAAACAACGAATATAAGCAATAAACGGCTCTTTCTTGGTTATTTTGGGTCTATTTTAATAATGAAAAGGTATGTGTTTAAGCACATACCAACCACATGTTCGAAATTTAAAAATGTGTACAATCTATTGGGAACGGGAACTTCAAAAGGAGATTGGGCTTATGAAAACAGTTTTCGAGCAAACAGAAACATCGATTTCTAATACTAAACGTAAAAAGAAAATGTAAAGAAATCATGTTGACCGACTCTTGGAAGATGTTATCTGTCTTTGATACCATTAATGTTGTGTTATTACATTCTGTTTCATATGCATTTGATTATATCGCTGCTGATTCTGTTGATTCTGTTGAAAATGTTGAGCATACTGATAATGTGTCACAAATCAAGTCTTTAAAAATTGAAAATAAGCGATTGTTAAATATGCTTTCCAATGCAAAACGTCGTCTTCAATGGTGTCAAAAAGATTGTCAAAATCGTGAACTTGATTTGCAAAACAAAATCAACCAGTTGCGTTCAAAATCTCTTGATCCAAAAATAGAACAACTAGATGATGCAAACGTGTCTTTAAAGTGTCAAATTTCAAAATATGAACAAGAAATTGCCAAAGTGAAAACTGAATATGGTGTCATATTTGATTTACTTAAAAAGACTCATGCTCAAGCATCAAAAGATGTTGATGATCATCTTGCTTATACCAAAGAAGTTTTACGAAATAATGGAAACACTCTCTCTGAAAATCAAGATTTCTTACACACTATCCATGACTTAAAAGTGGAGTTGGTGAAACTTAAGCAAGATAAGATTAGTAACACTAATGCACTTGCCCCAGGAATGTTTAAAATTGACACTAGAACGCCTAATGACAAACCACAAGATACTAATGTGCTTCCTTCCACTGAAACAGGAATAGTTGCCTCTTTTCCCAACGCTAGCACTTCACAGCTTAAGAGCAAATCAAGGAAGAATAGGAAGTTGCGACGTAAGAAAAGAACAATAAAGACCTCTGAAGTAGAAGAACACCGTAGGACTTTGAATAAGACTCAAGTTGCACCCACTTTAGACATTGCGTTAGACAAAGGTAATAGAAAAAGTGATGTAACGAATGTTGAACCTTTAACTACTTTGAATGTTTTGTTTGAATCATCTTGTGTTGGTTGTCGTAAAAGCATGTTTTCTGGTTGTCATGATAAATGTGTTGCTAAAGCTATCTTATCTCGTAAGCGGAACAATAGAAAACGGAATACCTCTAGGCCCACTAATGCTTCTAAGTATGTGCTAGGTAAACCGCCCACTAATGTTTCTGCTACGACCATTGATGTACCCATAGAACCCACGTCACCTCCTAGGATGAACTTCTCACCTAGTGCATTTACTAAGACCAAAGCTAAGACTAGTTGGAGATGGCAGAAATGGTTACATAATACACTTGGATTTAAATGGATTCCCAAAATCATTAACATGTGTGTATCGTCAGAATGTGAACGAACCCTCTAACTCTTCGGGTTCCACCTCTACTTCTATTCCACCGTGTCGTGTGTAATGCGGTGATACAGATCATTCTTTGGATTGTTGATAGCGGATGTTCCCAGCACATGACAGGCAATCTCAAACTGTTATCAAACTTTGTTTCAAAGTTCATTGGCATTGTCAGGTTCGGGAATGATCACTTTGCAGCTTTCATGGGCTACGGAGATTACATCAATGGAAACATCGAAAATAGCAGGGTTTATTATGTGGAAGGTCTCGGTCACAATCTCTTCTCAGTTGGTCAATTTTTTGATGGAGATTTAGAAGTTGCTTTTCGGGAGAAAACTTGTTTCATTCGTGATCTGCAAGGAAACGATCTTATGTTTGGAAACCGCACATCAAGTCTTTACAAAATCTCAATGCAAGACATGATTTCTTCATCTCCCATCTGTCTACTTTCTAAGGCAACATCTACAAAATCTTGGCTATGGCACCGACGTCTTTCACACTTAAACTTTCAAACCATAACCAATCTTGCACGTTACAAACTTGTTGAAGGTCTCCCAAGATTTCGGTATTCTAAAGATCACCTATGCTCAGCTTGTGAACAAGTGAAAAGCACTCGTGCTCACTTTCCTTCAAAGGTGGAACACAACTCACAGCATGTGCTTCATCTTCTTCACATGGATTTGTGTGGTCCGATGCGTGTGCAAATGATTAACGGCAAACGCTACATCTTGGTAATTGTGGATGACTACTCAAGATGGACTTGGGTTTATTTTCTTCGAAGTAAAGATCAAGCTCCACAAATGATCATCACCTTTCTCACGAAAATACAAGTTCAGCTCTGAAATACAGTCAGACAAATTAGAACAGATAAAGGGACTTAATTTGTTAATCAAACTCTTCGAGAATACTATGAGAAAGTGGAAATTGAGCATCAAACATCCACTGCACGAAAACCAGAACAAAATGGAGTTGTTGAAAGACGAAACCGTACGTTAGTGGAAGCTGCAAGAACGATGTTGATAAATGCAAAACTTCCAGATTACTTGTGGGTTGAAGCCGTGTCAACTGTATGCTACACTCAGAACCGTTCAATGGCTACTAAACGCCACAACAAAACACCTTATGAGCTTATCCACAACCGTAAACCGAATCTCAAATACTTTCATGTATTTGGATCCCTTTGTTACCCAAATAATGATCGTGATGACTTTGGTAAGCTCAAAGCCAAAGCTGACATAGGAGTTTTTGTTGGATACTGTGAGAATTCTAAAGGATACCGGATCTGGAATCGTCGTACACGGGAGATTATGGAAACGATTCATGCAAATTTCGATGAGCTTACAGAAATGGCTTCGAGCATAACACTTGGAACTCGGACATAACCGTCTAAACTTCCCCCAAACCCTATCATCAGCTGAACCAAGCTTACAGCTTACTCGACGTTAAATGGAACAGCTATTTGCTCCTCTATTTAGTGATGATATTGATCAACGTGCTCCAGATGTATTAAATGTTGAAGTAGCACCTCCGATTGATTCTACAACAACAGCCGAACAAACCGCATCCAATGACGCTGAATCAGCTGATAATCTTCTAAACCATGACGTACCTACACCTGCAGATTATGATCCAAATGCTTTCTTCAATCCTTTTGCTAATGAAACTGCCACTTCTAATGTTGCGGAATCATCCACAAGCCATTTGAATCCTCCTAATCTGCACAATGTATATCAACATCAACCCTCCACACATCGTTGGACTAAAGACCATCCTCTTGTGAACATTATTGGGAACCCGAATCAACCAGTCGTAACTAGACAACGCCTTCAGACTGACAGTGAACATTGCATTTATCCACTTACCGTCTGCCAAGTTGAACCCAAAAATATTAATGAAGCCATGACATATGACAACTGGGTCGAATCAATGCAAGAAGAACTTAATCAGTTTAAACGTCTTGAAGTCTGGGAATTGGTTACAAAACCAACAGGGGTCTATGTTATTGGTCTCAAATGGATTTGGAAAAACAAGTTGGATGTTGAAGGTACGGTTATCATAAATAAGTCACATCTGGTGGCTAAGGGTTATAGACAAGAAGAGGGGATTGACTACGAGGAATCATTCGCACCGGTTGCTAGACTTGAGGTTGTTCGAATTTTTCTGGCATTCGCGGCTCACATGAACATCACGGTCTTTCAGATGGACGTCAAAACTGCTTTTCTAAATGGTAATCTGAAAGAAACAGTCTATGTTAGTCAGCCAGAAGGATTTATTGATCCAGAGTTCCCTAATCACGTCTACAAATTGAACAAGGCTCTCTATGGTCTCAAACAAGCCCCTCGGGCGTGGTATGATAAGCTGTCATCATTTTTCATCTCTCATAATTTTGTCAAAGGATCGGTCGACCCAACACTATTCATACAATATCATTTTTGGTTCAACACATCTAAAGTACTCAAACGCTTTTTCAAAACTTATGAAAAAATATTTTGAAATGTGGGATGGGTGAACTTATGTTCTTTCTAGGACTGCAAGTTCATCAATCACCCCGTGGTATTTTCCTTAGTCAGTCCAAATATGCTCTTGAAATTTTAAAAAAACATGGAATACAAAACTGTGATACCTATGCCACACCGATGGCACATACCAAGCTGGCCGATTTGCATGGGAAATTGGTTGAACCTACCAAATACCAAAGTATTATTGGGTCTCTCATGTATCTAACGACCAGATGACCGACATTGTCTTTGTTGTATATTTTGCTCCGTTATCGATCGAGAACAATCTGAAACTCACCTCTCTGAGGCGAAAAGAATCCTCCGATACATCAAAGGAATCATTAATTTGGGGATCTGGTATCCGAGGGATTCTGGTTTTGAACTAATAGCTTTTGAGATCTTGATCACGCAGTTGCTTAGATTCTCGAAAAGTACTTCAGGTGATCTACAATTTCTTGGTGATAAACTGGTGTCATGGCAATCGAAGAAGCAGGATTGTACATCGCTATCATCAACCGGCGAATATGTAGCCATGTCAGCATGTTGTGCTCAAGTCATTTGGATGAGAACACAACTCAAACACTATGGTTACGTATTTGATGAATCCCGATACTGCGACAATCGAAGTCTTTGTTGCAATCTCGTGCAACTCCGTCCAACATTCGAAGTCCAAGCACATCGATCTTAGATACCATTTCATAAAGGAGCATGTGGAAAAGGGTACTGTTGAATTATAATTTGTGGGTATTGAATATCAACTGGCAGACCTTCTCACCAAAGCCTTAGCTCCTGCTAGGTTTACTGAGTTAGTCCATCGGATTGGTATGAGGTTTTTGACTCCAGAGGAACTGGACAAACTTTTGACACATTCTTAAAACCAGTCAAACACAAAAACCTCTTTTGTAAATATTTTATCAAAAACAAAATAGAAAAATATAAAACTTCATAAAATTCAAAAATATTCTTCTATCTAAATTTCTTTCAACATGGCAAGTACAAATCTTCCGTCAACACTTTGCTCTTTTGAAAATCTCATATTTTCTTGGACAGGTGTTGAGGGGGAGAACGTAAATATTTTTTGTTTCATAAAACCTTGTACTTGCATGTTACCCAGTATTGGTTGTATCTTTGATAATGGTGGACACGTTTCTTATTTCTTGACACTCCTCGGACCCAAATTTGTAAAATTTCTCTATTTTAAAGTCGAGGGGGAGTGTCGTCAAGTTTCTTTCCAAACTTTCACTTCTTTCTTAACCAAAATGGAAGTTATGGGCTATGGATGAAAATGGTTAAGGTGGAGGGGCCAAAATTGTCAAAAGTTTATACTTATTTTTACAAAACCTTCCACCTACTTTTACTTACATTTATTTCATACATTTAATACTTCACCAACCTTCATCCACGCTCAAAATTCAAACCTCAAATCCGTGTTACAAACATCAATTTTGTAAGTGTTTAATGTTTCTTGGTGTAATTTCAAACATAGGTCTTTAACCGTTTGCAAATCCAATGGTTTGATGTTTAACTAGGCATGATTTTAGTTTTACGCGTATGCGTATAAACTAGGAATCATGTTGGGTTGTGTTTTGTGAAATGGGTGTGTTAAAACGTATCAAACATCAATCCTTAAACTGTTTCCAACATCTAATTCAACCCAAAAACATGTATTAATAACTTTTCAAAATTAGGGTTTATGCGTGAAATTGGGGGTTTTCAATTGTGAGTAATTAAGGACAATTACAGGCTTGTAATACGCTTAACATGTGTTTAATTAACCAATAAAACCTCTGAATCTCACCCAGAAACATCATAATTGTGAAATTTGAATTTAGGGTTTAAGTATTCGTTAATTTGGGTACTTCTGATTCTTGAGGAGTTTGATGTTAAAACTTGTTGTAAGCAACTCATATGGCCTCTAAGACTTACAGGAAATCATTTAGTTCAATTCCCATGGCTAGATTTCTTATTCGTAAGATTTGACTCTAGGGTTTTAGGTTACGCATAACTTGATGTCTACGCGTAACTGGATAGACCTTGTGATAACATGTGATTTTGAAAGAGGATTGATTAAAATGTTAATTTGAATGTTATGAATGATTTATTTCAGGTTCTACGCATACAAATTCAGAATCAAGGGTAAAATTGGATTCTGCGCTTAAGGATTACCTTACGTGTAGATGTTTACACGTAAGAAAAATCTTACGCGTAACTCTTACGTGTAAGGGTCTACAAAGGGACTACGCGTATCCTGTGAAGGATATGCGTAAACTTGGAGTCATACGCATAAGGTTCACTCTTACGAGTAAACCTTACGCATAAGCTCCCAACATACGCTTATGCGTAAGCCTTATGCTAAGAGCCTTTTCCTACGCGTAAGAGGGACTCCTACGCATAAGCTTAGGTCTACGCGTATGGTCACACAATGTTTACGCATAAGCTTGCATTCTTACGCTTAAGCCATAATTTTAACTTTACTTATGAATTGTTACGCGTACAAACTTGTAAATAAATTACTCATAACGTCACAAGACCAAAATGTCACTAATAAGCTATAAATGTTAAAATGTTGTGTGAATGAGTGAAAATTTGGACTTTAAAATTCAAAATTGATACTCACGTAACTTATCACATCAACTTTGGACTATTGGACAAAGAAGTGACGTTGGACTCGTAACATTCATTAACATAACATATTCAATAATTGGACAATAAAATCAACTTTTGACTAACGTAATGTCTTTCAATATGTTGGTTCTTTTGGCTCAATATCTTTCAGATCAAGATATGGACATCACTATGGAAAATGTTAACGCACCAAATGAGCTCACAATGGAAGACATATTCCCTACTAGTTATAGCATGAAGCTTGGAAAGAACAATCTCAAGGTTGATTTTGAGAACTTCACCTGCTCTGAATCCTCTTGACGAATTGCAGTGGATATTCTTAAGACTCATCCTTACAACAACATGCTCCCCAACACAGCAACTGTACCAGTGATTTATATTCATCAGTTCTGGCGCACAATGAAGAAAATTGATGGTCAAGATGTTGTTACAGTGACACTCAACGATAAACAAGTCACCGTCAGCATTCGATTTACGAGCAATTCTTCTACTCCCTGCTATCCAGCCTGCTCAGTATGTGCCAACTCCAACTGAAGAGGCTACACTACAATTTATGGTAGATATTGGCTATAATGAAGCTGCATGAATCATTACCAAGCATTCTTCAATCGACTTAAAGAATATTCCTCAGCCATGGAGAACTTTATTCATCATAATTGCAAAGTCTGTTTCCGGAAGAGACAACGGTCATGAGCATCCTAAGCTAATGCACCTACAAACCTTCTGGGGCATGGTCAACAAAATGAACATTGACTATGCAAGTCTGATATGGGAAGACATGACATCTCACCTCAAGAAGCCTGGCACAAAGGTCCCTTTCATCAGATACACAAAATTGTTGATCCAGAGGATACTTGGGAACAATCAAGACATTCCCTTGAGACTTGATGACCCCAACCATCATTATCCGTTGTTTGAGCCTACATTAAATGTTGTCAGATTCAAAAACTCATCAACAAAGAAACAAGGTGTAGTATTGACAGACTGCCTTCTTACTGATGATATTAAAAGTCTACAATCATATTCCCGATATCAAGAAGCAGTGGCCTTAGGCAAAGTCGGCTTCATGGATGAAAAGTCTTCAGCCATACCAGTCAGGAAGACCAGGAAATCAGGTAGTGCAGGAAGTGTAGGAAGCACTGGGAGTGCCCGCAAGTATCCAAAGAGGAATCCTGCCCTCAAAAGAAAAGTTCCATCAAAGGATGCCATTCCTACTCCTAAACCGGCACCTAAATTAGAGGATCAAGACTCCGAGGATACTGAGACGGATGAGGAGGTTCACTATTCAGAATCTGTTACGGATGATACAACAACAGTTGAAAAACCACCTTGTCCCAAAACTGCAAGGGTAAAACTCGATTGCAGAGCGGAAGAAGAAGAGAGTTGGATGAAGAACCAAAGGATGAGGAGAAAGACTACCACAAAACACTGAAGCATCTAAGGTTACAGCATGCTGCTGAAATTCAATCGTGAGCAAACAAGAGGCCCTAGAGGTTCCAGTGGTGGTGCAATTACCATACCAATTTGTGATGCGGTTAATCAACCCGATAAGCGAACTGGTGCCACTGCTAAGGAATCCACAGAGCAGCAGCAGCAATCGTATGAGGTTCCATTCACCTTTGAGGAAGAAGAGGAACAAGAACAGGATGAGATGATCATGGATAAAGACATTGAGGAAGTCTAAAGAAAAAGGCGAGGAAGCTCGAGCTAAAGCAAATGAAGAGGCTAAGGAAAAGGCTGAAGCAGAAGCCAGGGCTAAAGCTGATGAAGAAGAAAGGATTCGAAAATAAACTGACAATTACATTCTAGATAATCCTGATCACAACCTTGAAGGGACTTCTAAGCCACCAAAAGACCCAGAGCCATCTCATGACTCATCCTCCTCAGATTATTCATCCCACTCATCACCACCACCATCCAAAGATGCTACCACAAGATCCACATCCAAATCTATCAAGAAACCGACCAACACTTGGGCATCACGTGCAAAGACCAAAATTGTCAAAGTTGTCAGGCAAGTAAGGAAATGAAACGTGGTCAACAAGAAATTCAATCAGCTGGCCGACAGACTAAATTTACTTCAAGATGTGATGAACGAGTTTTCGGAGGAAAGAGAACAGATTCAGCAGTTTCTCAATCGAGATATCCAAGGGGAAATGGACAAGACGATAAGGGACTACACTCACAAGTTCCTTATCGACACTATACCTGGAGTCACTAGAGAAATGTTCGCCAGACAACTCTATCCACATCTCATGTCTTTGGTCAAGCACACACTGGCTAATACCCCTGCAGTTATGGAAATCAAACCAGTCCCATCTCCGGTTGTATCTGATGCGGAATTGATCTCCAAGTTGGTAATGCAAATGTCTCAACGATCTGCAACATTCACTTCTGACGAAGCTAAACTCTTTGAGGCATTGCTGGAATATCAACTCAAAACATCGTGTAAAGAGTCAGCTGAAAGAGCTAAGAGACCAAGAGATGACGATGATGCAGACAAGGATTCTGAGCCAAAACGCAAAAAGAAATCTGGCGAATCCTCTTCTATGCCTCCACCACCCCAAAGGACCACCACCACCAGAAGATCTTCACAACGTCCTCCTGCTAGCGACAAACCTCAGGACTCTGAGTCTCCACCACCAACAGAGAAAACTGGTGATCATTTTGAATACACTGGTGGTGACGACGAGGAGATTCCTGAGCCCCAACAACAACCCCCTTCTTCTACATCAACCAAGCAACCAGAATCATCCTCCAAGACACAGAAGAAAAAGTCAACATCAGTTGTATCATGGCTAGATGAAGATGAAACTGACGAATATGAATGGTTTTCAAAGCTTGTTGATGCAACCCCTCAATTACCGGAAGGCCAAGAACCGGTAGATGGTCGAACCATGGAGCATGTCAAGATTATCCAAGAAAAGTTCAAGTTGAAGAAGATGACGAAACCAGAGTTGAAACGAATCAAGAACAACGCTTTTCAACTGCTTAAGGACAGCTCTGACAGTGCCATAGAAGTCGAATATCATCTCGACAACATAGCACGAGCCATGTCCAACAATACTGATTGGCTCAATCCTGAATGCAACATCGACTTTACCAAACCTGACAAGGCTCCATACTACACCGACTTGATAAAGCCACTACCCACCATTGGTCGACCTGATCAACAAAGGATTGCCTACCGATACTTCTTCAACAATGACCTGGAATTCCTTCAACACGGTAGCGATGTTAGCAAGAAATACGCTACCTCACTCACCTTCCCCATCCCGGCAGCAGTCTTCTCCAACAATGTGGCCATCAAGGAAGAAGCCACATGAATGTTTGTTGATAATGTGGTTAATTATGACCTCGATGCACTGTATAGAATTCATCATTGGCACGAACGAAGAAGACTTTACTACAGAAGCTGCCAGGTACTCAAATCTAACAAAGAGGTATACAGTGACCAACGGATCGTTGCTATAATGCATGTCAGCTTGTCTACTAAGTGGGACTACTCATTCCTGAAAGCAATCAAAGTCAAACACCAAGACGAACAGTAATATGACTTTACTGAAGCGGATTTTCCGAGATTGTCACTCAATGACATTGAAGACATGTATCTTGCTAAGGTACAAGGTCGAATGCGGCAATTCTCCACCAACATCCGGCTCCAGATACATCAAGTCTTTGCCGATATTCATCAGAAGCATCGTTATCCAGGAACGTGTTGAAGACCTTCAACTTGCCGTGGAATCATACCAAAAACGTGTTAATCTCACAAAACCACTGCTAAACATTCCCGATATCAACCAACTGGCTCAGTACACCATTCTCAAGAAACCAAATTTTGACGTAGTCTACCGCAGTGAACTTCACCATAACTGTTTCATGGCATGTAATGAGCTTCACAAGTTTTGTGATCACACTTTGAAGAAGGTTCGGGACGGGTTAGCATATCGGTTAAAGGAGATTCATGAAGGCATCGGGTCAAAGAAGCGGTGGAATTCAAGGGAAAAGAAGGATGTGAAGAAAATCATCACAAGGATTGATGAAAGGTTGTTTCGTCACGATCAGAAAAGGACTTTGGAGAGCTTCGGGTGGACGGACCAGTATCTCTAATCGGTTATCAACGTCCAGAAAGAACTCCTGGCGTTATTGACGGATTACCTGGTACTCCTTGATTACTTTCTTGATTAATATTTGGATGTGTTGATCTTTATTATTAACTATGGCTTGTGTACACATAACAGTGTACAACCAGTACTTGTAATGAAAGGACCCTGTGGTACGCATCAGTGCCACAATCCTATAAAAGGAGCGAAAGCTTCTTACTTTTGAGTAAAACCTATCAAAACTTTCACTTTTCAAAGTTTTGCTCAATAGAACAAGTACTTCCCCTTATGTTTTCAAAACCTCAAAAGTTAGTATTACTTGTTGAGGGGGAGTACTTGCTTAAAATCTTTGTTCACAAATGGTTCTTCGTGGAAATCTTCCCACAAAACTCAAAATGGACATATTCGATATCAAAATTTCATCAAAAATAACATTTATATGCCATTTTTGAGGGGGAGAAAAATTGTGTGATACAAATATATTGTGAAATTGTGAATGAATCTTCGTGCTAAAGACTTAACCCATGAATTGACGAGATCTAAAATGTCATACATCGAAAAGATTTGTCTTTCAAGACTTATCCTAGTAGATTGTACCTATTCGAGAAGCTCTTGATAGACATGAACTTTAACGGGTTTGACAACCTTTTGAGGTTTGTCCACACCTTCAAGGTAGTTATTAGAGCTAGTTGTCACCTAAAAGCTGACAATGTAACTCTTTAACTATGCAACGTAACCGTGTCTCACGGGGAATTGTCTATCTTGAGTCGATCAATTCAAATGTGTGCGCTCTTCTCTCACCATGCAGATTTCTGTCAAAACACTTAAGCACGTGTTGAGGGGGAATATTTCTGCAAAATACAAAACTCTCACAGTGGTACAAAATGTTTTTACTCATAACCACTTTGAGAGATTTTCATGAAAATGGTTTTATGGAAACATAGGTTAGTCATGGAGTTATAAGGTGACTAAGGTTAGGAATAACCGTCCTATGATCCGCCAGAGCCGGAGGGATCTACCCAAGGACACCACAAATAGTTAGAACTTAGAAGTCTTTAGGTATGATTATAAAAAGGAGAAAATGAGAATCGGAGAAAGAAGGAGTTGAAGAATTAAAAAGAAATGTAAAGAAAAAGGTGAAAAGAAATAGCCCTCCAAATTATTCAACTTAGGGCAGACACCGGGTTCAACTCATATGCTATTGGCTGTCACTAGATGACACCGGTATTGAAGATGAAAGTCGTCATGGACCCAATGACGCATGCACTAAACCTTCTTAGCCACTCAAGTCTCTCTCAACAGAAGCTTGTTTCATTCTCACAGGGAACCCTACATAAACTATCGGCTTTCTCTTAGAGACTACTGGTATTAAAGAAGGAGACCCTCTTCCTAGTCTCCGCTTAGGAAAACCAAAGCGTACTATTGAGTCTAGAGCCACGAGATTCATCAAAAGATCTCTTAGGAACACTCGACATTTCATCACTTTTCGTTCAACAAAAAGGACGCAAGTGATACTATTCTAGAGTCCTACACAGATCTTAGCAATCTTTCGAGAACATTTATGAGGAGTTCACAACTGTGATCCTCAATGACTAAATGGAAACTCCTGCCAGGGTCAACATTAAACAGCCCTGATAGCAGGTCACTTCGGTAACTCCTTGTGGGTTACGCTTAGTGTTGTCTCAAATGGTCTACAGTCGTGAGGTGATGCTTCGATGTACCTCAGCGACTCACCTGAACTGTTGGTGTACTTCGGTACATTGTGTTATCCTACTTGAGGGACTCCAGTTCAGGAACAGCCATTGCTAGAATTAGAGATGTGTTTTCACACTATGCTATTAACACGCTCGAAGTTCGAACTTGTAAGTGCTGGAAATCCCGCTAAGGAGATTCCTTTCAAGAATCGAGTCCTGAAAATGTGGGTCATTACTTGAACTTGTTCAATTTAATGCCAACTGTCCCTTATGGGATTCGGATGGCTGATTCACCCGACCAAGGTGAATGGAATCAAGACATTCATCAGAAAAACAATCGTAGTGGTCATTTCTCTAAGAATCAACCACAATGATCGATTGGTGTTTATCACTAACCCATTCTTATGTTTTCTTCTTATGGATGCTCCTAGGAGATGATCGTGCAGATTCTCCACATGCTCATACCAACAACAACACATATTGAAGTTCTCTCGAAAGGCAACACAAAAGTCAGAACGATTCTTCCTCAAAGCCAAAGAATCTACAAGGTTTAAAGACTAAAGAGAACTACATCAACACTGAAACCCAACGTCAAAGAGCGTGTGAGCATGTTGGAGAAGGACGTGGAGACACCTGAGCAACAAAGCGAACCTGAAGCAGATTACCACAACATAACATCACCATATCCACACCTGAACAAAGAACAAAGATAAATGAAGACGTCAAAGCTGAAAACTTCAAAGAAAACAAGATCCTCACACTGGGGAGATTGTTAGAACCAAGGCACTTCTTCTCACAAGAAAGAAGAATGTCAGAAGATGTCAAAGCAACTATTACATCAGCACCAACAACGTTTAAAGATTACTTAAGTCATTAATTACCAACACTTAGGGGGAGATTGTTGGAATCACTCCTAAACTATATTTCAAGTGTTTGTAATTAACATGTAATAGGTTGCTTAATTAGGCTTTTATGTTTGTATTAAAGTCAAGGCGTATGTAGAAAGCCCATAAGCCTTGGCCCATATCTAATAAGGAAAGGAAGGGAATTTATGTGTTGCCCTAGTTCCTTTCCCTATAAATAGTATTGTAAACCTTCCTTAGAAGGTTGGTTGTTCACTTTGCAATACACTCTACGCATAACTTTTCCTTTATATCATACGTGTGTGATTGTGTGTGTTCATCCGCTCACTTCTTTACCTATTTCTTACATATTGATGCTTGTGTTACAATATGGTGACCTAACAATCCTTGTTCAAGCTTTTAACATTTTCAAAGATGAAGACTTGGAAATCTAGTTATTTTTGGGTGATTTTTCTTTTTCTTTTTACCAGCACAAAATAACTATCACTTTAAGGAGTTACGTTGTAGTGCTCAGTGTCACATTGAATTATGGATTTTCAAGAGGTGATGTACGTATTATACTTGATGGTTGGTTGGATGAAGAGTATAGAGTACTTAGGGATTCAAAGGGGCATGAATTCTCGGCACCGCTCTTCGTTACATTAGTGCAAGTTTAAGTCACGAGTTCGGGTTATTTTACTTTAGGGTCAAATTCATCATATTGGGTTTTCTCCATCAGCTGTCACGACAAAGAGCCTACTAAAAGATAATGGGGTTGATAACAAGTTTGCCAAGAGATGTAGAAAAGAGAGAGATTATGACGTTTGAACACAATAGTTCAAGCCTCGTTCCTCAAAGAAAAGAAAAGTGTACGCTTCAGTGCGCTTTATCTTCTGAAGAAGAGAAATCTTCTTAGTAATGACCATTCTCATCAACATGCTTCATGCTTTTTCCATGCGCGCTAATTCATCAAGTGAACCGAACTACCGTTGCTAGTAATCTTATTCCGCTTGCTCAATTAAAATGGCGATGGCAACATCATATGCAACCTTTGAGGAGGAGAAGTGTGAATAGACTACATTTGGATGATATTCACTTGTTTAATCAAGAATGGCATCTTCGTATGCAATTCTTGAGGGGGAGAAGAAGTGTGATAATTCTGCATGTTGAGTTATATATGAGAATATATGGTCATACGGCTCCTAACTCATGTAAGAACCGAGCTTCTTCTTATCAGGTCATCTTTACATAGAGTTTCTTCTAAGAGCCGTTGGTTGACATCTTCACATGGTCTGGTATGAGTAATGATAATGTATTTCCAGTTATTGCTTCACGTACACATCATCATGATGATTCCGATCTATTAGAATCATCAAGGGAGAGTGAATGTGTATACCAAGGTTTCACAACAAGTTCACCTGATCGGGTTTAATGTCTTATGAAGTGATTTGTGTCGAAGATTGGTTGATTCTGTATCTCTTCATTATCCACCTTCACCTATCTCGGGCAACAAATTGAAGATTATCAGTGTTCCAACTTGTGAGTTTGGTGTCACCATTTCATGTGTTCGTTGCGGGCTGATTGTTGATCTCCTTGATGAACATCTTTCTGTTCTTGTTTGATTGGGAGGGATTTTAGTTAAGGGGATTTGCAAGATGTAAGTTAATTGGGATGCATTTGGTGAGATGAAGATGTTGACTTTATATTCCCCAAACAGATAATCTTGAAGAAGGACGAGTCTACAGTCAGTTCTACATTTTCTGATGCATGTTAGAAGACTAAATACGAGTTGCATTTAATGATCTAAAGACTTCTTCTTAATCCGAGCATTCATCATAAAGATTGTCAGTTTAGGGGAGAGCACTAATTGGGGGAGAGTGAAACATCAGATTTATTCCCTAATTATATTTGTTCACATTGTTCCTCAGCAAGTTGATTCTCACAAGACTTCAAATTGTCTTCTCAAAAGATTTCTAGTACATGGGCTTATAATGTGTTGCTGATTCTGAAGTATCAAAACCAACAAGGGGAAGGAGACACCCATCTAAACGTGAGTAAACTTGATGAACTTAATACTTCTAAGTAATTGAAGATATCCCGGGAAGACAAATGTCGTTACCGCAGAGAAACTCAAGGTTTGACTCATGGCGTTTAGTGTTCTTATTCCAACTATGTGGGGGAAGAGATGGAAGAGTTAGTTTCTAGTGATAAAAGACGTACACAAGTGTGTGATGATTTCAATGTTATCGCAATCATCAAGGGAGAGAGATTGTGTACATTGGGGACGCACAGCTGTTTCACTTGAGAGCTTAATCGGTGATTCAGTGATAATCACTTATTCCAAAGTTGACATGCGCAGAGATAATCAGTGATTCAGCCTGCTACTTCAATGTTATCGGTTATTCTCTATAGAAAAGACATTTGGGTACTTCGGGTTCTTGAGCATTATACACGATCATCAGGGAAGATAAATGTTAACATTGGGGAGGTGTTTTCAGTTATTCCGGGCATGATGTGTATTCGGGAGAGTTCTTGAGCATTATACAAAGAGATGACATCAATTCAACTACATGGGGGAATTGTTCTCTTGACACCTTTTGGAATGGATCGCTTCAGACTTTAGTGGAAAAGGAATTTGAGAAGAGTTATTCAAATGTGGAATGATACGTTGCTGTTCTTCTATCTTGATGATATAACCCCAGACGAAGAATCAATGATCTTTCTTAAAAAGAGCAGCAAACTCGATGATATGGTGTGCTCCTCTGTGCACCTAGCTAAGGCAAGCTTGAAAGAGAGCTTAGAATCTGCTCAAGAAGAAGATTTTTAGTTTGGGGGAAGCTGCCTAAGTCTCACTTTCAGAAGGTTCAATTTCTCTCAATTCAGGAGCCTCGAAAGCTTTGGTGGTGAAAGTTTAAGAGATGACGATTTCTATCTTATTCAACGGGGCTGTTCGATATCCTTATCTCGGTACTCGTATCATCATCTTCTTAATCTATATCATCTACTCTATCTGTAAATATTTTTCAAAAACCAAAATACAAAAATATAAAACCATCAAAAACAAAATAGAAAAATATAAAATCAACAAAAATCCATAAAAATCAGAAAATTTTAAAAAGTCCAAAAATATTGTTTTCTCAAGACATGTCTTCTGGTATCGATAACATCTACGGTCTTAGAAATATCATTCAATAATGGCATGGGACCATAGATGAAGTTCGAGCAGGAGGTGTAAATATTTCTTTTCAAAAACATGTCTCTAAATATGGTTTGATATTATTTCAGATAGCAACCCGTTCTTCAAAGAAGGAAAGTGTTGTGCTAAACCAATTTTCATAAATATCGAGCACTTATCCTAAAACATAATGAGGAAAGTATGTCGAAGGACTGCTGTTCCTACACAAATGTTTTTCTTTCTAAAAATTCTTCAGAAAAATATTTGTTGTTTTCAAAATGGTGGAAAATAAGTTGTTTGAAAAATCAATCAGAGTTTGAGTTTTCATAAATTTGCAAACTGAATCAATGACTTCAATCTTTTTAAACTTTTCATTAAATAAGTCATTGATTGAGGGGGAGAATGTTTTCAAATTTATATCATCTAACAGACTTATCTAATTATCCTATATACTTAAATGTAAAACATGTTTGCCTACGTCGAAGGACTAGGTGCCTAGGATATGATTGTTAGGATTTGATGATTAGAGTTTGATGAACCCATAATTCCTATGCCTCTTTATGATCTGATTGAATGATTTTCTATGTTGAATTGACTTTTATTAGTCGATTGTTGTTTGGGTGTTGTCGACCACCATATATCTGTTTGTGTCCACTAACGTATGCAGATATCATGGTTTATAAGAATGTTCCCGATCCGGATCCCACAAAAGAAGATGATTCGATGCAGAAAGGAAAGGGCAACTATTTCTTGGGTCGACAAAAGAAGAAACGGAGCTTAATTGGATCTCTATGGAGAGTTGGCATGATAGATGCAACATCAGAGGTCTCACTGCATCAGCAGATGGTTTTCTTCCAGCCTTACAGCAACAACAGAAGCAGCTCAACCACCTTACGTATCTTTGTGCAGGACAAGTAGAGGATGATACCATTTTTCAAAAAACTTTGAAAATATTGTTTTGAAAATAAATTGGACTAAAATTTTGGAAATCAACCGGACTTTATTTTGTCAAATCTTAAGTCACTTAATCAACGACTACAATCATCGATTGAGGGGGAGAGTGATTTCAATCTTAAATATTTTCAGACGACATCTCATCAAAAAGTCCGTTTGTATGAAATAAAGTGTGATTTAAAGATTTAATGTTATGTCATGATATGATTTCTTTAAAACTCAAAGATCTTTCAAAATGAAATTTTTTTCTGTTCTTGTTTGATTGTGAAAAATTTTCTTTTACCTAAAAGATCTCTTAAAACTATCATACCTGACCCTAACAATCTTTAATGTCTAAAATTGATCCTTATCAGTCATTTTTCAAAATTAAATCTTGCCACGTCTTTCCCCAAAATTTTATAAATGATTTAAATCAATTGGGATCACAAATCTCAAATGGTTTGAAATTTTTGATCGGGGGAGAGATCGTGATTTAAATATCAAATATGTTTAAATGGAATTGGTTTTAGTCCTTTAAAGGCACTCCTGCATGTGCCAAACGATTTCAAATTCATGATGCACATGATTGAGGAGGAGCATTTATCCAAAAACAAGATGAGAATTTAAACTTGGTCACATTTTCTCCCATGTTTTCTAAACCTTATTAAATCACTTGGGATCCAAAATCTCAAAGGGTTGATATTTTTGATCGGGGGAGAATTTGTGATTTAATTATGAAATCTGATAAATGATGATCGTTTTGATTCAAAAGTGCAGGCTGCTCTCCCATATGTGCTAAACGACTTCGAACCTCGAAGCACATATTGAGGGGGAGCATTTCAAAAGAAAATAAACTTTCAAGGTACAAATATTTCTATGTTTCAACATAAGTACCTTGATTGATTTTCTAATGGTTTCTTAATGGCAAATGTGATCGTGGAAGTTCTTCAAAAACCTCCTTCCTCTATGTGTTAAATGATTTCAAATAACCAACGCACATTTTGAGGGGGAGAATTTACCAAGAAAATCATAAGGCTTTTTCCATTGAAATTGTGATCAAGAATATATTTCAAAGAACTCTTGCCTCCATGTGCAAAACAATTTCAAAATCATATGCACATGTTGAGGAGGAGCATTTCTAAATGATCAAAACAATTAAGGTACAAAATGCTTTGATATTATATCACAAGTACCTTGATTGATTTTCCAAATGTTTTTCAATTAGTTTCGAGAAGGAATGAACAGTACCAAAAGACCCACCATCTTACTTTATGTATTGGAGTTATACGGATGATAAGGTTAGGTATTAGTTCCCACGGTCTAGCCATAGCTGGAGGGATCTACCCAGGGACAATCCACTAGTTAGTGTAGAAGTCCTTAGGTATGATGAAAAAAAGGAGAAATGTGAGAAATGGGAAGAGTGCGGACTGAGATAGAACTAGATCTGGAATAAACCCAACAAGGTTCTAGTAATGAAGTCTCGGTAAGCACTGAAGGGGTTGAAGAATGTTGGATATAACTTTTCACATACACATCATAACATTAACACAAGGTAGCATATAGATGGAATTCTAGAGAGAGAAAGTTAGAGGTTTAGGGAACTTAGTGAGAGAAAGTGAAAGATATTATTATGAGCTCCAACTCTCTACCTTGGGAGGTAGAGAGTATTTATAGTCTTACATAAAACGCCACACATCGGGCTGTGGATCAGGCATACAGTGGGTAAAGACCCGTCCGTCCTCCACGGTGTTACTTAACTAAATACTACTTAACTTAATATTACTATGACTACGAGCTTTCTAACGATTACATATACTTGAGGTGACCGACTCTTTAATACCTGGAATTTCTAATTCCTAACAATCTCCCCCTAAGGGAGGTCACCTCAATCATGCACTAAAATTACATTGAATACAAACAGATATGACATTAACAATTGTTCTTGCATTCTTGATGTAGTCCTTTGTTCCTAAGCTCGTAGTCATTGATTCTTCACATTGCATGTTTGGTTACTTCAAGTGGAGGTCTATTACGGATCCACGTGATAATAATTTTGAGCCACTTTTGGGATCATCGGCTAGTAGAAAATCTCTGATACATCCATTGTGGTGTTGGTATTATGTGATGTTGTGACATTCGGACCGACATGCTCACATTCGGGATCATGATATATTCTCATCAGAGTAGCGGAAGCATTCGTTGATTCATGATATTGGCGGCGTAGCGAAAGCATGGAGTAAAATTATCAGAGTCATTGATGCACTAATCATGATTTCTTTTGAGATGAATGTGTTAGGTGAGCATGCGGCTATGGATTGACCGCTTCATTCGATCAGGCAAACGCGTCGGGGTGTACACGCATAAGGCAGTTAGCAATAAAGCGCACGAAAGTGTCTTTGAACACTTTCGATGAATTGAGGTACACGGCCCACGGTTCCCGTTGATCGATACAAGTACTACTGTGATCGGTATAATTCGAGAATTTCCTTGACGAGGTTTCGCAATGCTCTAGCTGTTCTCAAACCGGAACGTCTCAAAGAAGACAACACGGAGTGAGTGAACCGGTAATTTTCGTCCACGATTGATGAAAAGATAATTGAAAAACAATCGTGTATTGCTCAATAGAAATTGTTTTTGCAATATAACGAAGGTTTTAATGAAAATCAATTATCAATCATAAAACACCTTTTGATTTGAAAATTAGTACACGGTCGACGTGCTTAATGAAAAGAGTTTTAAAGCACAAAGACCGGTTTTTCAAAGGTATCCGTCAATCCATAACCCTGAACGGATTGATTCAAAAGAATGAATCGCCCCATTGTTTCGTTCAGCTTGTCACATGGTTGATATGCATAATAGATCTCACATGCCACCTACCAGGAGCTTGTTAGATGTTGGCTCGAGAAGGCTTTCCATCTTCATTGTGAGTATGTTTGCATATCACTCGGATGTTCTGGCAATACCACAAGGATAATGCGTAGGACTCAAGATATAATCTCTCTTTCCACATTGTGTGAAACAGAGAGTCTTCATTGAAAAGTGTCCTAATGAGATTTATTGATGATCTCGTGGCTCTAGACTCAATTTGTGCATATTTGGATCCTGTGCCGGAGACTAGGGAGAGGGTCTCCGTCTTCAATATCAACAATCTCGAAGAGAAAGTCGATAGATAATGTCGGTTCCCCGTGAGAATGAAACAAGTCCTTTTAAGAGGAACTTGAGTGGTTTGGGAAGTTGAAGTGCGGCGTCCTGGGTCCATGACGTCTTGTCTTCAATACCGATGTTACCATCAGTAGCATATGAATTGAACCCGGTTTCCGCCCTAAGGTTGAATAAATGGAGGGCTATTTGTTTTCACCCTTTTCTCATTCAATTCTTTTTAATTCTTCAACCCCTTGAGTGCTTACCGAGACTTCATAGCTAGAACCTTGTTGGGTTTATTCTAGTACTAGCTCAGTCTCATCGCACTCTTCCCATTCCACATTTTTCTCCTTTTATTATCATACCTAAGAACTCTACACTAACTAGTGGATAGTTCTTGGGTAGATCCCTCCGGTTCTGGCGGATCTTGGGAACAAAAACCTAACCTTATCATCCTTATATCACCGTACATAAAGTAAAGTTGGTCGGTCTATTTGGTATTGTTCATCTGCCGTTGGAACCAATTGAAAACCATTTGAAAATCAATTCAGATACTTGTGATATATTATCAAAGCATTTTGTACTTGAATTGTTTTTGATATTTTAGAACGAGAACTCCCCCTCAACATGTGCATCAAGTATTTGAAAATGTTTTGCACACGGAGGCAAGAGAAAGAATTAACTTCTTTGATTACCATTTTCTAAAAGATATCAACATCACTTCCCAAATTGAATCAAGTAGATAAAGCATTTTGGGGAAGGATGAGATTTTCATGATTTTGCTCCCCTCAATATGTGCTTCTAGGTTTGAAAGGAGTTTTACACATACTAGAGGGAACCTGCACATTGAGATAAATGATCACGTTTCAAATTATAGATGCTCCCCTTCAATGTGTGCATGGAAAATTTGAAATCGTTTGTCACTTACGGGAGGCAAACATGCTAATCACTTAAGAAACCATTTATCGAATTATCAGTTTAAATCTTATTTAAATCACAACTTCTCCCCAGATCACAATAATTAAAACATTTGAGATTTGTGATCTCTGTAGATTTAAATTGATTTTGAAAGCTTTTAAGGAGAATTGTGACTTGATTATGAAAGTGTTTTAAGCGATAAGGATCGATGTTGAGATTTTAAACTCCATTGGTTAAACATGCATGTACATCTTTTGAAAACAATTAAATGCCAAATAACTTTTTAATTTAATTGAAATCATTCTCCCCTCAATCAATGACATAGGTTGTTGATTGAGCGATAGAGATTTTGACAGATAAGTCGTGATGATTATCAAAAATAGAGACCGAGTTATTTTTCAAAGCATTTAGTTTTCATTGAGATAAATGTTATAGTATCAGAGCATGGAATTTGAAAACATGGTAAAACATGGCTCTGTTCTTTCTTTTAAAACCGGGTTATTGCATGAAAATGACAATAAACCATTTTTTCTCTTTCTCTCAAACATAATTTTTTGATTTTTTGATTTTTTTTTTTTTTGGAATTCGACCAACATCTAAAGTCCCGTGTCATTCTTTGAATGACAGCACAAAGACCGTAGATATTATCGAACCGAGAAAACGCATGACAAAAAGACAATATTTTTGAAGATTTTTTGAATTTTTCAGATTTTTATGGATTTTGAAGGTTTTATAATTTTGTATTTTGATTTTTGAATAGATATATACAAGAGATAGATGAAGATAGACCTTTACTCCTCGTCTTCCTCACGAAGACGCGTTTGAGAGTATCTGGTTGAAGGCTTTTCAAGCCAAGGCGTGGAAGAATAAACTCAAAACGTTCTCTTGGAAGAGCTTTGGTGAAGATGTCCGCTAACCGATATTCAGACCTCACAAAATATAGTTCCACCACACCTTTTTCCACTTGTTCCTGATGAAATGATGTCGAATGTCGATATGCTTTGCTCTTGAGTGTTGAGCGTTGTTGCATGAGAGAGCAATAGCACTTTTATTATCACTGTAAAGAGGGATTTTGTTGAATTCAAAGCCATAGTCAGATAATTGAGATCTCATCCATAAGATTTGAGCACAACAAGATGACATGGCTATGTATTCAACCTCTGTAGAGGAAATAGAAGTACTCATTTGCTTCTTTGAAGACCACCTCACAAGCTTATCACCCAAAAGCGAGCACCTCGGATGTACTTCGACGTGTATCTTGACAACCTGCATGATCGGCATCTGCATAGGCCGTTAGTGACATACCGGTGTCCTTCGGTACCATAGTCCCATATTGATGGTTCCTTGGAGATACCGAAAGACCCGTTTAAGCGCTTCAAGGTGCTTTTTAGTAGGCTTAGCCTGGTATCTAGCACACATGCAAACAGCGAACAAGATGTCGGGTCTACTAGCTGTGAGGTACATCAGGGATCCAATCATACTACGATATTTCGTTTGGTCAATCATGATCCCTGAGTGGTCCTCATCTAGTTTGGTTCGATCAATCATGGGGGTGTCAACAGGTTCACATGAATCAAATCCAAATTTCTTTAAAATCTCTTTTGCATATTTAGATTGATTTATGAAAATGCCTCCGGGACTTTGTGAAATTTGTAATCCCAAGAAAACTGACATTTGTCCCATCATTGACATTTGAAATTTGGAACCCATTTCTTTTGAAAACCGATCACATTCATTGGGGTCAGTCGAGGCAAAGATAATATCATCAACATAAATATGAACGTGAATTAAATGTTTGCCTGACTTTCTAGTGAACAATGTTGGATCAACTGCTCCTTTGCTAAATCCGGTTGATAGAAGAAACTTTGACGGTGTATCATACCATGCCCTTGGAGCTTGCTTTAAACCATAAAGGGCCTTCTTCAAACGATAAGCGTGAGTAGGATGCTCTTGATTTACAAATCCTTCAGGTTGGCTGACGTAGACGACTTCTTTAAGATCTCCGTTAGAATGCCGTCTTCACGTCCATCTCATAGACTACCATGTTCTTACTAGCGGCATTAGCCAAAAGATTCGATAACCTCGATTCGAGCAACAGGAGCAAAAGATTCTTCAAAGTCTATACCCTCCTCTTGGCGGTATCCTTTAGCAACTAATCGAGCCTTGTTCTTTAACACATCACCATGCTCATCAAGTTTCACTTTGAAGATCCACTTTAGAGCAATGATCATATCACAATCTGGAGCAGGTACTAATTCCCATACATCAAGTCGATCAAACTCATGAATTTCTTCTTGCATGGAATTGAACCGCTGTCTTCATTCATGGCGGTTTTAACATCTTTTGGTTCGATCTTAGAGAGTACGGAGTTGAAGAAGCACCATAAGGCATCTGTTGCAAGTTGTTTCCGTGTGGATACAGGATGAGAAGGATTTCCAATGATGTTGTCCAATGGATGATCGTGAGTCCATTTACTGAGGTGTTCATGTGGCGGTGGTTGAGGGACTAAAGTAGCGAGTCGATGTCTCCGAAGAAGATGGTTCTGATGAAGATTCAGGAGCATATACATTTTCAAATGGAGCATCTTCAGGAGTAGCAAAGGGATTAACTTCATCATTGATGCTAGAAACAGTTCCATGATGTACATTCGAAGATAGATGATTTGATGATGAGACAGAGTGATCGGCAGCGCTTCTTGACTTAATGAGATTGAGACTGAAGGGTTGACTTCATTCATAGGGATAGGAGCACCTCTTGATGGATTTGACATTTCATCAGCATTTGTTTCATAGTGTTCATCAAACATTGGATCGAACAATTTCCTTAAATCATCTTCTGATGGAGGTACATATGGAGTTTTGGAGAGGGATATGGTACAAGGGATGAACCAATGGGACTGTTTTTCAAGTGCGGGTCCTGGATTGTCCAGAGCCATAGGACCAACTGCGATAGAAACTCACTCTGACTATCTTTATCAACCCATAAGTAGACAATTTGAACCGGAACAAATGATTTCTCGACATTAATGCATTCTTCCTAAAGGTATACATGTAGAGACTGACCGAAGATTCACCACAAATGTCTTGGCGAATAAGGTAGTCATTTTCCTTAATGTTCATGTGGTTGATTTATAACGTGCACAATGAGAGGAACAATAATCCGTAAAGATTTAGCAAAGGAATACCAAAGAGCGGATCATTATCCATGAACAACAATCCGTGAAGATTTGGCAAAGGAATACCAAAGAGCGGATCATTATTCATGAGTGCAACTGCAATATTATGATAATCATTATCAACGCCTTGAGGAATAACGGAGATAGGGCTTTTGAGTAGTCCGAGTTGTAGTTCTTTGATGATGAACCAGTTGAGTCAATAGAAACCGGAGCATGAGCTTCGTGGATGATCAACATTTGTTGAAGGTTGAAGGTACTCATCAAACATATCTTTGAAAAACAATGAATCCCAAACATTGATTCCCAATTATCCTTAGTAAGTGAAGCATTAGGCGTTGGAGGAGAGTCATCAAAATTCAAAACAATGAATCCCAGTTATCCTTAGTATATTCACTCATAATCAAAAAGAATATACACTCATCATCATCAAAAATAAAGTCGTATAACCATTATTCAAACATCCATCATCATGTAGTATATTCACTCTTCTCCCCCTCAAAAATTGCATCCGAAGTTGCCATTTTTGATTTAACAAGAGAATAAGAGAATACACCAATGAACGTAGATCCACTTGATGACTGAATGAGCGTGGAAAAACATGAAGCTTGTTGATGAAGAATGTAGATGAGTATGGCCATTCATGAGAGAATTTCTCTTTAGCTGAAGATAAAGCGCACAGAAGCGTACACTTTTCTTTTCTTTGAAGAACGGGGCCTGAAGTGTTATCTGCAGACACCATAATGATGAAGTACGAGGCCCGAATGATGTGAACAGACGTCATTGTTTAGAGCCAGTTATATGTTTAGAGCCGCCCGAATCCAAATACCAAGGGACGACTTTGTACGACCGCTTTGGATATGACGAAGACATAGAATGGGAAACATTGGATCCCCACGTGCTCATGGGGTCCTTTTGGTTAGCACAAACAATCTTTGAATCAGAAGAAACCCTAGGTGCAATGTCATTGTCACTAGGAGCTAAACTAGTAGAAGCATCGGACTTAGTCGAGGGACATTTTGTGCTTAATGGGATTATTCTACCAGTTGGCTTCCAAACCTTAGCAGGCACTACTCTAGGCATAGCGGATCTAGTTAAGGGGCAAGGTTTGCCATTCGTGAATATTCGACATGTTGGCTTCCACTGAAATCCTACATTGGTAAAAACCTTCCCTGTAGGTTTCGAGGATTGCTTAATCTGTTTCGCTCTCCAAACTTTCTTAACTGGGTTATGAATCTTAGACCTCGAAATAACACATCACATTTATCATGATTACCAGAAATTAAACATTTTTGCATGTTTTGCGAGACATAAGGCCTCGAATTTATTTTAGTAAGCTTAGAGCTAATACTAGAACTAACACGATTCTTTTTGTTCAAATCAAACTTCTTGTCCCTATGGTGTTCTTTCACTTCCTTATCATGAACACTTTTAGTTTGCGTAATCATATCCTTCTTTGCATAGCTTCTAGGTTTTGACCCGCTAACTTTAGTGTCAATCTTACCATCTGTAGAAGTAACGATGGGAACATTACATGGCTTCACTACTTTCTGCATTCCTGGTCTAGAAGTGCTGGGATCTGAAATTCTAGGAGGCACATCACAGTTTGCTTGCTTGAATTTAGATATGGAACAAGGCATATCAAGGGTCACATGCTTGGCTTTAGGCATAGAACGGATTTCTTGTTTGGTACTAGGCATAGAACAAGGCTTCACAGCTTTGCCTTTTTCACCTAAGGGTTTTGGACATGTTGCAATTACACATTCAAGCAGCTCTTGAGATCGTTTGGCACTGGAGGCAAGCAAACATAATTTCACTATCAAGAGGTTTGTTAATGAAATCCTCTTCGACAATCTCACGGAGACATTCTAGACTATCCTTAAGGTGAGCACAGTAGTCATGAAAAGCATGTTCATTATTCCTAAGATGAGGAGGAATATATTTAACTCTCACAGTGTATTTGCAATCTAAGGGTGATTTTGAGACAACATTCTTATTGAAAACAAGTGGCGTTTCCCATTTCCCGACTTCTCGATTCTCAATTTCTTTTTGTAAAGACGTTATTTTTTCGTTGTTTTGGTCACGGGTGACGTTTATTGAATCATATAACTCTTTAAAATGTCGTTTAACCTTTTCATTTTCTTCTAGAAAACTTTCGTTTTCCTTTTGTAAAGCATTTACTAGGTTTTGAAGATGAAACGTTTGAGAATTCCGAGAATCTAAAGGAGGAGGCATTTGGGAGCCTGTCATATTGTTCGTTTGACCCTTTAATTGAGAGATTTGGGCTTTCAACTTTCGGATCGTGTTGCAATGAGCTTGAATCTGTTCATCACGTTTGTTAATTTGAAAAGCTGCATCAAACTCTGGAGCATCCGAAGATGTCTTGATATTTGAAGTTTTGACATTTTCTTTGAGATGTTGATATTTGAGTTGTAAATTAAAATGCTCAACTTCTAGTTTAGAAAATTGTTTAACCAAATTGTCGTGATCATCCAGTTCAATTTTCTCGTTTAGTTTAGAATTAGTTTTTCAAGCTCAATGACACGATCATGGGAGACTTTCGAGACCACAGATAGTTCATGAAATTTGGAAGCATTAATAGAGAAATTTGAAGCGATGAAAAAGATATCTTGAGCAACACATTCAGTAATAAGAGTCTCATTTAAGGTATGCAAGTTCTTCCTCTCAATCTCATTATATTTTAGTGCACGCTCATAATCACTAACTTCAACTACCATTGCATCAAATTCCTATTCCATTTCTTTAATATCTGATTTTATCCCCTTTTTAAGACTCTCAAAATGATCTTTTAGTTGTTTAAAGAAAGGCATGACCTCAGTTAAATAACATTCTTTCATTTGCTCAAAACCCCTTTCCCTTCAGTTATCCCAGTGGGTGTGATCCTTTTCTTACAAGTTTTCTCAAAATCGGTAAATAGTTGAAGAATAACATATTGACTGATTAAGGTCTTGCTCTTAGTGGCAATAGTTCTAGGAACTAAATGCATTGGTGTATTTGGAGGATACACAGCTTTAGGAATTTCCTACAAGGGGGATTCTTTTCAATAAGATTTTCAGCTTTTTGCAAGTCCATATCCTTTTTCCAGAACACTTGTTCAGGGGTCAACAGAGTCTGAGGCTTAAACATGTTTAAGGATATCCAATTTTCCTTAGTGTAATCATGGGGTTTTATCGTTATCTTGTTCTTTTTACACTCGGGATCTTCTAGCTTCTTATTCATTTTCTCCTAGTGACTTCATCAGATTTCTTATCTTCCTCAGTGCACTCAACGTAACTAGGTTTCTGTCTAGGCTTAAGGATCTCATTACCATCATACAGTACCTTATGAGCATTTCTAGCCTTTTTAATTACCTCTGGATTAGGTTCCTCAACAAGGGAAATGCTATGCTTATCGCTTAAGACTCTATGCTTAGTGATCATGTGAGCATTCTGAATGGTATTCCCTTGTACGTACAACTTATTTTCAAGCTTGTTTTTCAAAGTTTTTAGATTGGAAAAATCATTCAAAAGTTTTGATTCCTTAGCCTTGAATTCTTGCTTAAGCATTTTAACATTTTCTTGAAGTTCGTGTTTTTGCTTAGCGTTTTTAGAAAGCTTTTCTTGTAAGGAGTTTAACTCTTGTTTTAATACTTCTTCTCTAAACCTACTTTTTCTAATAGTTGTACGTATTTGGACATCCATTTCCTGCTCACGGGTGGTCAACTCAAACTTAGCACTCTGTTCATAAATAGCAACCTGATCCTTATATATGTTAAGCTCAGTGGTAAGGGAATCATCGGGCACAAATGCAGCGTACTCATGCAGTTCATAATCATCATTTTGAGTAGAAGATGCACAACTAGGTACAGCAGAAACATCCATGCAACTTACATGAGCATTGACATGCACAGGCTGTGACGGGTGCATCTCTATCTTGGGTACATCCGAAGCTTCCATGGAGCGTTCCTTTGCATTCACTTGCACAGGTTGTGTGCGGTGCACCTCTCTCTTTTGTGAATTTGAGCACGAAGATTCCATTTTTCCATTATCCGACTCATCATTTTTGTTGTCACGACATTCTCGCATTCAAGCAACACCCGATTCTTCAACATATACATTACCCAACTTATCACAACAATCTTTCAACGCACGACACTCATTCACGTTTACATTCTTTTGAGCAGATTCTTCAATGTACTTTTTCACATTATCCATGAGTTGGATAAATGTCTCAATGAATTCTTGAATTTCCATTCCAGTATGTTTTTGAAGGAAATTCAGTCAAGTGTTGATCGAATCTGCTGAATATTCCCCATCGATGAATGGTGAAATTGTTTGTAGTTTACTTGAAGAGCTGCACTGGAACCATCCTTTTGAACCTCTTTATTGGTAAGTTGCAGCTTTAAGTGTTCTAAGTTCAACAACAAGCTTCTTGTCAATGTAGGTAAGTCCTGGCGGAAAAGAGCACTACATGTTCGATCCCCGCTATGGATAATAGTTGTATGAGGTGCAGATGAAGTAGCTGATAGGGCTCAATGCTGCATTCCATTTGCATGGCATTCTAGCGAGTGTGCAATTCATTCTCACTGTACTCAGAACATGAAGATTTCACATCCTCATTGTTTAATTCAAACATCTTTAATCGCTTCGTGTAGCAATCATTAACATTATTGTCCACATCATCATACAATTTAAGCACTTCAAATCACTTTGGGTCAAGTAGAGTAAGTAGACTAAGACATGATGTGGTGGAATGCACGGGATTTTACAAGTCTATGATTTAAACCGAGAAATAGAATCTTTCGCGGGATTTTACTAAAATCAAGACCAAACCGTTAAGCAATGACCAATGGAATGTGTTAAGATGATTGATGGATCGACACAATGATAGACAATTGTGTGTTAGGACTTATGATTGTTTGTGGGATAAGTAGAGATGTTGTTTGGTTGTGATTTGGGTTGGTTGTTGCACGATTTTCACGAGAATTTTAGGTCTAAAAACATAAAAACCTCAATAACTTCTGTTCAGAGCGGATTTAGCCCTCGAAGGTTGACCCGAATGAACTTTCGTTAATTTGGTATGACATTCTCCTCGTTCTCACGGTCGTTTTGATGGGTAGAACGCTGAAAACGGAGTTACGGATCAAAAGTTATAGCCGTTTGAAGTTTTGTCGGGAAAAGTCAACAAGTCGCTAAGAATTCTTGAACCAAGTCGCTAAGACCAAGTCGCTAGGACTTAATTCGCTACACCACTAAGTCGCTAGATTCCCAAGTCGCTAGACAAATGCAAGTCGCTAAGTAGTAACTCGCTAACCTCAAGTCGCTAGCGAAATTTTGGCAGCAATTCGCTACTCAAGTCGCTAGGAATACAAGTCGCTAAAGAGCAACTCGCTACAGACCAAGTCGCTACCACCAAGTCGCTACCGGTAGTGGAGAGTCCACTACTTGTACTGTAAATCGCTAGGTAAGTCGCTAGCTACAAACACGTAACTCGCTACAAAATTGTGAAGCAAGTCGCTACGAAGAAACTTTTCCGTGGCTCAAGTCGCTAGCATGAAAAACACATAAACACCACTTTTCAATCCAAAAACAACCCAACCACTATGATTCAAACCTTCTAGATCAAAACCTAAACACTTGTGATGATTCTAAACACAAAAGTACAACCAAAATCGAAACTTTAACACTAGAAATCAATCAAATGATGCAAAAACCACTAAACTTTTTCAAACTCAAAAACCACCTAAAAACCACTAGAAATCCAAAGATGTGCAAGATATGATCTAACCATGGCTCTTGATACCAATTGTTGGATATAACTTTTCACATACACATCATAACATTAACACAAGGTAGCATATAGATGGAATTCTAGAGAGAGAAAGTTAGAGGTTTAGGGAACTTAGTGAGAGAAAGTGAAAGATATTATTATGAGCTCCAACTCTCTACCTTGGGAGGTAGAGAGTATTTATAGTCTTACATAAAACGCCACACATCGGGCGGTGGATCAGGCATACAGTGGGTAAAGACCCGTCCGTCCTCCACGGTGTTACTTAACTAAATACTACTTAACTTAATATTACTATGACTATGAGCTTTCTAACGATTACATATACTTGAGGTGACCGACTCTTTAATACCTGGAATTTCTAATTCCTAACAAAGAATGAAAAATAATTGAATGTGAAAAGGGTGAAAAGAAATAGCCCTCCATTTATTCAACCTTAGGGCAGAAACCGGGTTCAATTCATATGGTACTGGTTGTTACCAAGGTAACACCGGTATTGAAGACAAGACGTCATGGACCCAGTGACGCACTGCACTAAACTTCCCAAGCTACTCAAGTTCCTCTTAAAAAGACTTGTTTCATTCTCACGGGGAACCTACATTATCTATCGACTTTTTCTTAAAGATAGTTGATATTGAAGAAGGAGACCCTCTCCCTAGTCTCCGACATAGGAAACCAAAGTTCAATATTAAGTCTAGAGCTACGAGATCATCCACAATATTTCATCAGGACACAAAATTAATGAAGACTTGCTGTTTCACACAATGTGGAAAGTGAGTATATATTGAGAGTCCTAAGCATTATCCTTGTGGTATTGCAAGAACATCCGAGTGATATGTAAAAATATTCACAATGAAGATGGTTATCCTTCTAGATCCAACATCAAACAAGCTCTTGGTGGGTGACATGTGAGATCTTTTCAAAAGATCAAGCTTGTGACAACTGGATAAAAACAATGGGGCGATTCACTCTTGAATCAACCTTGGTCTAGGAAATGAATTGACGAATACTTTAGGAAAAGACGTTCGATGTGAAAATTTTCTTTTGTCTAGCACATCGAATGTGTATTCATGTTTAAAAACACAAAAAGTATTTCTGATTGAAAATTGATCTTTCTCATAAAACCTTCGTCGTATTGCAAAACTCTTTTTCTTAAACAATACGCGATTGTTTTCAAATCAATTTTTCATCAATCATTGAATCTCAATTCGCTGGTTCACTCACTTTGCGTTGTCTACTTTGGGATGCTCCGGTTTAAGAACGGCTAGATCAAGCTGCGAAACCCCGTCAAGGAGATTCTTCGGAATTCTACCTGATCACAGGCAGTATTTATACTAATCAACGGGGAACCGTGGTTCTTGCAACTGTATTCAATGAAAGTGAACAAAGACACTTTCGTGTGTTTTATTGCTAACTGTTGTTCGCAGGAACATTTGGACGGTTGCAGCTAATCGATATTGAGAAGTCAATTCACAACCGCATGCTCACAACATTCACACTTAATTGAAGAAAATCATAACCATCAAAGACATACAAAGATGCTTTCGCCACTCTGATGAAAAGATGTCATGATCCAGAAAGTGTGAGCATGTCGGTCGAAAGTCACAACATCACATGAAGGCAACACAACAAAGGGTGATCCAGAGATTTGTTGTGGCTGATGATCTCAAAGAAAGCTCAAAGATCATCAAGACGTGGATCAGTTCAAAAACCTCCACTGAAAGTACAAAGTAATCGGACTTTGAAGAATCACTGGTAAAGCACAAAGATTGCGAAAGTGAAGAATTGAAGTCTACGAGCTCAGAACAAAAGACAAAATAGAATGCTAGGATTCAAAATGTAAATCATGGGGTGACCTCCGTTAGGGGGAGATTGTTAGGAATTGGAAAATCCATAGTGAAGTGTTGGTCGCACAAACTGTTGTCTAGCATATGTTAGCTCGTAGACATATCGTTATTACTAGTTTATTAGTTAGTTAATAGCTTAGTTTAGCTTAGTGTAACACCGTGGAGGAAGGACGGGTCTTTACCCACTGTATACCTGATCCACAGTCTGACAGGAGGACGAGTAGTCTGTAACTATAAATACCCCTTCCATCTTTGGGAGGGGTGGTGCTTCTAATCTAACCTTTCTTCTTTTTGTTTTTACTTTCTCTCTCAAGAAATACCCTCTCTACTCTTTCTATCTCTAACCATGGCATACTTAATTCATCACCATCCTAGACCACCCGAATCATCAAACAACATAATATGTATGATCGAGCTTAAAATATGCAGGTATTTTGTCCAAACTAGCATATGTCATCTTTGTATTCATTGTAATAGTTGTCCAAATACTTGTGTATAAATAGGATCATAAGGTGGAGAAAAAGAAGACAAGTTTGTGCACTAAATGATTAAATATTCACAAACACTTTTACTCCTCTAAAGACAACTAAGTCCCTGATGTTAGCTTAGTTGGTTAGCATAGTTGTAGTTAAGCTTAGCTTAAGTTTAGAGAGGAGATTACACCATACTTGTCATTTCAATCTCAAGTGTTGTTCCGCAAACACTTGGGTATAGATTCTTCTGATTTACTTCTAATAAGAATTTAAACGTTTAAAACTTTGTGTCTTTTACTTTAAGTTCCTTTTCTTATTATCAAATTATTCTATTGTTTCATTTAAGCATGAAACACGGATAGATTAACTTTCTAGTTAAACTAATCGTGTAATAGGGAACAACAGTGTGAAACTTGTTGAAGTTGTGTGTGATGCATTCTATTTATAGAGATGCGAGTAGGGTTTAGAGATAAACCCTCGAGGGATGATCAACGGTTGCGAGGGAGCCATGTGTTGATCATATATAGAGTAGAGAAAGATGATAGGTGGACTCTTCCTTTGCTCGTATAAAGTAGTGCTTGTCGTGCGTCCCCACTGTACGATGTCAGATAGTACATCTTAACCATTAGTGACAGTTGGGGAGCAGTATTGCTGTGTGCATTAGTGACAGTTGGGGAGCAATAGTACTATGTGCTAAGCGCAACCTGATGAATTCTACCAGGCCCGACGTGGCCTGGGATTATAGCTGCGTCCTATCAAGTGTTTATTGATGAGCGTTACTAATATTCTTGATTTGTATGTATATTTATTATGCTTGTGCCACTAATATTGATACCTTATCACCAAGGCTGTCAAGATTGCGTGTAAACTCGTAGGATCGTACGCGTTTACGTGTTCACTAGCTAAAACCGTGTAGGATCGTGGTAGGATCGCATATGTGGTAGGATCGTAAGTAAGATCGTAGGATCGTCACGCGATCTAAGTTAACTTTTTTTTTTTTTTTTTTAGTTTTTTTAACTTTTTCTATCTTTTAAGTCCATCTCACTTGTTTAGGCAAAAAAAAAAACATGTATTTTACGAATGTCTAATAAGTAAACCATTGTTGTTTCATTTTCTAAATAGATTATAGTTTATACCTAGTTTTTTACTTTTCTAAATAGATTATCGTCTAAAAGTGTTCAATAATTGAATTTACCTAACTTCATTGTGCTCGAACTAATCAATGGTATGTTTTGGAATGCAACTAATGAAATGTTTATTTCCTTGAAATCATGTAGATGGCTCATATGTTTTGAAACATTTAGGACTCATGTTATGTAATGTTATTCCGCTAAATCGTTAATTTAACGATTAAAACTTGATTTTTTTGTGTTTTATTATTACTTTAGTATTTGAAATTTGAACTTTGTTATTTTCAAAAAGGATATTGTATGAATTTATCTTTGACGTTGAGTAGAAATGTTAAAAACAGTTGACTCGTTTATCATTTGTTTATAAACTATGACAAATTGGTAGGATTGTAGGATCGCGATTCGATCTTACGATCTCGATCTTGCAAAGACAAAAACGATCACACACGAGATCGCAATCTTGACAGCCTTGCTTATCACAAAGGTAGAGTCACTTTATTTTGCTTACTTATAAATCTATGCTTACCAAGGGATAAATCCTCACCATCTATCTAGTTTGATCTAATGGTGGGGATTAACCTAGGATTTAGTAGATAAACCTAAGTCCATGTATTTTTCTTGTCTTTTTGTCTTTCTTTTTTATTCACATTTTTTTTTGTTTTTTTTCTTATTCACGTTTTTGTCTTTTTTTTTTATTTTATTTAAATTATTATTATTATTTTTTTTAATTCGTGTTTTTTTTCTTCGATTTCATACGTTTTCATCTGTTTTCATACGTTCTTATACGTTTTCGCCCGTTTCATCATTTTTCTTTTATTTTCGTCCATTTTTCATACGTTTTCATCCGTTTTCAGACGTGTTTTTACTCTTTCAAACGTTTTCGCCCGTTTTCATACGAATTCGTCCGTTTTCTTACGTTTTCGTCTATTTTCTTAAGTTTTCGGTCGTTTTCAAACGTTTCTAACTATCACAAGTGATTTATGTGATATTCAGAATATCACTTGTGATTATCTGAATATCACTTTGTGATATTCTAAAAAACACAAGTGATATTTTGTTAATATCACTTTGTGATTTTATGAATATCACTCTGTGATATTATGAATATCACTTGTGATTATTTGAATATCACTTTGTGATATTCTGAATATCACTTGTGATTTTCTGAATATCAGTTTGTGATATTCTAAATATCACTTTGTGATATTATGAATATCACTTGTGATTTTCTGGATATCACTGTGTGATATTTTGAATATCACGTGTGATTTTCATGTTACAAAACATTTATTGAAAATCACTCGTGATATTCAAAAAATCACTTGTGGTATTCAAAAAATCACTTGTGGTATTCAGAATATCACAAGTGATATTCTGAATATCACAGAATATCACATAATATCAATATCACATAATATCACTTGCGATATTCACAGTATCATCTGTGATATTCAGAATATCACTTGTGCTATTCAGAATATCACTTGTGATATTCAGAAACGTATGAAAATGTTTAAAAACGGCCGAAAACATTTAATAACGTACGAAAACTTATGAAAAAGAACAAAAACGTAAGAAAACGGACGAATATGTATGAAAACGTAAAAACACGTATGAAAACGTATGAATAATGGACGAAAACGTAAGAAAACGGGCGAAAACGTATGAAAACGGACAAAACGTATGAAAACGGGCGAAAACGTATGAAAACGGACAAAACGTATGAAAACGGGCGAAAACGTATGAACACGAACGAAAAATAGATGAAAATGTATGGAAACAGACGAAAACGTATGAAAGGGAAAAAAAAACGCGAATTAAAAAAAACGTAAATAACGTGAATTAAAAAAAAAAGAAAAGAAAAAGAAAATGTGAATTTAAAAAAAAACATGAATATTTAAAAAAAAAAACGTGATTATCACCAAAAACGTGAATAATTAAAAAAAAAACAAAAAAAAGAAAGAAAGAAAGACAAAAAAAATGTCTATAAAAAAAACAAAAAGATAAAAAAAAAATGAACTTAGGTTTAAACATATTAAATTTTATCTTAATTTCCACCATTAGATCAAACTAGATGATGGTGGGGATTTATCCCTTAAAATAAGAGTATCTTCACAACGGTATTCAAATTGTTTTTTATTAAAAGGTTTTTTAAGGCAAGTATTTTAAAAACTTGTGATGCATATGTGTGAAGTATAGTGTTTCAAATTGTCTTTGATGAGAGAACTACAATGTTTTAATTTTAAGTTTCAAAATGGTATTTAAATTTTAAAAGAGTATTTCGAGGATAAAAAAAATGCTCGCTTAGCCTTTAAAATATAAATTTTAAGCAAAAATCATTTTCGCATAATATAGCCGAGATAAACGTAGCTCATTTTACAAATAAACGTAAGCCACTCACCCCATAATCATAAATTAATTTTAATGATGGGTGAAATTTGAATTCACAAATTCACAGTAAAAAGATAAAGGGGGAACTGGAAAGTTAAAGTGACTCCCGTGAAGAAAAACACTTCTAATTAAATACACTCGCCATGTCATCGATCCACATGAATGTTCCTTCCCTAAACAAATTTACAACCGTCCATTTAACACTTATCTTTTATCAACACCGTCCATATCTTCACACAAACAACATAAATTTGACACCAAACAAACACACACCTTTGTCACTGTGTTTCAATCTTTGTTTGTGGGGTCTTAGAAAATGGCTATTGATCAAGTTAGCAAACCCTCTTCACTCCCACCATACCCTCAGGTAATTTTTTATTAGATTATAATTTTTGTAGATTTGGTTTCTTATTAAATAGTATTTGCTTGTGTTGTACAGATGATTCTTGCAGCTATAGATGCTTTGAAACAAAAAGAAGGAGCCAACAAATCTTTGATATCGAACTATATCGAATCGACATATGGTGTTTTACCTGGCGGACATAGCAACTTGTTAGCTGAAAATCTCAACAAGTTGAAAGAAAGTGGTGAACTAGTGTTTTACAAGAATAACTATACGCGGCCTGACCCGAATGCCCCTATCAAAAGGGGGAGGGGTCGTCCGCCTAAGGGTAAAGATGCGTCTGCTGGTTTGGAGGCTCAAGAGACGGTGGTGGAGGCTGAGCCTGGGTCGGAGGTGAAGAGGGGGCGAGGGCGCCCAAAAAAGGACCCGAATGCGCCCCCGCCCCCCAAAAAGGTCAAGGTTTCGAGTGTTGGTAGGCCAAGAGGGAGGCCGCGAAAGGTTCAGCCCGAGATGGCTGGAGTTGAAGCTAACTGAGTGACTTGTGTTTGTTGATGTGTTTTTAGGGGTTGTGTTTGTGGTTTCTACTTTCTAGGGTAGATTTGCTATGTAAATAATGAAAGGCTTCATCTGTGATGTAGCTCTTTGTAGTTGTGTTTAATTTGTAGTTGTTAAAGTATGGGATGTTTAGTCTTAAGCTATGGGTGTGTAGGCGAAGTGTTTATGCTTATAAATTACTTGAATCTTGCTATGTGAAATGAGTTATCTTCAGCAACATTATAGAAACCAGAGTTGATATTTTATTGATATTTAAAGGTCACTTGTTACCAATCTATCAACCATCATTTTGATACCATTTGAATGTAGCAGGGTCTAAACAAAGTCTGAAATTGAAAGCGAACTAAGGTTCTAATCTACACCTGGTGTCAAACTAAAACCTAGGTGGTGTTTGAGATCCTAATCCAACTCACCTAGAACCTGCAAAGAACTTAATTTGTTGCACCAGAAGAACAACCTAAAGCTGAAAATGAATAAACGCCAAAGGATCATATATCGCTTTCGCGTCACTAATGCAGTAAATGGTAGGCGGAATTTGAATCTGCAACTCAAAGGTTCAACAAGAGCACAAAAAGTGATTTTGCTGCACCACCAAAAAGGTCTATAATATCTGAGTCGTATACTGCACCATCGTTGGAAGACCGGGCTTATATGGGTATTGGAAGACCGGGCTTATATGCAATTTTGCGGACCTTGAAAACCATTTTGTAAGGCTGTAACCAAAAACACATCCATTCTAAATGTCACACAAACCACAAGTATATATCAAAGTTTCCTGTGATATTTACTTCACATATACAGGTTATGGATTTATAGCAAGAACACACTGAACCATCTGTCTATTTTCTGGTATACCTAAAACTGGAGACGCCTAGTATTTCTCTATACCTAAAGCATACCCATGTCAGAATATGAGCTCCTAAAACTTGCTCATTTTTGGGTCATTCAACCCATCATTTGATATGGGTCAGTTTCAACTATTTACCTCTATGCGCCTGTTGTAATTTACAGCTTCAATGAGAAAGAAGTAAAAGCACGAGCCAAGTTAAGATCTACTAGTTCCTTCAAGTACAAGACTTGAGGATCTTTGATGATCAAAGCCACACCGACGACCATTGTAACGGCGAGAAAACCCGTAGCCTTTAAGCAACCATGACCACGAGAAAACTTTGATAGCATAACTTTGCAGTGCTTGTCAGCTTCTTTTAACAATACGTTGCTAGTAATATCACTGTTTCCACTGGCCAATGCCTTTTCATTATGTAGGGCCACAATTACAATCAGGTTAGCAAAGTAAAATCTTTGTGTTAGTTTATACTACTACTAAAGGGTGGCAACATGGCGGGTTGGACATACTGGATAACGGGCTGAAACTTGCCATTTGGGTTGGAATTTACCCACCAACACTTTTAGCATGTTATAAGCATTAAAATAAACTTCTAAGCATGTATCGCCCGTTCATCCCATCTAATCTATTCGAGTTCTAGCTATAACTTTATATCGATTTTACCCATTAACCCGTTTGGGATAAAACATAACTAAATTCAACCCATTAATAAGTAAATGGGTTAAAGTTCACATCAATTATCAACTTGGTGACCAACGTTTCAAACCATTCTACTTCCTTCTGTTCGAGAAAAAGCAGTTTTCTTGCGAAAATGCAAAATACTAAAATAGTATACTTAATGAGCAATTTCTAGCAAAAGATGCCAAGTACACCGATGCATTTAAAGTTTTACAGTTCATTAAAATTGTTGGGTCTTATAAAGTATAAGGTTTGTATCTAAAAAGTTTTAGTGTCTGGTCAGAGAAATTGATCACCAGTATTTAGTAACCTACTCTTCTTTTATCCTATGAGAATTCCGAAACCCTCCTTGCATGTTTTCACAAAATTGCAACGCTCCTTAAGTAGTCTTAAAAAGATTACAGGAAGTAATGGCTACCTTATCCCTGAAACTGTTCAAGGCTGCATCCAAAGTATCAAGATTGGAATGCTTAACAGTGTGCACCTTCCACTCATCAGACAGCTGTTTTAGAACTCACACTAGCTTGAAGATTATCCACATATATATTGTCCTGATTCAAATTTTACATTGAGAACTCCAGTAAGGCAACCGACTGCAAACAAGTAACAACACGTAAAGTATAAACAACATTCACTTTAGTTTACCCATTACTTGTAACAGTCTAGACTTTGACTCAAACACCATAAGAATATGTTGACTGCTTCACTTGCTAGAGCAGAGTTACCTGTAAGCAGTTTTTAATATTAGACACAAAATGGATCCTTGGGGAACATGATGGGAGGTTGAAGCAGATAGATTTTCAAAATAACTATCTATACTACTATATATATATAAAGCATTTAAGTTGTGGGCTCCACAAAAAATTAAGATAATGAGCTCCAATCATCATTAAGTGACATGTGTCATTTCTTTAACTAAAAAATAACAAAAAGGGAGGAGCTCTAACAAACTAAAATAAAGAGCTCAAATAATGGGGTGACACATGTCACTTTTTAACTAATTATTGATCACATTTATTTTTAAATTTAAATATCTTTTTATTCGTTTAATTTTTTATGACCTAATTTCACCATATTTTTTAAAATTTTGTGCTCTTTAATTCAACATCCATTTTGATATATTTTTTATGAGTTTTTAGTTTTTACATTTTTAGCAGGTTTATTTTATTTTGATTCAAATTTTTATAACTTTAACCTTTATTTCAATCAATACAAACTTTATTTATCAAAATCATTTACTTTTGGGAAAGTGTTTGACGGGAAAAAGATTGTGAGGGTCTTTTTATATGCGGGAATAATGATGTCACGGGAAAGATACGGAAAACCCAAGCAAACACATACAACTAACACATATACATTTGGAGTGTTGTGAAATGAATTCACTAAGCGGGTAGGGAATTGCGAGGAGAGTTGGGTTAGCAATTCATTTACTATATTTATTATATAACTATATTTATCGCCGCCGCTGTGTGCGGGTATCCAACTAGTTATATTGAATATATTTCCAATACTACGAAAACGTAAAATCTGGATAACAATTTAAAAGGTGAATCTGTTTAGGGCTATTTATAAACCATTTGCGATTTCTTTATTAGTTATGATTAGTTCAACCATTTGACCTGCTTGAAGTGAAAGACAACCAAATAGACCAAACAACAACTGAATGCGATCAAATTACCAACTGTAATGATACTAAGTTCCTATGTAGAATTACTGCAAAGAGAGACTAGATAAGGAAAAGAAAAAGAAATGGCAAAAAAAACAAAATAAAATAAAAAATAATAACAATAATAAAAAAAACATTTCTTGCCATCTCCAGCAGATTTAGCGGCAATGCGTAACAGCTGCTGTGTAAGTTGCTTCATAGCTTTACTATCAGGAGTAACAGCAAGAGCAACCTCCTTCAGAAGGGGATAGACTGCTTCAAATCTCTCGGTTGCCTACAAGGAAAATATACAACATGCCATTTCATTAATTTTTAATTCTATACATTTGTTGAGTAGCAATTTTCAGTCAAAACTTATAGAGAAATTTATATAAAAACTGTGTTCTCCAATGAAATTCACCTTGACACGAGCTGTAGGAGCAGGAAAGGTAGATCCCATCAACAGCTCAAGAGCTGAAGGGGGCATAACACGCTCCCCCTTTCTCACAGAACCATTAACTAAAATTGTACGAGCCTTTGGGAATGATAAAATCCTGCAGATGTGAGTGAACTAACGACTTAATTATAAACTGATAATCAAACCATTTAAGCTTCTTTCAGAATCATCTTTACACGATAACATGACAAACAATCTTTAGAAAAATACAATGGTTGTAGAAACAATTTTTCATGTCCAATTATTTAAGTAGAAATGAAGTGACAACACATTACTATTTATTTCAATTTCCCATATATAGATAAATACAATGATAACAATTACTAGTAATAAGTTATATGTAGACGGTCTTACCTCTCCACCAATTGCAGAATAAGGTTTCTAGATTGAGGATTACAGCCAGATTTACTGCACAATATTGGCAAGAGCAACTGCACGCACAAGAACAGCCCCACAACAAGGTCCCCTTGACAAGCATATACAATATTCACTCTTAATTAGTTAATTCTTGCCCTCTAGATGATATGTACTTATCTTAATGGGTTACCTGTGTGATAGTCCACAATATGACCGGAAGCTTATCCGTCCCTAGATAATTAGAATCTTCTTTTATTTTAGGAAGAAGTCCAATCAAAACGTCAGGATTATACCGTAGTACAATTGCTAGAACCACAAATTTGGAAACCTGAAAAGTCACAATTATGACATGCTCAAATCAATAAGGGAAAATACCAGCTCTTTTTATTGTAGGCTGACCTAGCAATTAAACCAAATAAAAAAAAAAATGTTATGAATCCTCATCGAAAGGCTTCTAGAGGTCTCTTGAACGTTTAATAAAGAGGTAGAAGTGAAGTACTCCATCATATGAAATAACTATATCATTTCTCCTGAAAGCAGTTACTAAACAGCTATGTATGTCTATCATGGAAAAGTGAAGTTTAACCACTGCAACCAATATGTATAATAACCACAAATGCAAACTAAGTGATAGACCTATGTGGATCCTCTTTAGATACGGAAAAGAATGCCGGGGCTCCACCACCACAGATGCACAATATCACACTAATACATGAGCAGTGCTTATTTCTGGAGCCATTTTGAGTCTAGTGAGTGTGATGTACTCAATATGCTGATGACTGGTGAAATAAAATGAAACTCTCCTTATTTAGTCTAACAAATAAAAATATTTTGGTAGAAATGGGTGGATGAATAGAGAATAGCATTTGACAGCTACACAGATAGTGAAAATTACAAAGATATGGTCCCAAAATAACAGGACAAGATCGAGAAACTAGCTGTAAGAGTACATGGAGCATTTGGAGCATGGCAAGAGGACCCGAAGCAAGAGTACACTGTCAACTATATATTGGCCTTATGAATTCCCATACGACGAAATATTACAGTCTATCAGGAGATAATAGTAGCATAACTTTATGCCAATGTGCTGATACTTGTACATTCAAGCAAAAGATTCAGCTAACCATTAGGTCTCGAATCATATACCTTTTAATATGCATTAATCAGAACCACTGGCATATAATTTATTACAGTATATTGATGTTGAGCCTAAATAAAAACTAACAGTGAAAGTAAAACGCGAATATAAAAGCTACAACTAATACTTCTCCCATGACACTTGTGCAATAAGGTGATTAGTCATTCACGCTCGAGGATGGCAATTAATAAAACTGATCGAGCAAAAACATGTCCAAAGTAAACTATTGATCAAGTTCCAAAAAGTCTAACATCACTGATTCATTGTTACCGTAACAATTTCTAGATTTCGTGTTTGTCTGTCTGCTGTGTCTGCATTTTCAGTGGGAGTGCTAGAAATGATTTGTTGGATTGGCGGCAAATATCTATAGTCTGCTGCAAGTGGCCTAGTTGGATCTGCTGCAAATAGTTTTGAGTCTGCTACAAGTGGGGTGTTTGGATTTGCTACAAATACTCATTGTGAGAGATATACAATTTAGTGCTTCATTTTATGGAGTTTAGTGGGACTGCTTGGTATGGCTTTTTGTCATACCATCATCTGTTTTGCAAGTTTGTGGTGGGGAGTACTGCTAGGATACAATTTTATTTAGTTTCTCTTATATTTATAGGATAGTGATCATATGTTTTGGTCATTTCTCATTTTTAGTTTGGTTGTATTCTTGCAGTAGTCTTTGTTGTGTTTTTGGGACCCTTCCTTTTTAATTTTCTTGTTAAGTAGGAGGGTTGCCTTTTATTTTGTAATTTGGTTTTTGGTTCTCCTTTTATATAGATGTTGCCTTTCTATAAAAAAAAATAATAATAGGCAAGTGATCTATTTTTGGTCATATATTGCAACAGATAAAGATATGGTACTGAAGTTGTGTAATTTTTATATGAATACAAGGTGTGCAAGATTGGGGACATAAGATTCCAACGATGGATCCTCATAAGCGAAAAACACTTGACCAACTATACTGGTATTCATATATCTTCATCACCTGAGATTTTGAAGGAGGCTGTTGAACAAGCTTCTTTGAACCCTTGGTAGTAAATATGGTATCTAAACACCACAACACAAAGGCCCCAAGGCGCGTCTACAGGTTGATTGTTAAGCCAGTCGGCAGATGTCCTAAGAACATCTTCAGATATATCTGATAAAGGAATCTGCAGAAAAGCCAAGCAACCGATTTTTTAAAATATGAAAAGTAAGATGCATTAAAAAGGGAAAGTAGTTAGTTACACGAATCATGTTGTTAACAGAAGCCTCTTTCAAAATGTTGATCCACGGAAACTGCAAACTATTCACAGAACCAAACACTCCTCCAAAAATCTCATCATCCGTACATCCGCTTTCATCTCATCCTGTAATAATAATTCACCCAATTAATAGTAATAACTAATACTTTGTATCAAATAAAATAAAATTACCGTTAAACATGCAAGATAAACAGATAGATCACTGTAACAACCCAACCCGACAAGGGTCCGAATGTCACATTATGGAGTCATATCAGAACATACTAATAAAAATTTGCAAGCGGAAGTCTTATTAATTAAAATACCAAGTCATATAAACGAATGACTTACAAAGGAAAATACATAATCCAGCATGTCTTAAAGATACAAAATATCAAAACAAATGTTCTTCAAATGAGTCCAAAATAATAAGGGAAACTAGGGTCGGTTCACTCAAAAGCTCCTACTCTCAGCCCATCAAAGCCCAGCATCCCACTGCCGCATGGAAAAGAAATGCGGCTGAACTTAAAAAGCCCAGTGAACAGATATAACAAAACAAAATCTAAACATAATCAAAATACAAAACGAAACAAAGGAGACTGATAACAAAATCGTAACGAATGAGCACAATGAGTCTATGAGTCAATGAGTCAATGAGTCAATGAGGAACCTTCAGAACACAATATTAACAGATATCCAGAAGGAACAGAAATCAAAGAAAGCCAAAACACAGCAAAGCAGCGAATCATTGAACAAATATAAGCAAATATAAATAACCAAACATATAAGTATCGGAACATAATCACATAGGAGTTGATGAACAATATCATAATCAAATTAAGCAACCGACAGTGTAAAAGCATATGAGTCAGCGGATCAACTAAACATGAATGGCAAAACAACCAAGTCAGATAATCAGATATACATAAGCTAAGCAGTAGTCAGGCGAAATCAACTGAATAGAATGTAAGCATGGCAATCACACAAATCAGAAAATCAATAATTAATAAACATAATAAATATCATAACAAGTTGAGACACTAATGGGTAGGAAATCCTGAACGAACATCATAACTAAACGAAGTAACTGATCAAGAATATAGCATGGCAACTAAACAAGTCAACTAGACATATAACATAAGTTAAACCATATTCCTTCATTAACCGGTAACATGAACAGAAGTGTAAACATGGAGGATCAACAAGTCAGGTAAACATCCATTACTATGCTGAACCGATAACATAAGCCTCAAAAACATCAAACAGAAGTACAAACATGGAAATCACAATTTGCAGGTAGATTACTAAATGATAGTCATAGCCCTTGACATAACTGAACAAAGTATAACATGATCAACTGATAAATCAAATGATTACATACCAGCATGGCAACCAGATAAATCAAATAGTCACATAACAGCATGATAAGCGGATAATCAGATATTAGCATGATAACAGATGAATTAGGTAACCACATAATAAAATAATAGACAGAGAAATCATGAAATCATATAACGGCATGGTAAACAGATGGATCAAATAATCATATAATAGCATAGTCAACACATGAATCCCATAATCATATAATACCTCGGTAAACAGATGAAGTGGTAATCTGAAGTATAAGCTTGGCAATCAACCGAAATAGAGTGAAAGCATAGTAAATCAAATGAACTGAAGACTGAGTATAATAACCAAATGAATTGAAGCATGAGTCCGATAGGCAAACGAATCACATAAGAATACTGAGTGATTAAGTAGTCAACTGGATGACTGAATAGGCATAGTAAACGAAGTGAATCAGAATATCAGATAGTCACATAATAACCAAAATCAGAATGTTGCCCTGAACACCTATACTAAAGGAGATACTCCAATAGCCAAATCTAACAAATCACATATCATAACCTATAACCAAAATCAGAATGTTGCCACGAGCGCCTATACTAAAGGACATACTCCAATAGCCAAATCTACAAATCATATATCATATCCAATATCATATCAAATCCGTCAAATCATATCAAATTGTACATGGGTAGCTAGCCATTTGTACCAAAATGTGAGGGGGTGTATTGCACACACGCACCACATCACCAAAACTGAACTGAGTACCTAGGATGCATCCATACGCTCCCTGCAAAACAAATCATATATACATATGACAGTTCGAGACTGTACATACGTATTCATAATGGCCAAGTGATCACATATATCATATCATATCATAAAGGGAACGCCAGGGACTAATCACACCGCCCCAGATAGTGTCATGCCATTGGTGCATCAATGACACGGCCATGGTACCTCCATGGCTAGTTAGCTCGGGCAACCAAACCAAACAAATCATATCATATCAACCGATCATATAATGGAATCATATCAATAAGGGATCTCAACGGATAATCATATCAAACGAATAAATAATCGAATATCAAATCAGAGGATCATAGCATAACGAATCATATCAAATGGATCATATCAAATCAGAGTAAGGAGAGTACGAATCGGATATCAAAATAGGCAAGAGTCATGAGAGAAAAGATGTGTCATTACTGAAATGACGGAATATCTGTACCTTATGCAAAGCAAGCCAAAATAATCGGAAGCACACAGAAAACTGAAGCTACTCCTTCTTCACACGATCTACATGAATTAATAATTATACATATTATTTATAATTCCACAAATGTCGAAACGGTCTTTTAATATTCGGGTTATATACTTAACATATTTTAGTGTTTTATGTTATAAAATAATAACGTGCTTTTTAGACGATATTCGAATAATGTTATGACAAATGACATGCGCGGACCACCTTCGGAAATTACATAACAACACTACTATATTATGTTATACGGCTTCCTTAAAATTGCCAAAGTCCAAATTTAAGGCAAGACCAAATGCTAAAATCCAATTCACCAAACCAGGCCCAATGCAAATTGAAATTAAGCAAACCCAAAATCATAGAAGTGGAACGCCTAGATGTATATGAAATAAGGGTAACCCCTCGTGCATGACAAACCGACATGGAAAACATACATGCAACGCGACTCAATACTTACTCTTTGGCAAACTCGATATAACCAAACTCGACACTCGTCAAAGTGAAATTCGAACCAGCATAACTCAAGTCATATGCATGCACCCATATCGGACTCATCCTTCGCATCATAATAACCCACTTACCCGAGACACGCACATATGCAACATACGAATCACAACTACATAACCATGAACACGAGACCACAATACCATGCTATACATGCATATGTATACTCCTACTGTATAACAACTCATGCAAACCTTTTCTTGAATCAGTTTATACGCAACTAATGTAACCCACACAATGCATGCACTCTCATAAAATCATACCATACCATCCCTTGACAACAATACCACACGTTGGGTTGAAAAGCCAATATTAATATTACCCATGAAACCACATCAGACCCATACACACGATCATGACCCATTGCGTTTTATTTCCATTCACGTATGATGATTTGTCATGACCTTTATGATTTACATACAGAACATATTCAGAAGCTTATAGATTCATGATTTTATGTGACCCGAAATATATGTTATTCGTATACGGTTTTAACGAGGAGGACGACTTGTTTCGCACATTATAAACATATATTTATATACATGCCATGACAGTCGAGAAAATAGAACAAGGAGATCGATATACCTCAGAACAAATACTAAGAATGAAACCGGAATTCGAGAACCAAACCACACCTTTCGTACTACACCGAAATCCTTAGTAGACTAACACACCACACGAGCGGAACCAAGACGACTAACCCCACGAAACCCCCTTCGAAACTATCACATCCACGATCACCACACCTTACTCCTCTTTGCTTTGAATCTACTTGAAAGCACCAAAAGGAAGACTGCCGCTAACTGTTTTTATTGTAGGGTTTTATGTGCATCTTATGTAGGTGTATATTCGGTTGAAAAGTGAAGAGGATATGGGAGATAAAAAGGATTTACTGGCCGAGTATTGTGGAGTCAAAAGGGAGGACCAAATTTTTATCTCTAAATCAGTTATATTAGACGTTTACCAAGGCCCAAGTTGTGTACAATATTTTTTTTAAAACTCGACCCTATAAGAGACCATGCAACGTGTGGTGTTTTTTTTATTAAGTATTATGACATTTAAGTTTTTATATCTCTAGGTAGTAGTAGTTTATTGTTTAAAGGTTTTTAAAATTATAACGTATAGTTTACCTCGTATATAATATTCGTTTTCAAAGTCAAGTATTTCGTAACTTCTAAATTCACAAAGTTTACATACTTAGGTTATAGATTCGTATTACATGACTTATATTCTTAACCTTATAGTTCAAATAGTATCTCGTAAAATATATAGTCGAAAGTCGCCTCGAAAGCTCCGGTTATTATAATTCTTCCCCTCTAAAAATAAAATTTCGTCCTCGAAATTGGAAATACGTAACGAAAGAAAACGTACCAAATCAAGCAAAGAAATGCCAATAAATAGCCTCACGCTCGGAGAGGTTCTTCCAAAAGAATCTTCACAAACGGAAATAGTTTTATCTCTCATGACTCGACTCCGACAACTAGGATAGGCGCAGGCTTTTCACATAATACAAATCATAATAAATCTGATCCAACGAATATGAAACAAATAGGTGACAGATGATAGTTGAATTTCCTCAAAGAGATACATGAAGCACGTATACGCACGAGACAAATACTGAGGTAGTGTTAACGCTAGGAAAACTTCATCAATTCAAACCAGATTCCGAAAGGATCAAGGAACTTGCTAATCATCAGAGAATCACACAACGAATTGTCAAACATATCAAGATTTCATAAGGAGATGGGTAACATATTAGTACTGACGATCAGTGAGCACATATCGGAATATCAAAACGTATCAGAATGTGGAATTGAATGGGTAGGATACCCGCCCGGTCGAGAATATCATCAAAGCTGACGAATCACGGATATAATTCTAATTCATCAAACGTACTAACTCAGGCACTTCTCAAGACATCGTATGATCCCAATAAGTTCAAGTCATATGATCTCGGTATTATCACGTTGATCAGGCGTCATAATACTTGCATCACATGAACATGTCCTTATTGCTATTATATTCTATTCTCAGTCGTGACAAATAATCTACTAATGCCAAATCAAATCAGATAAACATACAGGTAACAAGCATATCTTCAACCCAAACTCCAGAAAAATAAAATTCAGAAAGCTAAATGAAAACTTACCAATCCACGGAAAAAGGAAGGTGGCCGTCTTACTTGAGAAGGTTCCTCATGACTCATTTCTGACGATCCAAAACAATCTCAAGCGCACAAACAATGCCAAATATCACAAATCTGATCTTGCTGGTATGAATTACATAAACAAAATAGATGATAATCGAAATCTCTCAATGAGATATGAGATATGATACAAAGCTAAAATATTACCAAAATGCCAAATCATAAAACTTCACAATTCAAACCGATTTTTGAACAAATCAAAGAAAAGTAATATCGATCAAAATCACATAACAAAATATCATACTGTCTCAAAACGCGTGACAAACAAATCAGAGTAACACAAGTCACGCCCAATCATATGAAGCAGATTCATCTTCTCAGCATCTCAACGAGGGACTGTTGACCACAATATGCCCAAACTCCTGGTAGTAGTTTCTCCGCACGTCTAAAGTACGCTAATCATAGTTCCTCTGCTCAGACATCTTCCAAGTGTCCACCCGTTGAATCTTGTCTCCGTCTTTGCGCCTCTGGTTGATCCGTCCAGCACCCCCCAACAGCATCCTGATGTCTCCAGCAGCATTACAGTCAGGTGCGGCTTCTGCTTCACGAACCTCTCCAGTTCAGAGACTGTTGCAGCAACGCAAGGTCAGCACCATCATATTCGACTCTACGAGTAGACTCCATCCAAACGATCGACAAACGAATGCGCGAAGATAAACAAACAAAATCAAATGCGAAAAGAAGAAGGTCAAATCAGCGAAGACAAAAGAATATCGAAGTCAAATTTGAACGGAAATCAAAAGAATCGGAAGAGATCGAAACAGACGGAAGCCTAATCTCTATCCAAGTCCTCACAGGTTAATCGTAAGGTCAACAAGACGAAACCTTAGCTCTGATACCATAATTGTAACACCCCAACCCGACAAGGGTCCGAATGTCACATTATGGAGTCATATCAGAACATACTAATAAAAATTTGCAAGCGGAAGTCTTATTAATTAAAATACAAAGTCATATAAACGAATGACTTACAAAGGAAAATACATAATCCAGCATGTCTTAAAGATACAAAATATCAAAACAAATGTTCTTCAAATGAGTCCAAAATAATAAGGGAAACTAGGGTCGGTTCACTCAAAAGCTCCTACTCTCAGCCCATCAAAGCCCAGCATCCTACTTGGTACCTACCGCATGGTAAAGAAATGCAGCTGAGCTTAAAAAGTCCAGTGAACAGATATAACAAAACAAAATCTAAACATAATCAAAATACAAAACGAAACAAAGGAGACTGATAACAAAATCGTAACGAATGAGCACAATGAGTCTATGAGTCAATGAGTCAATGAGTCAATGAGTCAATGAGGAACCTGCAGAACACAATATTAACAGATATCCAGCAGGAACAGAAATCAAAGAAAGCCAAAGCACAGCAAAGCAGCGAATCATTGAACAAATATAAGAAAATATAAATAACCAAACATATAAGTATCGGAACATAATCACATAGGAGTTGATGAACAATATCATAATCAAATTAAGCAACCGACAGTGTAAAAACATATGAGTCAGCGGATCAACTAAACATGAATGGCAAAACAACCAAGTCAGATAATCAGATATACATAAGCTAAGCAGAATTCTGTAGTCAGGCGAAATCAACTGAATAGAATGTAAGCATGGCAATCACACAAATCAGAAAATCAATAATTAATAAACATAATAAATATCATAACAAGTTGAGACACTAATGGGTAGGAAATCCTGAACGAACATCATAACTAAACGAAGTAACTGATCAAGAATATAGCATGGCAACTAAACAAGTCAACTAGACATATAACATAAGTTAAACCATATTCCTTCATTAACCGGTAACATGAATAGAAGTGTAAACATGGAGGATCAACAAGTCAGGTAAACATCCATTACCATGCTGAACCGATAACATAAGCCTCAAAAATATCAAACAGAAGTACAAACATGGAAATCATAATTTGTAGGTAGATTACTAAATGATAGTCATAGCCCTTGACATAACTGAACAAAGTATAACATGATCAACTGATAAATCAAATGATTACATACCAGCATTGTAACCAGATAAATCAAATAGTCACATAACAGCATGATAAGCGGATAATCAGATATTAGCATGATAACAGATGAATTAGGTAACCACATAATAAAATAATAGACAGAGAAATCATGAAATCATATAACGGCATGGTAAACAGATGGATCAAATAATCATATAATAGCATAGTCAACACATGAATCCAATAATCATATAATAGCTCGGTAAACGGATGAAGTGGTAATCTGAAGTATAAGCTTGGCAATCAACCGAAATAGAGTGAAAGCATAGTAAATCAAATGAACTGAAGACTGAGTATAATAACCAAATGAACTAAAGCATGAGTCCGATAGTCAAACGAATCACATAAGAATACTGAGTGAATAAGTGGTCAACTGAATGACTGAATAGGCATAGTAAACGAATGAATCAGAATATCAGATAGTCACATAATAACCAAAATCAGAATGTTGCCCCGAACACCTATACTAAAGGAGATACTCCAATAGCCAAATCTAACAAATCACATATCATAACCCATAACCAAAATCAGAATGTTGCCATGAGCGCCTATACTAAAGGAGATACTCCAATAGCCAAATCTACAAATCATATATCATATCCAATATCATATCAAATCCGTCAAATCATATCAAATTGTACATGGGTAGCTAGCCCAATGTACCAAAATGTGAGGGGGTGTATTGCACACACGCACCACATCACCAAAACTGAACTGAGTACCTAGGATGCATCCATACGCTCCCTGCAAAACAAATCATATATACATATGCCAGTTCGAGACTGTACGTACGTATCTATAATGGCCAAGTGATCACATATATCGTATCATATCATATCATAAAGGGAACGCCGGGGACTAATCACGCCGCCCCAGATAGTGTCATGCCGTTGGTGCATCAATGACACGGCCATGGTACCTCCATAGCTAGTTAGCTCGGGCAACCAAACCAAACAAATCATATCATATCAACCGATCATATAATGGAATCATATCAATAAGGGATCTCAACGGATAATCATATCAAACGAATAAATAATCGAATATCAAATCAGAGGATCATAGCATAACGAATCATATCAAATGGATCATATCAAATCAGAGTAAGGAGAGTACGAATCGGATATCAAAATAGGCAAGAGTCATGAGAGAAAAGATGTGTCATTACTGAAATGACGGAATATCTGTACCTTATGCAAAACAAGCCAAATAATCGGAAGCACACAGAAAACTGAAGCTACTCCTTCACACGATCTACATAAATTAATAATTATACATATTATTTATAATTCCCCAAATGTCGAAACGGTCTTTTAATATTCGGGTTATATACCTAACATATTTTAGTGTTTTATGTTATAAAATAATAACGTGCTTTTTAGACGATATTCGAATAATGTTATGACAAATGACAGGCGCGGACCACCTTCGGAAATTACATAACAACACTACTATATTATGTTATACGGCTTCCTTAAAATTGCCAAAGTCCAAATTTAATGCAAGACCAAATGCTAAAATCCAATTCACCAAACCAGACCCAATGCAAATTGAAATTAAGCAAACCCAAAATCATAGAAGTGGAACGCCTAGATGTATATGAAATAAGGGTAACCCCTCGTGCATGGCAAACCGACATGGAAAACATACATGCAACGCGACTCAATACTTACTCTTTGGCAAACTCGATATAACCAAACTCGACACTCGTCAAAGTGAAATTCGAACCAGCATAACTCAAGTCATATGCATGCACCCATATCGAATCATCCTTCGCATCATAATAACCCACTTACCCGAGACACGCACATATGCAACATACGAATCACAACTACATAACCATGAACACGAGACCACAATACCATGCTATACATGCATATGTATACTCCTACTGTACAACAACTCATGCAAACCTTTTCTTGAATCAGTTTATACGCAACTAATGTAACCCACACAATGCATGCACTCTCATAAAATCATACCATACCATCCCTTGACAACAATACCACACGTTGGGTTGAAAAGCCAATATTAATATTACCCATGAAACCACATCAGACCCATACACACGATCATGACCCATTGCGTTTTATTTCCATTCACGTATGATGATTTGTCATGACCTTTATGATTTACATACAGAACATATTCAGAAGCTTATAAACCGATTAAGTCGATATATATATAGATTCATGATTTTATGTGACCCGAAATATATGTTATTCGTATACGGTTTTAACGAGGAGGACGACTTGTTTCGCACATTATAAACATATATTTATATACATGCCATGACAGTCGAGAAAATAGAACAAGGAGATCGATATACCTCAGAACAAATACTAAGAATGAAACCGGAATTCGAGAACCAAACCAAACCTTTCGTACTACACCGAAATCCTTAGTAGACTAACACACCACATGAGCGGAACCAAGACGACTAACCCCACGAAACCCCCCTTCGAAACTATCACACCCACGATCACCACACCTTACTCCTCTTTGCTTTGAATCTACTTGAAAGCACCAAAAGGAAGACTGCCGCTAACTGTTTTTATTGTAGGGTTTTATGTGCATCTTATGTAGGTGTATATTCGGTTGAAAAGTGAAGAGAATATGGGAGATAAAAAGGATTTACTGGCCGAGTAATGTGGAGTCAAAAGGGAGGACCAAATTTTTATCTCTAAATCACTTATATTAGACGTTTACCAAGACCCAAGTTGTGTACAATATTTTTTTAAAACTCGACCCTATAAGAGACCATGCAACGTGTGGTGTTTTTTTTATTAAGTATTATGACATTTAAGTTTTTATATCTCTAGGTAGTAGTAGTTTATTGTTTAAAGGTTTTTAAAATTATAACGTATAGTTTACCTCGTATATAATATTCGTTTTCAAAGTCAAGTATTTCGTAACTTCTAAATTCACAAAGTTTACATACTTAGGTTATAGATTCGTATTACATGACTTATATTCTTAACCTTATAGTTCAAATAGTATCTCGTAAAATATATAGTCGAAAGTCGCCTCGAAAACTCCGGTTATTATATCAACTTCATTAATAAATCTTTAATGCAGCTGCACTAACACTAACTGTTTTACTCTTCTTCTTCTTCTTCTTCTTTTCTGGAATGATGACGTCATATGCACAGTGGTGGACCTAGGATTTTAGAGGACGGGGGCAAAATTTTTTTTTTGATAAAATTCGTGATACACTAATAAAATGGTCATAAAAAATTTTTTTACACTGATATTTTTTTAGAATATGCTAGAGATCTAATGTTTTTTTTACATTGTTTGATCTTAAGGTGGGGGCAATTTGATTTTGTAATGGAGTGCACTTTAATAAAAAAGTCCTAAAAAAAATTTTACACTAAAAATTGATAATTTTTGGCTAACCATGGAGGGCACCGCCCCCCCCCCCCCAAGTTCTATGTAGTTCCGCCCCTGCATATGCACCGGTGATGACGTCTTCAATTGGTTGTATAACTGTTTTACGTTTACTTTTCTTCTTCTTCACGGTCACGTGTTCCACGTTATTGCCAGTTGTCGTGATGACATCATTCGGTGGTGGTTGTTTGTTACATTTTGATTTCTTATACGACACCGTTTGCCATTCTTGATCGTCGTGTTCTCGTGAATTTCTCTCCATTTTTTTTCACGGAATGATGTAGAATGACGTCGTTTTGACGGTTAGTTTGTGTGACTGGTTGCTATCTTTATCGAACAATTTATTACGACCCAATATTTTGATAAAATATTATTTTTTCCCCACCTACATAACCAATATATACAATCAATCTATATTTTTCATCAGTTATTAACAACTCAACCAATTTATACTAAATATTAAAAAAAAAAAAAAAAAAGAAAAGCCACAAAGACAGATTGTGGGTTGGGAATCTTGAGTTGCCAAGTGATCTAAATTGCAATGAAGATTATATACAAAATTATAAAAGTATTATATTTGTATGTATTTTTAATGAGTTGGGTTGTCAACCTTTCCAATAAACATAGTCTAAAGCTATTAATATGAGACAACTTGAAAAACAAATATGAGAAATAAGTTAATAAATTTATGGGAATTGATATGTACACGGGAAGGTTTACTTTGCATACTGAGAATTATTGTAATTTTACCTTTATACCCTCTTAGTTGTTTTTTGGTTTTCAACATTTTTCCAATTCTTTTCCTCAAATGGTTAGATTAACAAGTTTTGTGCGGACATTGCTCCATACATTTATCCATAATATATATCCTCACTATCGCTTGCGTCCAAAGTCTTCTTGATGCCTAATTTATGATGGACTCCCACTCTCTGACATCATCGTGATTAACGACTCACCACCGCCCACCGGATTGTTGGTTTAATGGACAATAAATTAATAGTTGTGTGTTAGGATCGAACTCGAGACCACGGGATTGCACACTTTACGTATGAGAATTAAAGTTATAATAATTAAATATTAAATGTTATATTTAGTTATTATTTACACAAAACACATAACGAACGTTAAGTAATTAAGTGTAATGGACTAACGATCGTTAAATGTTAAAGAAAAGAACTAAAGAAGAAATTAGAAGTCAAGATGGTTCTAGAATTCCCTTGGGGGATGATCCGATCGGTTATGCGCTATGGGTTTCCTAATCCTACCCTAACTTGGACTCTAAGTTTCTACAAGTATAAATACAAGGCTTAGCGTCATTGTTATTTACTCTTGTACACCTAAACCTAAAACCTAAATTGTTTGTGTGTTTTTCTTAGTCCAATCGACACTTATTCCTAAGTGGTCGATTATTTTTGTTTTTCCTTAACAAATGTTTTGTGTTAATTAAACTAGCATTTACTTTAATTCGTTAATAGTACGTGTGTACAAGAACGTGGTACAATTACACTATTGATTGTATCTTGGATTGAATTACAAAATGGTAAGGGGTAATTCACATAATCCTTATAAACCCTAATTAGGGTTCATCCTAATTGCTAGTTTTGTGGAATTGATTCTTGTTCGGCTAGAATAAAAAAGGTACGCATACTTTATGTTTTAGTTAATTAATTATTCATTATACGTTCCTATACGCTTCCGCACTTGCTTTGATGTTTTATGTGTTTTATACATGATAAGTCATGTTATATAATTTCAACAGTGGCATCACGAGCTTTGTTTAATGAGTAATTAATTACTAAACACGTAAAAAACGAATATTGTATGTTGTTTGATATGATTATTCTAGGGTTTTGGTTATAATTATGTAAACCCTAATTTTAGGGTTAGGGATTTTTCCCTAATTCGGTTTTAAATTTTTTTTATGGATCAAAATTTTTTTTATGGGTCGAAACCCTAAAATTTTTTTAGTCGATTGTTTTAAAAAAATTATTTTTAGGGTTTATAAAATTGTTTTGTTATCAATATCGAAACCTAGAATTAATATATTTGTTACGTGATATATTCATGAATAAATTGTTATGTGACATGGAATTGTATGCGATCTTGTGACAACGTGAATAAATTGTTATGTTAAATCCATGAAAACGTGCATGTTTGGCATGGATTATTGTCGATATATATTTAATTGTTAAGATTGGTTATGCGAAAATTAATTGTTAAGTTTTATATACATGTTTATTATTTTGATAAATCTAGAATTGGGGAATACCTCAATAATATTAATAAATCAATTATGTGCAATTTGGTATATTTTAATTATGGCTTACGCAATCGATTCGTCGATGTATGTGGCTCACTTTCAATTGTGTGAGTGAAAGCCCTAGTTAATATATACGTTAATTAACCTAGATATTGATTATCAATAGGTTTTATCAAATAAGTTGCATGTGGCTACTTGTTTACACGTATTAATTGTTAGTTATGTGCGCATTGTTTTAGTTATTTATTTTTTATTGTTTACTTGTTTGTTTATTATGTGCGACAAGTTTTAAGCAAAGGGTAATTTTGAATAGAAAAATAAATTGGACTAAACAATAGTGAAATTTGATTTGTTTTTGAAGAGTTAAGTTTTCAATAGTTTAATTGATTGATGATTTTGGTACAAATGGTCTGAACGGCTCACCCAATTTGACGGACTGTGTGGGAAGTACTAGGAGGGGAGCGCATTAAATTGTGACCCTAAAGAAGGAGGTTATTGCTTCAGCGCTGACCGAATTCTCCGCTTGCTTGCGAGCCAAATTGGAGCTACCAAGTAAGCCATAAATGTACAAAATCATCTTAAGGGAGAATTAGCTTTAATTTCATGCGCCACTTCGGTGGTAATTACCCGAAACACTAAGTTTTTAGACTTATGCAAAAGTACGGTATAATGGATGATAATTAAAGGTAAATTACTTGATTGGCGAAACCAATACCTCAATCAAAACTTTGATAATTTGATCTTTATGAATTAGTTAATAAAAAGTTTTTTATTAAAATTTATGCTACAAGATGAATGCATGACATCTTTTTACATATTTGATTTGACACCATAAAATCAAAACTAGTACCCTTTATAAATTAAGTTAAGTGCCATCTAGTTAAAGGAACACTTGAAGTTGCAATTTACGTCATGTCAGAACTTGGCGAGATTGTGATGGAGAGGTAAATCTTTATGTAAAGTCAGACCTTACATGAACATATATGCAGTTCTTTAAGTTAGACGACTTAAATCGAGGGGCTTAATGGTTTTTCCTCGAAGAATATGTTTTTCATATTTGAGTTCCAGATTTCTAAACAAAACCGAATTAATTATTGCGTCCCCGAATCTTACTGAATACCAATCTCTGAATGATAGATCTCAAAAATCAACGTCATGCCTCCCAGATTCATGTGGGCATATCCAAACTTCGTTCTTCACATTACCTCCTCCGTTGCAATATTCACGAAAAGGGTTGCACGTTGGCCAAGCATGAGTAATCTCATCTTCCGTGATGAGTAAGGGTTTGCAGTAATGCTTGATAGATGGTCCTTCCACTTCGTTAATCGAGAATTTGGCTAACCTTTCTTCGTCGTTAAGTGTAGTCCACATGTATCTGTCATCATTTACTCTCTCTTTATCAACTCCTCCATCGCAGGTTTTCCGAGGATCACACGAGGCCCATAAGCTGTAGCATTCCCCATCGTCAATTGCAATAGCCTTACACCAATGACTTCTCCTTTTAGAGTTGTCGACCATGGTACCCGTGTCTTTGCTTGAATTCTGGTTATGCCGTAACTCTAAGATGTGATTACGGCGTAACTCACTTTGCCATCAGTATTAGACTCATCAGAGGACTTGTCATTATTAGAGAATACAACCTTACATATAGTAGATTTGTTCTTTTGTTCCTCATTTCTTCTTTGTACCTCGTCGCCAAGCTTTCCAATTAAAGTTTCCAAGTTTTTTAGTGATATCTCATGGGAAGAAAGGCTCTTGTTTGTATTATCTTGGAAAATTTTCAGCCATTCCTCTTGCTCCTTTTGCCTCTTGGTAGTATCCACAAGGTACTTGTTAATAATTTCCTCCAGGTTAGCTCTTCTTTCATTATGCTCATAATACGGTGGGGGTCCTCCACGATACCCATTACGATTATCCCCGTAGAAAGGCCTATTCTCTCCATATTTAGCTTCCTCGATCGTATCTTCCTTGTCAATTTTAGGACAATTCTTAGTCAAATGTCCCCCACCACAGTTTTCGCAGCCGACTTGGATGGCATGAACAGTTTCTCTATTTTTTAGCATATCTTTACCGAGATTCTCAAGCTTGTTGGTTATTGCTGCAATTCCATTGAAACTTCCGCCTTGGTTTCTCTTATTTCCTCTATCGTACCATATTTGAGAGTGATCAGCCATTTTTTGAATGGCTTCAATAGCAAGAGTAGGAGTCATGTTCGGGATGGGTCCAGCATCTGCCTTGTAGTTACGTTGATTCCTTTGTAGAAGATGTTGACCTTTTGCTGGTTGTTCAGATCATTAGTAGGACATTTATAAAGGAGATCGTTGTATCTATCCCAAGCTTGATACAATGTTTCATCGTCTTCTTGTTTAGAATTATGGATCTCCAAAAGCTGGTTAGAAATATTCGATGGCGGACAATATCTCTGAATAAAGTGCTTCTTAAGTAGAGCCCAAGTATTAATTGCCCCGGTGGGCAATCTTTCGATCCATTTTCTGGCAGCTAAAGTAAGAGTCATTGGGAATACCCTCAGCATAACAGCATCATGAGACACGCCTGGAATGTTGAAAATGCTAGCGATGTATAGGAAATTTTCAACGTGCTCATATGCATCTTCGTCCCTGTTTCCTCAAAAAGGGTTAGCACGAAGCTCCTTCATAAATTGGTTTTGATTTTGAAACGGACATCCGCTCCAATTGCCGGTCTTACGAGACCCGGCCCTTGTTCCGCTCTTGTCAACGCCAAGTATTCCTCAAGAGTGAGGTCATCGATGTTAACAACTTCCATGGTACCTGAAAACTCGAATAACGATCGTGAGAATAATAGAAAAGTTTAAAATGAAATGAAAGACTTAATATTAATCCTAATGTAACTCCCCGACAGTGGCGCTAAAAACTTGATGCAGGTTTTACTGACCAGATTTTAATATTTATAAAGTCTCGTTATACTTATGGTCTACCCTAGTGCACTAACGGGCAGTGTACCCGGTCGTGTGTAGTGTAGTAATCGGTAAAGCCGAGGTCGTCCCAAGAGCTATGTGTGTTGGATTATTACTAAATCTAGGTGTCACAGATAATGGTTTTGATAAGGAATTAATTAATTAAACTACTAAAGCAGATGAAAACAAATAAAAGGTAAAGGATAAATCAATAGAGGAGAGTGGTGCTAACCTAGTTAATCCTTCGAGCTAGTTATGTCTACGTCTACTTACTTCCAATTACTTCAGGTGGGGTCAAAGTTGAGAGGACAGCATTTGGTCAATTCGCCCTAACCTATCATCAAAGATGCCACCACAGGAGAAGTCAGGTGTCCCCTCATAAGTCCTGTTGTTCCTGGTCCCCTAAGCCAAGTCATTAAGTACCGCTACATGCTAGATTTATAATAGTGAGTGCCCGGGCATTAGCAACTTAAACACTCACCCCCTAATTCTTAAGTTCATCCAAACGGTAGGTGATCAGTTGGTCAAATCGCACAAGTAGAAAGGGTCGTCAGTTGGTCATATCTTACCCTTCCCGTCTCAGTCCGCTCACCTAGGGTCAGTTGGTCATATCTCCTAGGAAATTGGCCTCTATCGCCATTCAAAACTACCGAACCAAGGGTGGCTACCAATAAACTATGCATGCATACACTTAGAAATAATTGTACGAAAGTAATGTAAACGCAAACAAAATAATTAAGGAATCATAACTAGGCCAGCACCAAGAGGTGCTTAGCCGCTCATATTAATCATACAAACCAATTCAATATTCAAAGGTACGAAATACATGAATTGAAAGTAAAGAAAATATAAAATGCTAATGCTTATCGTAGGGGAGTGATTTCTCCCTTGGAGACAGCTCCGTATGCTCCTCTAGACATTCCTTTAGCTTTTTCCCATGTTCTCTGATTGTTGTGTGTGTAATGGGATGATTAGAAATGCTGGAATTCTTGGGGTATTTATAGGTCAGATATGGGTTACGGCGTAACTATAACAAGAGTTACGCTGTAACCTTCAATTTCTTCGTATTTTGCACTAGATCTGCTTATTAGTGGTTACGCCATAGTCTTCAATAAACTTGGTTACGCCATAGTTGATGAAATAGTTACGGCGTAGTTATCAGCGGCATGGAACCTCATTTGACCTAATATAGTTACGTCGTAGCCTTTGGGAAGAGTTACGCCGTAACCTTATGATGAGTTGGTTTTCTAAGTCACGCAATAATTACGGCGTAATGTGAGAGAAGAGTTACGCCGTAACTTCTTCAAAATCAGCATACTATGATAAATCTTTAGATAATTCTCCAATTCCGCGTCTCTTTAGCTCCAACGCTCGTAATTTACCTGAAAGTAGAAAACAATGGAAAGCAAGCTTAAATCCATATAAATGATATAAATTACAAGCATTATCGGGGGAAATTGACACTTAATATTCAGGACTATTTGATGTTATCAAATTAGTAAAATACAAACTAGCATATTTTATCTAGTTGTTTTGTTTTGACCATTTAAAAGTACTACTCACAATTGTTGGAATAATAGAACTATTAAGAAAGAATTTGCATGCCCAAATTTTCAAGTTAATAGCATTGATGGATAATTCATCATGTACATAGTAGAATACACTCTTTTAGTACATAAGTAATTGTTATGTACGTACTTTCTCAAAAGTGTAGGGAAGTAAATAGAACACTCTTTTCTTTTAATGGTTAATGAAACACTTACAATGTTGTCAAATCAAGTGGGAGTATTGTGTTCTTATTACTGAATAAGGAATTATTGTAATGATCTTTAATTCAGTGAGAGTTACATGCTTTGTCATCTTGGTAGTAACCCAAATTATCTCTAGAATGTCTTAAGATAATTACTTTCCACTTGTAGACACTTATGTTTTCAAGGATAGTCATGTACGTTTCCTTATTAGACAATGAAGTGGTTCTACATCTACTTGTTATGCTAATATCAATGACATAATCATATTGGTCACATAAACAAACATATCTCGTTTTGTTTATCTGCTACATGATGTTGTTCCATGCACAAGTGGGATAAATCTATATTGTGTGCAAGGTCCAACATATGAATTTATGATTTAACGGATTCTATTGATTGCAAGGTAAGAGACTAACGTTCTAATATGACTTGTACATATCTAATTCAAGAAACACTTGGTGTTGCAATTTACGTCATATGAGAACTTGGCGAGATTGCAACAACAAAGTAAATCTCCATGTGAAGTCAGACCTTGCATGGGCATATTTACAGTTTCTAAATTAGACAAGTATTTAGCACATGTGTCAAAATGATATATAAGACTACTTCAAATTAAATATTTATGTATTATTAGAATGACATAAATAAATGAAGTAATCTAATACTACTTCAATTTGTTTATTTATGTATTTTAGAATGACATAAATGAAAAATAATGTAGTCCTACATTATTGTGAAGTAAATAAATTAACTTGAAATTACTATTGAAACCAAGAGTTGTGTGCATAATTACTTTAGTTAAACATGTTTATGATTCGTTTTAAAGACATAAACATAAAGTCTTTAAGACTTATAATAAAGTAAGACGTTAACTTGTTATATTTTTTAATTTAGACATATACAAGAAGTCATTGAGTTGATCAATGATTTATAACGTATAATGGGATTATAACAGTTTATGTTTTCTTGATGAGACATGGATATAAAGTGACTTGGTTAAAGAGTACTTGTGTTATAAAGTATGCAATTGGCTTGAAAAGTCTATTATACCATTAAGTTGACTTAGTTGGTAAATAGGTAAGCAAAAAGAAATATGTTTATCTTATATATTGTTAGATTGTCTTACAATATTAATTCTAATGAGTACAACAAGTTGATGGTGTGTTCAGTTAGGAGAATCAAACTCTATTTGATTTGTTTGATTCAAGATAACCATAACTTCTTTCTTTAAAAGTAACAAGGTTAGAAAATTGAGTATGGATTGAATATACTCAATATGACTCTAACCTAGAAGATTAATAAAACACCATTTTATTATGGAATGTGATGAATCACAATAAGTTTTAAAATTGAATTTCTGAATTGTTAACTTCTTATGAAGAGTGATTATTAACAAACTAAAGTCAGGAATTATCAATGTGTATTTGTAATGTCCCAAAAAGAGAACAATGTAGTTTTACTCTAATTGCTAAGTATATATAGATAGTCTATATATTACAAAAAGGCAAGTGGGAGTTTTTTTTTTATCTTGAAAGATAAAATTACAAGATACATAATCTTTTTAAATACACTAGTAAATATCATGATGAGGCTAGATATGAAATGTTAACCTCAAGATGATGGAATTTTCATTCATAGATCTGCAAGGATATCTCAGCTATTTGATTTATATCTTTGAAAAGAACATGAGTAACAGGATTATAGTAAACCTGATAATCATTATGATGGATTACCAAATATTGAATTGGGAAAATTACTCATACTATGAATGTTAAAGATGCTGTCCATAAAGATAATCAATTTTGGAAATTTGGTTTATCTTAATAGTTAGACTAGAGAATGAAGATGAGTTTCTTCAAAGAGATGGAAAACTCCAGTGGTCTAAATCTCTGTGTAGAAATCATATGGACAAAATTGTACACATATTTAATGCATGTTTTATGACAAGATTATTAATCATACTTAAGCAATTAATTGTGATTGAATATTCTTTGCTAAGACACATTAAATATATAAAGATGATAATCTTCATACTTGGTTTCATTAATATGAAATATGACAATGGAATATCAAAACTCTTTCTTGAGAAATTACTTGAGCGAGGATGGTAAGTAATCGAAAGGATTTTTGAATTCATATAATCTTTGGAAGTGTACGAAGTGTAATAATTTATGAATGGATAAATGCATGCATCTATGAAATTATTCTTATGTTTAATTATTAAATCCTAGTTTCGATTTATAATTGAAATAAGAAAAATTTTAAGTATTCCTAAAAGCTAGTGGGAGTATTATGTTAAGGTTTTTAATCTTATATGTTGTATAACATATAGGAAGTAACATTCCTTGTAAGCTAAATGTTAAGTCTTAGTTTGGAATAAAACTTCACTTGTAAGATTTAAAAATTAAAACATATAACCTTGGAATATATGTTTATTATTAATAAAGATGTGCAGTAAAATAAATGATTCTAATAAAACATGATATATCATTTGGAAAATGAATACATATCTTTTGACAAGATAGAACATAAATGAAATCTAAGTTTGACCTGTAGATTCATCATGTAGTACGTTCAAATTGTCGTATCATTCTTGAATGATAGATGATTTGACAACATTGATATCTAACTAAAAGTTATTAGATAACTTGTGTAATGGATATTCTAATAGAATTACATCCTCATCCTGGAATTGCTTCTAGATTCTATGGATGAACAATATGTCAATTGTTGTGCAAATTGTCATCAGCTACAAACTTGAAAGTTTGGAAGACATTAAACATTACACAATAAGATATTAAATTTTACGGAGTTTTAGTGAACATATTGTTGTTTGTATACAATGATGCTGGTTTAATTGAGATGACACTCAATACTAGTCATGGTAGGATTTCATCATTGTTAATGGCCATGTGAGCTAGTTGTGCTACGAAGAGCACAGTTGCATTATACATTAAAAGAATAACAATACTTTAAACTTTAAAATGTTTGAAAGTTTAAATTGTCATAAATTGGTGATAAAGAATGTCATATACTTTATGAATTATTATGTGGATTGGTGAATGCACACATACAAGGATATCACTAATTGAATTCTTGAAATAAGTATTCTTAAAATTGCGATAGATCAAGTTGGTTGATTTATGCCTTGTCAACAAGTATGATTGTCATTATTTGAGGCATAATTCATCAACTAGAATTTTAATGCATTGATCTATTTGGTATTTGGATAAGGGATGTTAAAAAATTGTTATAATAAATCAAATACTTGGTATGTTTGATTTTATAATATATCGTATCCTATATTTGCATGTTTATTCCGTGAATAAATTTATTTATTCTAAATCGTCCGTTGTCAATTAATGATATGGGAGTATCGTTAAATTAAGACAAACCTGAGTGATTTGGTAGAATATACTTAAAAGTATATTGATGAGAAAGCATACCAATTTCAGATGATATTCAATGAATTGAATGTATGACTTATCCCAACTACATGAATTTATTTTATGGATATTGTTATTAAGTAAATCATGAATAGTTATCCTTAGACTTGAGATACCAGATAAGTGTCATGAATGTAGTGCACTTCTGTGGAACAACTTAACGCTATACGTAACTGGTAGTTATAAGGGTTGTTTCCTGAAGTGTTGCACAGTTCATGAGTTATTCTTGTAGTCAAGATAGAATTTGTTCATTCAAATTTATTTTGGAGTTTAATATTACTGGGCCCCTCGTAGGGTTGACAAGATGTTTGCATGTCCATGCCCAAGATCTTCCCTGAATATGTTCAGAAGATTTGGTAACCTTGCTCAATCACTTAAAACGAGAAACAAAATGGTTGAATAAATAATGACTTAATTCCATATATTTATTTAACATGGTATTAGAAACAAAAGGATAATAATAATAATGAGAAATCATTGAAAGGTTTTCCAGGAGCCTTGCTAGAGTTGTGCTAGAGGCATCGAAGTGTTGCTAGACGCTAACCGATGTGATCACACTATTAAGATATGTCCAAGTGGGAGCCGTTGGTTTAATGGACAATAAATTAATAGTTGTGTGTTAGGATCGAACTCGAGACCACGGGATTGCACACTTTGCGTATGAGAATTAAAGTTATAATAATTAAATATAAAATGTTATATTTAGTTATTATTTACACAAAACACATAACGAGCGTTAAGTAATTAAGTGTAATGGACTAACGATCGTTAAATGTTAAAAAAAGGACTAAAGATAAAATTAGAAGTCAAGATGGTTCTAGAATTCCCTTGGGGGATGATCTGATCATTGTTATTTACTCTTGTATACCTAAACCTAAAACCTAAATTGTTTGTGTGTTTTTCTTAGTCCAATCGATCGACACTTATTCCTAAGTGGTCGATTATTTTTGTTTTTCCTTAATAAATGTTTTCTGTTAATTAAACTAGCATTTACTTTAATTCGTTAATAGTACATGTGTACAAGAAAGTGGTACAATCACACTATTGATTATATCTTGGATTGAATTACAAAACGGTAAGGGGTTATTCACATAATCCTTATAAACCCTAATTAGGGTTCATCCTAATTGCTAGTTTTGTGGAATTGATTTTTGTTCGGCTAGAATAAAAAAAGTACGCTTACTTTATGTTTTAGTTAATTAATTTATCATTATACGTTCCTATACGCTTCCGCACTTGCTTTGATGTTTTATGTGTTTTATATATGATAAGTCATGTTATATAATTCCAACACGGATAACACCAGTTTCAAGTTTCTAATTAATCATATACATTACTTATATGATTTATGTAGTTAACTAAGCCACAATATCGATAACATACAATCTAATCAGTCATTGATTGGTTTTATTTGATTTTGCCATTTTTGTGGGATGTGACCTTAGAAGCAATGCATTGCAACATTTATCGATTTTCTACTCATTTAATCGTTCAAGAACCGTTTAAACCATGACGAATAGATTTCGGGGAGACGACTCACGCGTCTGCTTGTTCTGGTGGTGGCGGAATGGTGGGTACTACAAAACTGTCGTTTTATCGTCATTGCTACTCGGTCTCTAACTTTGTTCCATTAGTCTAGCTTACTCCAGCTTCATCGTTTTTTCTAAGGTGTTCACAGATGTTTTGCTACTCGGTGCATGACTTAGTTCCAATTTGACATGGACGATGAGGAGTTTTTTTTTAAGAAAATGGAGATCGTTAATACAAGCACTTTGTATCTGGGTCCACAGTTTATTCTATAATTTTAATAGGTGTGGCAAGGATCTGATAATCAACCCCAAGGGACAAAGATGAAATGGAATGTTAATACGCTAACTCAAATAATGATAGAGAAAGAGTTAATTTAAATTGTAATGATAAAGGTGATGGTATAATAGTAAAAGGACTATAAGCTGCCGTGTGCAAAGTAAAAACACCCGTGTACATATCACTGCCCTAAATTTATAAGGAGGTAACTAGTCCTATTTTCATGTTAACATCTTTAAATGTTACTTGTCAAAGGTCACGTTTTCCTTTCTTGGTCAATGCATAAATGTAAAAGATGGAGTGTTATATTAAATGATTTTTGATAGTAAAACTGGGCATAAAAGTCAAGAGTGGACTGCTATTGCTCAACATAGATTATCACATTCAATGTTTGCGGGGGCGGGGTCATTGACAATTCCAAACGTGGGTAGCGCATATATAATTCCTCATCAACCCAATACAACAATATAAACAACCTCATCATTTGCGACCATCAAGTGTATACTAAAAGCAATGGCACTCTCGCTGACTATTTCCATTGCTCTTGCCACGATCCTCATCTTCGTTTACAAGTACTCTATTCGTTCCAAATCCACCAAAAACAGCCTTCCTGAGCCATGGCGACTTCCCATTATTGGTCACATGCATCACTTGATTGGTACGTACAAAAACACAAACTTAAAATGTTTGAATGAGAATTTTATGTTTAAAAAAAAAAAAAAAGGTATTACAAATGCATATAAGTGGTAAGAGTAATTATGGCTAGAGTCGTAACAGTATCTTATAATATAATTGAACATATTTTGGTAAAAAAAACAAAATCGAAGCACACACAAAATTTTTGAGACGGAGAGAGTGTGTTTTACGGGCATGGTTTAATTTTGTACAGGTCCTATATTTACACGTTCTTGATGAACAGGTACAATACCACATCGCGGGGTTATGGATTTAGCCAGAAAGTATGGATCTTTGATGCATTTACAGCTTGGTGAAGTTTCAACAATCGTGGTGTCATCTCCTAAATGGGCTAAAGAGATTTTGACAGTGTACGACATTACCTTTGCTAACAGGCCCGAGACTTTAACTGGTGAGATTGTTGCATATCATAATACGGATATTGTTCTTGCACCTTACGGTGAATACTGGAGGCAATTACGTAAACTTTGCACATTGGAGCTTTTGAGTGTTAAGAAAGTAAAGTCATTTCAGTCGCTTCGTGAAGAAGAGTGTTGGAATTTGGTTCAAGAGATTAAAGCTTCAGGTTCAGGGACACCGGTTAACCTTTCAGAGAACATTTTCAAGTTGATTGCAACGATACTTAGTAGAGCCGCGTTTGGGAAAGGGATCAAGGACCAGAAAGAGTTTACGGAGATTGTGAAAGAGATATTGAGGCAAACTGGTGGTTTTGATGTAGCAGACATCTTTCCTTCGAAGAAATTTCTTCATCATCTTTCGGGCAAGAGAGCTCGGTTAACTAGCATTCACATGAAGCTCGATAATTTAATCAATAACCTTGTAGCTGAGCATACTGTTAACACCTCCAGTAAAACTAACGAGACACTCCTCGATGTTCTGCTAAGGCTCAAAGACAGTGCTGAATTCCCATTAACAGCTGATAACGTTAAAGCCATCATTTTGGTATGAACTTAATTCAATACTTTACAAACTTGAAAATTACAGTACGAACAACCTCTGGACAGAATTCCATGAGGGGCACAAGAACTAAAAATAATAAGCAAAACAAAACAACATACTACATGCACGAGTTTGTTAGATAAGGACATGGTTTTCCAAAATAACTACATGCATGCACGAACTTTACTATTCGTAAAATTTGATAATTACTAACAGGGGTGCTATTAAATATACAGGATATGTTTGGAGCAGGCACAGACACTTCCTCAGCCACAATCGAATGGGCGATTTCGGAACTCATAAAGTGTCCGAGAGCAATGGAGAAAGTACAAGCGGAACTGAGGAAAGCACTGAACGGAAAAGAAAAGATCCATGAGGAAGACATTCAAGAACTAAGCTACTTGAACTTGGTAATCAAAGAAACATTAAGGTTGCACCCTCCACTACCCTTGGTTATGCCGAGAGAGTGCCGCCAACCAGTCAATTTGGCTGGATACAACATACCCAATAAGACCAAACTTATTGTCAACGTCTTTGCTATAAATAGGGACCCTGAATATTGGAAAGACGCTGAAACTTTCATCCCTGAACGATTTGAAAATAGTTCTACAACTGTCATGGGTGCAGAATACGAGTATCTTCCATTTGGAGCTGGGAGAAGGATGTGTCCTGGAGCCGCACTTGGTTTAGCCAACGTGCAGCTCCCACTCGCTAATATACTATATCATTTCAACTGGAAACTCCCCAATGGTGCGAGTTATGACCAGATCGACATGACCGAGAGCTTTGGAGCCACGGTTCAAAGAAAGACTGAGTTGTCACTCGTACCAAGTTTCTAGTGTTTGTTCAAGTACGTTAAATTAATTCATGTAACCTATAAATAATATCGTGTAGCGTGATATATGTCACAAATGCACGTCGGGTCAAACTTAGGATCTCGTCCATAACACTTGCTTTAAGTATTCGATAAATTATTGGGTTAATGGTCCAAAAAATACATGAACTTTTCACATTTTATTATTGTAACAATAAACTTTTAATTTTCCTATTAAAACCAAAAACTTTCTTAATCACCCCTATTGTAACAAAATTTGCCACGTGGCATCCTTAACCAATCCTTAACCCGAAAAACTCATATACACGCGTTTAAAAATTTCGGGGGGCCTTTTTTGCCAACTTACCAAAATATTATACCTAAATACAAAAAATAAATAAAACGCGTGAATAAAACCCGTTTGCATTTCCCCCCAAATCAGTCAACCCAATTGCACCCCGTTTTCCCCTCACAAACCCTAATCCACAAAATTGAAAATTCAGCGTTGCTCCATTTCCAATTGTTTATGTTTCTTGTAACAACTCAGGTATGTAATTACGTTTGAATCTGTTAATTGTGTTTTAATCCTAAATGTATAATATAGTCAGCAAGCCCTAATTTTAGTGTATGGTCTTTGTTTCAGAATGATAGCTCATACTGTTCAACACATCTTAGTTATAAACTGGGATGGGTATTTCAGCCATTCACCCCTTAGGTATGTTCATGGTGTTGTCAGTCCAATGTCAATTAGAAGGATGCCTTACTTAGAGTTTGCCCAATATCTTGAAGAAAAAGTTGAAACAGAGATTGAAGGAGTGTATTACAGAGTCCCAAATCATGAGTTAGAGGTTGGTTTAGTTAGAGTCACTAATGATAGTGAGTTAAACTATATGTTTGATGTGGTGTTGTATTTGGTGAGCTTGATGTATATCTCCAACACTTTGATATGGATTTATCTGAGTACTTAGGTAAAGTAGATAGAACAAGTATGGATGTTAGTGTTGCTAAAAGTAAAGTCAGTAAAAAAAAAGGTATTGCAATGATTTTAGCATAGGTGAGATGGAGGCTTGGGCTGAGATAGAGTATGAGGAAACTCAACGTAAATCTTCTCACCAGGCTAATGTAACACAAGATGACCTTGTTAGGACTAGTGGTGTAGGTACTAGTGGTGCATCTTCTGAGCAGAGTCATAGAGCTAGTACTAGTGGTGTAGCTAGGGTGATTGAAAATGATATTGATTCTGATAGTTATTATGATTGGGAGTATGATAGTGATAAGTCAGTTGATTATCTTAGTCCTGGTGAAGAGGAATTGATTGAGCTTAGAAATAGGATCAAAGCTAATAGGGATAAGGTAGAGCAGATGGAAAAGCCAAATGAAGCAAACAATATGCCTTTAAATTCTTCTTGTGCTCCTGATGTTAGGACTGATCATGATTTGTTCATGGATGAGCTACTAAGAAGGCTTAAGGCTACTGATGAGGATGGAAACACTCAAGACCCTTTCATTACTGCTCAAACAAGTATTGAAAGGTACCCCATGTATGATGAAAGTACACACTAGAGAGTGAGGAAACTAGAGGTGATTATGTTGAGCATACTTAAATTCAAATTCAAATTTGTTATGTTGTTTATTAATGATGAATGTTAACAAATGTTGTGTTACAATTGCAGATTGGTTTAAAGTATGTGACTGTGAACAAGTTCAAGGAGTGTTTGGCATTCTACGCTTTGGCTAATGGCTTCTCACTATGGTATGAGAAGAGTAATTCAAACATGGTAGTGGCTAGGTGTGGACAAAGACCTCAAAGGGTGGCTGATCCAGATACTGGTAAACAAAGGAAGCAAATCAGGTATCCTAGTGTTAGTAGTAATGAAGTGCCACCATGTCCTTGGAGATGTTATGCTAGTTGGATGTCAAAAGAGAAAACTTTTCAGGTGAAAACATTAGTTGAGCATACATGTGTTAGGAATTTCCAGTTTGGCTCATTGGTCAACTATAAGTGGATAGGGACAGTCTTTGGTGAAAAGATTAGGGATAACCCTGAGATTAAGTTGACTAGTATAGCTGACCTAGTGATGAAAAAGTATAAGTAAGGTTACACCTAATCAATGTGTAAATGCAAAGAAATTTGCTTTGACACAGAATGAAAAGACTGTAGCAGAACACTATGGTATGTTGAGATCATTTGGGAAGCTATTTTAGAAACCAATCCTGGGTCAACTGTGAAGTTGGGAGTGACAGTCAACCCAGATAACAAAACATATTTTGATAGGTTTTATGTTTGTTTTTCTGGATTAGCTAATGGATGAAAAGCAGGATGTAGGCCAGTTATAGCATTAGATGGTTGTTTTCTGAAAAGTCCTTATCAAGGGGAAATTCTTGCTGCAATTGGAAGAGATGGGAATAACCACATTTACCCTGTGGCTTGGGCTGTGGTAAATGTTGAAAATAAAGATAACTGGAGTTGGTTTTTAGAGTTGCTTGAAGAAGATTTAGGTAAAGTTAAAGGTCAAGGTCTAACTCTGATATCTGATCAACATAAGGTATGCTTTAGACATTTATTTTTTAGGTACTTGTTATTATAATATTAAACATGATCTAACACACTAACATGCATTTGTAGGGTCTTATTGAAGCTGTGAAACTAGTCATGCCATATGCTGAGCATAGGCAATGTGCAAGACATATATATGAAGGCTTTAAGAAACATTACACTAGATTAGAGTTTAGGAATCTATTATGGGCAGCATCTAAAGCATCATACCCTCAACTGTTCAATAAAATAATGGATAAGATTAAAAAGGCCAACCCTGCTGCACATAAGTTTCTCATGGATAAGAATCCCAAGACATGGTCCAGAGCATTCTTTGAGGTTGACAGAGGTTATGAAGCAGTTGAAAATGGGTTTAGTGAATGCTTTAATAGTGTGATTGTGGGTGTTAGGCATAAGCCACTGATCACCATGTTAGAGGCTATTAGAGTTATTGTTATGGAAAGGATGCAGAAGATGAAGGAGGTTAGTGTGAAGTGGAACCCTAGAGTGTGTCCCAACATTTAAAAAAGATTGGAATGGCTGAAAGACCAACAAAGGTTTGTGTCCATTAAACTACACTTTCAATTTATCATAGTTTGATTCAAAGTGATAAGTTTCATATGCAGGTTTTGGCATGTGATACCAACTGGTGGGAATGTGTTTGAGGTGAGACAAGGGAGTGATGGATTCACTGTTGATGAAACAAAGAGGACTTGCAGTTGCAGGATGTGGCAACTTTCAGGTATACCATGTGTTCACTCCACAAAGGTCATATTGTTTATGAATAGGTTACCTGAGGCTTATGTCCCAGAATGGTTTAGGACAGACATGTATTATGTAGCTTACAACAACTTGAACTTAAAACCTGTTGGTGGTATGGATTTTTGGCCTGATCAGAGCATGTACTCAAATGTATTACCACCAAAGCCTAAAAAAATGACTGGTAGGCCTAGAAAGAAGAGAATCAGAGCTAAAGGTGAGGGTGGTAGTGGTACAAGAGTGTCTAAAGTAGGTGTTCTAATGCATTGTACAAATTGCCATAAACCTGGACACAATATAAAAGGTTGCAAAGAACCTATTGTGGCAAAGATGCCAAAACCAAAAGGAGTTGCTAGTAGGCCTAGAAAAAAAATGTTGATGATGCAGAGGTTAGAGGGTCTAATAATGTGGGTGTAAATAGGACTGAAGTGGGTGATGGGTCAGATGGAGTAGTTAGGAATGATGTGGGTGGTGGGTCTGATGGAGGAGTTGCTGATGATGTGGGTGGTGGGTCTAATGTAGGAGTTAGGGATGATGTGGGTGGTGGGTCAGATGAAGGAGTTAGGAATGATGTGGGTGCTGGGTCAGATGAAGGAGTTAAGAATGATGTGGGTGCTGGGTCAGATGGAGTAGTTAGGGATGATGTGGGTGGTGGGTCTAATGTAGGAGTTAGGACTGATGTGGGTGGATCAAGAAGGAAAGTTGGGTCAAATGGAGGTGGTGGATCAAAAATTTATGCTGGGTCAAAAAGGAAAGGTGGGTCAACCCTTGGAATTCCAACAAGGCATGGTAAGAGGAGGGCCTGTACTTCAACATTTGCAAGATGGTTTGGTATTGATATTGGTTCAGGCCAAAATGAAAGGCAAACTCAAGTCCAGTCTCAAGTGCAAGAACAAGTCTAGTCTCAAGTGCAAGAACAAGTCCAGTCTCAAGAACAAGTTCAAACAGAGATTGAATTAACTCCAATTGAGTTTACCCAGTCACAAGACCAAGTGCAGGCACAACAAGATCAAGTGCAAAATCAACAAGATCCAGTGCAGCCTCAGCAAGTGCAGATGGAAGAGCAAGTGCAGAAGAGAAAGAAACAACAACATAAAATCAGAAGACCAAAAGAAGTTGGGCAAAAAAAAAAAAGGATGGACAGGGCAGTACTCAAGACAATGCACTTGCTATATAAGTGCAACTGCCATCTATTTTAGCTTTTGTATGTCATGTTAATAACAATTGAATAGCCCATTTTGTATATCATATGAGGGCATAGTTAATCATCTTTTGGATGTGTAAAAAATTTAACTGCCATATGGTTATGTATGTGTGTTAGCAGTTTAAAAATGACCATCTACAAATAGCCCATTTTGTACATCACAGAGGGCATAAGATGGTCATAATTAAACTAGTTTAGTACCAACTAGATATGTATGATGTTAACATTTTTTGAAATATGAATTATAAATTATGCTGTATTTTGTTATTATTGTATGATGTTAGATATGTATGACTGTGAATGCAGTAACATTGTCAATACAGTAACATTGTTATTGTTGGCAAAATATGAATTATGAATCACTGTAGTTCACTATTGCATTTTATCACTTTTGTACAATTCCCTAAGACTATTGTGCAGTCAATGCATCACTGCAGTTCACTATTGCATTTTGTCACTTTTATACAATTGCAGTTCACTATTTTATCACTATTATTGCAGTTCACTTTTCTTCAATTGCAGTCAATGCATCAATGAAGCTTTTGTCAATCCTGAAAAATGTACACTCTCTATTTAGTACACCATCTTATGCAGTCAATTCCACACATCTATATAAGGGCATATATAGAGGTTGCAAAACAATATCAAACATCTTCCTAATCTATTCCATCTTTTGCAAACATGAGTTCAGGAAAGAAAGGAAACCAGGGTTCCAGCAAGAGAAAAGGTTATAAATTGAACATCTTCCTAATCTAATCCATCTCTTATCTGTTAAACATAGTTATGTTTTATTTGCTTTTTTCTTCAAAAATAATCTGCATTTCCAGTGATACATCAGATGACACAAGTTCAGGTGACACATGGTCAAAGTATTTTCCATTGCAGACAGTAGAACCACCTCAGGAGCTAGAGTTTTATCAACCAAAGGTGGGCTCAAGCTCACATTATGTTGAAACTATCAAAAATGCAGAGGATGATGAGGATCCACTAACCAAAAAACAGATTGAAAAGCTTCAATTTGACGCAAGGGTTAAAGTTCTAGGATTGCATGCAAAGGCTACTCTTGAAGAATTTGGTGTCAAACCTTATGTTGCCAAAACTGAAAGTGCAGCTCCAAAATGGAAGGGAAAGAAAAGGATGGGTTAGAAGCACCTAGTACCTAGCACTGGTCTTATCAGCACTGGTCTTTCATGGTTTCAGTTTAGTTGATGTATGCCTTTTATGGCCCTAAAATAATCTGTTTTGTATCACCTATCATGAATGCTATGCTCACTGTTAAGGGTCTACAAATCATTCTATTTTAACAGATAAGAGAATGCAACCAAAATATAAGAGAATGCAACCAAAAGATAACACTTTCATTCCAAAAGATAAAACCATTACATCAGGTCTATTACTTGGAAATTATCATACCTAATACAACACAAATTAAACACAAGCATCCTATCATAATGTAAAACAACTTATCATACAATTGGAACTTGGACTTTGTAGCTTTAATCTCATCTTTCAACAATGACTTTTCCATAGCAAGACCCTCAACCATGTGTGGAGAATATGGATTGTTGCTCATGTGTTTCTGCCTTTCAAAGAATCTAAACACCAATTCTTTGTAGTACTAAGTAGGAAGATCTTCATCAAGAAACTCGTACACTTTGCAATCTTGACATCTGACAAATCTCTTACCCGGATTCCTCCTTGTGGTTGAAGTATGAACCTTTAATAGACGGTTACAATTACAATAGTATTAAATCTTACCACCAACTAGGCGTGATTGTCTTTGAAGAAGATGTACTCATTGATTAGGGTTTATAGCTACTTGGGTTTATAGCAGATTTGGGGAAAAAGGTGGGAAAGGAAAACGTTTTATTTACACGTTTTATTTTTTGTATTTAGGTTTAATATTTTCGTAAGTTGGCAAAAAAGGTCCCCCAGAAATTTTAAACGCGTGTATATGAGTTTTTCGGGTTAAGGATTGGTTAAGGATGCCACGTGGCAAATTTTGTTACAATAAGGGTGATTAAGAATGTTTTTGGTTTTAATAGAAAAATTAAAAGTTTATTGTCACAATAGTAAAATGTGAAAAGTTCATGTATTTTTTGGACCATTAACCCTAAATTATTCCAATGGTATTAAACTTATGTAAACCAAAAGGCACCTGTTCCAATCATACTCTATGTGTGTAAATATTCTTCAATCAAATGGTAAATTGTGGGTTCAAGTCCTACTTAAAACATTGTGAGATTGATTTATTTGTGTAAATATTGTAAGATATTTAGTTGCTTTTCAAAATAAATAAATAAATAATAATTTAAACTTATGTAATGAAAATTAAATCTTTGACTAGCTGTTTGTTCTAGTAGAACCGTCTAGTAGATCGACTAAGGCTATGTTTCTTTTTTTTTCCTTGTTGCATCTGAATCCCCACTTGCTAGTATAATATTGGTTTTTTTTCTTTTTGGGCCCACAAATTTTTCTTAATTCATGTGTCTCACTAGAGAGTAAATTTATTAGTCTTCCCCAATAAGTGGTATTAAGGGGTGTAGGGCCCACTATCTTTTATAACCTCTTATTCCAAAGAAAAAAGAAACATGGCCTAACACAGTGACATGAAAAGGTTGTATTTTTATTCTCTTCATGAATATTACTTTTATTCGCTTTCTTAAAAAAAAGAGAAAAGAAAAATAAAAAAATAAAAAAAAAAAGAAAGAAAGAAAGGGTATTGAATTACCACGAGTACCCAAAATCAACTTTTTGAACGGACAAAACGGTTTTGTGAAATAGTTTACCAACTGTTCTCTATGTGACTGCTCCAAAAGAAAAAGAAATTTCGGTCGCGGTCAAATAACCATTCCAAACATGTATTTTTTGGAATGTTTTTTATAGGGTAAATACAAAAAATCGTCCATTTGGTTTGATGAAATCGCAAAGGCAGTCTAATTTTTTCAAAAATGCAAACATGATCCTGCGAAAAATATTTAAGTCCTTAGGCTCAAAGTAAAATGAATAAATTACCGAGGTCTTCTTCAACTATTATATATATATATATATATATATATATATATATATATATATATATATATATATACACCTTTGGAGCGAGTTGTGAGCTTCTTTGCTCTATCCGTGGTTTTAGAGTCCATCACCAATTGTTGTGTGAAACTTGTGGACAGTATTTCAATTTGAGGACCATGATATTGTATATTTGGACGATGTTGGAATCACTCCTAAACCTTATTCAAGTGTTAGTTACTCATATGTAATAGTTAGCTTATTATGGCCTTTATGTTTGTTATTAGCCTTAAGCTTATGTAGAAGGCCCATGAGCTTAGGCCCAAGCCCATAGGAGAAAGGGAAGGAGTAGGAGTGTTGCCCTAGCTCCTTGCCTATAAATACTTTGTAATAACCTTCATTTGAAGGTTGGTTGTTCAAGTTTTTCTTTCACTACACTCTACGCCTAAACCGTCTTTACTCATACGTGTGTGTGTGTGTGTGTATAACTTGTTCAATCGCCTCTCTATCTCTCATATAAGCTTGTGTGGTAAACCTTGTGACCTAAGAGTGGTATCAATCGCCAAATAGTTGGGTGAAACGTTTTGTTTTTGAAGATTTTTGTTCTTGGTCTTACGCGTAAAAGTGGGTGATACTTTGGTTCGCTTAAAAACGTCTTTTTTACACTTTTGAATCCAAGATTCTTGTACTTTCAACGTTTTAAGGTGTTAAAATACGTGTTTTTGGCAAAAAGTTTCGAACTTTACGTGTGGATCTAAGATTTTAAGCTTGTTTTTGTTCGTGGGTATAGTTCTACGCAAGCTGTTTTAGAAGGTTTGGTTCATCAAATTTCACATCCTTGTGTTATTTGGTGATCTTGAAGCTATTTCATCACACAAAAACTTGTTTAGAAACATCTTTGAGCAATATCCAATTTACGAGTAGATCTACGCGTAGTAAAACCCTAAAACTACCCGTAAGTATCTCCTTGGTTTGATCTTCATTTTCGTGGTTTATTCCGTGTTTTCTTACTTGGATAAGTCGAAAATCGTCGACTTTGGATATCTTTTGCCTTTGTGAAGTGTAAAAGACCACTTAGGATAAAACCCTAAAATTACGCATAAGCATAAGCTTACGCGTAGAAATCCTACGCATAAGATTTTTCTTACGCTTAAGCCTTGTCTTACGCCTAAGATAATCCTACGCCTAACTTTCTACGCCTAACTTTTGTCTACGCCTAACTTTAGCGTTTTTTCCTCACTTACGCGTAAGCTAAATTCTACGCGTAACCTCTAATTGTTACGCGTAACTTTGGTGTTTTTACGCATAAGTGCTACTTGTCTATTGTGATTTCTACGCCTAAGGATACTTCATCAACAAAGGTTCATTCGACTACAAAGATCCATTTTAACCAACACAAGTTTATCAACATGTCACAACCACCATACTCTAACTATTTCCCTTACACTTATCCTCATCCTCAACGTCAACAACAACTAACTCCACAACATCAACAATGGAATCAACAACAAGCAATTTATCAACAACAATTTAACCAACAACATACTCCACAACTTGCTGCAAATCCACAACCTCAAATGGTTCAACCACCACCAAGTCTTCAAGTTCAACCGTACAAAAATTAATTCAATCTACATCCATCAAGGAACACTATGAAGGAACCCACTTGGTTTGCAAAGATGTTTGAAGCTTTAAGCAACCAACAATCAATTCATGAGGCTGGATCACTTGATAGACCTCCAATGCTCACTCCAGAAACTATGATCAATGGGTGATAAGGTTCTTTAGGTTTTGTGATCTAAAGAAGCCACATGGAAAGTTCTTAAAGAGGGTTATCTTGGAAGGTCCATTTGAGATGCCTACTTGTCATTGTACCGGAGATCCAAATGCCATTCCACCAAGAGATGAACAAACGAACATTGCTACTCTTGCAGACTTGAATCCTCAAGAACTTCTACACTATGAAGCGGATGAGCTTGCAATGGAATATATCCTCTTAGGATTACCAAACCCAATTCTTCGTAGTGTTGATGCTCAAAAGACGGCAAAGAAAATGTGGGATCATATTCGTCTTCTTATGGAAGGATCTGTACTCAATCGGGAAGATTTGGAATCCAAAATTTACTTGGCTTATGAACACTTCATGATTGAACACGGAGAGACACTAGAGTCCTATCATCACCGTTTTTAGACATCATCAATGATTTGGATAAACACAACATCATCATGCCAAGAATTGCTGTGAATACTAAGTTCTTGAGTAGTCTTGGTCCTGAATGGGAGAAGTATGTCATTTTTCTCCGTCAAGCGAAAAACATGCATCAATCTACATATGGATTATTGTACGATTACTTGAAGCCTCATGAAAAGGAAGTTGATAGGGAAAGGATTCTCCGTGCTCAAATTGCTCCACCGACACATCCGGAAAATCAACAACTTGCCTTATATGCTCAAAGCAGTTATTCTCCTCAACCAGCAACTCAACCAACTGCTACAATCACACCACATGATCCTTCACAACCTCCATCTCAACAAACTCAATTGGTTCCATACAACAACAACAATGCTCAAACTGAAGCTAATGAGGAATCTGATCCGTTTGAAGCACTGCAACAAGGATTTGCTATGATTGCTAATGCCTTTAGCCGTTATACCAACAAATCCAACAACCGTATTAGTTCCTCATCTAATACAAGGAATCAAGCTGTTGTGAACAATGGGCGAGTTGAAGTTGAAATCGTGGTTATGGTGGTCGATGGGCGGTGGTCAAGGGTTTAATCTTTGTGGGTAGGAATAACAATCGAGCTCAGTGGTGGAGCAGGAAATGCTCAGAATGGGTTGAATGGTCTTGATGCTACAACTGCAATGAGAAGGGACACCTGGCTAATGCATGCCCAAAGCCAAGGACTAGGCGCAGTGCTTATTTCAAAGAGGCTCTTCTTTTGGCTCTTAAGGATGAAGCTGGTGGAACTCTCACGGACAAAGAACAGAGCTTTATGGCAAATGCGACTCGGATGATGATATGGAGGACTTGCAGGCCAATGCAGTTGTTATGTTGATGGCTAATATGCATGAGTTACACATGAGTGACACAGGCCCGGTGTATGACACGATGGCTTGTCTCAGTACCGAACAAACCATATTTATCTCGATCTCATATCTCGCCAACATCCGAATCCGCAAGGCTCGGAATGTTCAAAATGCGCCATCCACATCTCATTCGGCGATTTTCAACTAGACCCGTAGTTATATTTGGCGATCAAGATGACCAAACGGTCTCCCTTGATAATCAAATTGACTCCGTGGTTATACTTGAGGATCTCGGTAATGATCATGTTGAGACTCACGTTGAACACGCCGAACTTTTGCCTCATCGATTTTGCTTGTTAATACAAGACCAACAGACCATAGTGGAAAAATGTCATGCCATTAATCGGGACTTAAAATGAAAAAATGCACTGTTAACCAAGGATTTTGAATGTTTACAAAAGCAACTCAACTTTTTCAAAACTCAAGAAAAGCGTGAAAGCGGTTTTGAAGCGACCTTTGCCAAATCTTATCAAAATGAAAAATATTTAGAAAGGCAGTCATGATCTAGCAGCCGAAGAATGCTTTGTTGTCGAAATAGAACAAGCTGAAACATGAACATCAAAAGCAAATTAACGCTCTCACCTTGGAAAATCAAAAGCTAAGGCTGAGTTGTTAACTTGTCAAAAAACAGTTCTCTGCATACAAAAAGCATTCAACGAAGCGAATAGATGATCATCTTGAAGAAATCATCGGCTTGCAAAACAAACTTAAAGAGTTTAAAGCTGTTGTTTACAAACATGGCGAGTCGGTCACAACCATTGAAAAGTTTACTTTAAAACCCAATCCAAATGGATATGGACCGAATCTTGCGGATTACAAACCTAAGCTTTCAACCAAAGCATTCAAACCAAATCACGAAGTTTCGGTCAAGAATATAAAGTTGATAATTACATTTATGAGTGTTGTTGAATATAATCGTCAAGAGGAATTAGATGCATAAGACGAGAGTCGATCAAAATTAGAAAAAGTTGTTTACAACAAACCTTTTAACTATTCAAAAGCGGTCACTTTCGTCACACCAACGGATTCTTCTAACACACCAAGGGTAATCATAAAACACACGAGTCTTCTAATGTTAATCCCCAACCAGATTATGCACAAACTTATGGTCCTTTACCTTCCATCGGTGAAGTAAACTCAAAACCTGAAAATCGCAAAATTCTTCGATATTTTGACCTTTTCATGGCTGACCTCAAAACTTTACAACATGAGATAGAATATCATTCGAAATCAAAGTTCAACACTTTCAATCGCCTCTAGCGCGAGAACAAAGAGACATTTTTAGAAAAATCTTTTACCAAATGTTAAAAATTTGAAAAGTTGTGCATTGTCTTGGGAAAGGACTTTCATAAGGAACTTGGATTAATGAAGGTCGTTTTGAGAAAGCGAAACATCTATTTCTAACACTAAACGTAAAAGAAACTGTTGAGAAAAGATGTTGATCGACTCTTGGAAGATGTCATCGTCTTGATGTCCATAATGTTGTGCTATTGAATTCTTTGTCATATGCATTTGATTATATCTCTGCGATACTTGTTGATTCGTGGTAAATGTTGAGAACACCGATAATGTGCTTGGTCGAGTCCTTAAAAGTTGAAAACAAGCGATTGTCAAACGAACTTTCAAATGCAATTCGTCGTCTTAATTGGTGTCAAAAAGATATTCACGATCAACAACTTGTTTTTCAACACAAAATCGTCGATTCGTGCAAAATCTTCTCGATCCTAAAATTGAGCAATTGGATGATCAAAGCGTGTCTTTTAAGTGTCAAATCTCAAAATATGAACAAGAACTTGTAAAAGTTAAAAGGAATATGGTGTCATATTTGATTTACTCAAAAAGACTCGTGATGAAGCATCAAATGAACTTGATCATTATCTTGCACACACTAAAGAAGTTATGCATTTTCTGGAAATGTTCGGTCTGAAAATCAAGATCGATTCACACTATCCTCAAGTTAAGAGAAATGTTAGGAAAGTATGAACAACTTCCGCCAACCATCATTAAGAGATTAGCCCCAATAACACTTAGTACTCATGAACCTAGAATCCCTACTGCCAAATCACAAGTTGCTAGCGTGCCTCCTTCTACTAAAGCAGAATAGTTGCATCTTATCCAAATGTCCGCACTTCACAGCCTAGGAGCACTAAATCGAAGAATAGGAAGTTGCGACCTAAGAAAAGATCAATCAGGAATGCTAAAGTAGAAGAACACCCTAGGACTATGAATAAGACTCACGTTGCCTCCACTATAGATATTGCGTCCGGCAAATGTAATAGAAATAGTGATGTAACGAATGCTAAACCGTTAAGTACTTTTGATATTCATCGATGCACCTTATGTTATTTCTCGTAAAAGTATGAATTCTGATTGTCATGATAAATGTGTTGCTAAAGCTATTATCTCTCGTTTAAGGAATCCTAAGAACCGGAATACCTCTAGGCCCACTAATCTTTCTAAGTCTGTTCTTGGTAGACCGCCCTCTTTAGATTCTACGAAACGCATTGTTATCCCTGTAGCTTCAGCTTCACCTCCTAGGAATGTAGTACCACCTAGTGCATTCACTAAGACTAAAGCAAACACTAGTTGGAGATGGCAGAAATGGATATATAACACACTAGGATTTAAGTGGATACCTAAAGCTATTGATGTGTGTATATCTACTATACCGGCTACGGAACCCTCTAACATTTCGGGTTCCACATCTACTTCTATTCCATCTGTGTCGACTGTGTGTAATGCAGGTGTCTGAGATCATTCTCTGGATTTTTGATAGCGGATGTTCCCGACACATGACAAGCAATCTTAAACTGTTATCAAACTTTATTGCAAAGTTCATTGGCACTGTCAGGTTCGGGAATGATCACTTCGCAGCTATCATGGGCTACGGAGACTATGTCAATGGGAACATCGAAATCAGCAGGGTTTACTATGTGGAAGGCCTCAGTCACAATCTGTTTTCGATGGTCGGTTTTGTGATGGAGATTTGGAGGTTGCTTTCCGGGAGAAAACTTGTTTCATTAGTGATCTACAAGGAAATGACCTTATGTCCGGATCGCGTAATTCTAGTCTCTACACTATCTCTATGAAAGACATGGTTGCTTCATCTCCCATCTGCTTACTTTCAAAGGCAACATCAACAAAATCCTGGCTATGGCACCGTCGTCTCTCACATCTAAACTTTCAAACCATCACCAACCTTGCTCGACACAAACTAGTTGAAGGACTCCCACGGTTTCGGTATTCTAAAGATCACCTTTGCTCAGCTTGTGAACAAGGCAAAAGCACTCGTGCTCATTTTCCTTCAAAGGTGGAACACGACTCTCAGCATGTGCTTCATCTTCTTCACATGGATTTGTGTGGCCCGATGCGCGTGCAAGCGATCAATGGCAAACGCTACATCTTAGTAATTGTTGATGACTATTCACGCTGGACTTGGGTCTACTTTCTTGGAAGCAAAGATCAAGCTCCACAAATGATCATCACCTTTCTCACGAAAATACAAGTTCAACTATGAAACACCGTTAGACTAATCGAGCAGGATAGAGGCGAATTTGTTAATCAAACTCTTCGTGAATTCTATGAGAAAGTGGGAATTGACATCGGACATCTATTGCACGTACACGAACAAAGCGGAGTTGTCGAAAGATGAAACCGAGCGTTAGTGGAAGCGCAAGAACAATGTTAATCAATGCTAAACTTCAGATTACTTATGGGCGAAGTATCTCTGCATGCTATACTCAAAACCGTTCTATGATTACAAAGTGCCACAACAAAACACCTTTTGAGCTTGTCCACAACAGAAAACCGAATCTCAAACACTTTCATGTATTTGGATCTCTTTGCTATCCGAATAATGATCGTGATGACTTTGGAAAGCTCAAAGCCAAAGTTGACATTGGAATCTTTATCGGATACTGTGATAATTCAAAAGGTTTCCGAATCTGGAATCGTCGTACAAAACGGTGATGGAAGCGATTCATGCTCATTTTGATGAACTTACGGAAATGGCTTCGAGTATACCGGCTTGGAACCGGACACAACCGCTTAAACTTCCCCAAACCCCATCATCAGGTGAACAAAGCCCCGACTTACTCGTCAACAAATGGAAAGGTTATTTGCTCCATTTGTTCGATGGCGATATTGATGAACGTGCTCGGTGTATCCATTTGTTTCATTTGCTCAACGATAATACTCTTATACCGATACACTGCTACAACAACTCGTTGAAGATGCACCTACACATTGACTCCACCACAGCAGTTGAACAAACCGCTTCCAACAATGATGAAGCGGTGATGATATTACGAATGTAGTACCCCACCTGCAGATTTTGATCCAAATGCGTTCTTTAACCCGTTTGCTAATGAGGCTGCTGCACGGATGTCGCAGAATCTTCAACAAACCATTTGAATCCTCAGAATCGCACAATGTATACCAACATCAACCCTCCACACATAGATGGACGAAAGACCATCCTCTGGAAAATATTATTGGCAACCCGAATCAACCATTCGTTACAAGACAACGTCTTCACTCAGATGGTGAACATTGCATTTATGCACTCACAGTCTGCCAATCTGAACCTAAAACATCAAAGACGCAATGACAAAAGACAACTGGATTGAATCCATGCAAGAAGAACTCAACCAATTCAAACGTCTTGAAGTATGGGAGCTGGTTGAAAGACCAACAGGGGTCTACGTCATTGGTCTCAAATGGATTTGGAAAAACAAATTGGATCTTTGAAGGAAATGTTATCAGAAATAAGTCACGTCTGGTGGCTAAGGGTTATCGTCGGGAAGAGGGTATTGACTTTGAAGAATCTTTTGCTCTGGTTGCTCGTCTTGAGGTCATTCGGATATTTCTAGCGTTCGCGGCTCATATGAATATGACGGTCTATCAGATGGATGTCAAAGCTGCGTTTCTCAATGGACAACTTAAAGAAACGGTTTATGTCAGCCAACCGGATGGATTCGTTGATCACGAGTTTCGAATCACGTCTACAAATTGAACAAAGCTCTATATGGTCTCAAACAAGCTCCTCGGGCATGGTACGATAAGCTATCATCCTTCCTCATTGCTAATAATTTCACCAAAGGTTCGGTTGACCCAACTCTTTTTATACAAAATCACGGGGCACATATCTTAATTGTTCAAATTTACGTGGATGACATCATTTTTGGGTCTACACATAAAAAGTTTTCAATCGCTTTTGCAAAACTAATGAAGAAAAATTTTGAAATGTCCATGATGGGTGAACTCACGTTCTTTCTCGGAATGCAAGTTCATCAATCACCCCGTGGTATTTTCTTGAGTCAGTCCAAATATGCCCTTGAATTGTTAAACAAATTTGGAATGAAAACTGACACCTATGCCACACCAATGGCTCATACCAAGACGCTGATTTACATGGGAAATTGGTGGACCCTACAAAATACCGTAGTATTATTGGGTCTCTCATGTATCTAACAGCTAGCGGACACGATATTGTCTTTGCCGTATATCTTTGCTCTCGTTATCGGTCGCGACCAACTGAAACCCACCTCTGAGGCTAAAAGAATCCTCCGATACATAAAGGGAACCATTAACTTGGGGATCGGTATCCGAAGGATTCTGGTTTTGAACTAATCGCTTTTTAGACGCTGACCACGCAGGATGCTTAGACTCACGGAAAAGTACTTTAGGAGCTTTACAATTTCTTGGTGATAAACTGGTGTCATGGAAATCGAAGAAGCGAGGATTGTACATCGTTGTCATCAACGGCGAGAATATGTAGCCATTTCCGCGTGTTGTGCTCAAGTCATCTGGATGAGAACACAACTCAAAGACTATGGTTACGTATTTGACGAATCCCGATGTCTGCGACAATCGGAGTGCCATTGCGATCTCGTGCAACTTCGATTCGCACTCGAAATCAAAGCACATCGATCTTCGATATCATTTCATCAAGGACCACGTGGAGCAGTGCTGTTGAATTATATTTTGTGGGTACAGAATACCAATTGGCGATCTTCTCACCAAAGCCTTGCCTCCCGCTAGGTTTAATGAGTTGGTCCACCGGATTGGTATGAGGTGTTTGACTCAAGAGGAATTGGATGACCTCCTAAAAGCAGTCTTAAAACACCTGTCAAACACCATAATATCTTTTGTAAATAATTTTTCAAAAACAAAATACAAAAATATAAAACGTGATAAAACAACAAAAATATTCTTCTAATCTATTTTTCTTTCAACATGGCAAGTACATTTCTTCCGTCAACACTTTAATCTTTCAAAATTCAGATTTTTCGATCAAGTGTTGAGGGGAGAATACAAAGACTTAACTATTTCAAAACATCATGTACTTGCATGTTATCTTATCCCGGTTGTTTCTTTTATCAATGGTGGTAAACTTTTCGGTTAAACGACACTCCTCGGACTAATATTTATAACCTTTCATCATTTATTAAGTCGAGGGGGAGTGTCGTCAAAGTTTCTTTCTTAAAATCATCGTTTGGTAACCAAAATGGAAGTTAAATGGCTTTGTATGAAAATGGAAAAGGTGGAGGGACCAAAATGTCAAAATGTTAAAGTTATTTTAATAAAACACTTCCACCTAACAATCTCTCTTCACATTTAATACTCCTAACCTAAATAATCCTACGAACCAAAATCGTTCAAGAAATCCGTGCTTTAGATCATCATCTTGTAAGTGTTTTCATGATCTTAACGATAATACAAGCTAAGGTTTTGAATTTCAAGCAAATCCTACGGCTAAAACGTTTGTTATGCGTGATTATGTGTTCTACACATAAGCGTATGAACACACAATCATTGTGTGTGTGTTTGTGGTTAAATGGATAGTGTCAAAATGTTCCTAATACATAAATGATAACATTTTAACCATCTAAATCCACCCAGAAACACGAATTGATGGTTTTTGATAATTAGGATTCTTGAGTCGAATTGGGTGTTTTCAAATGTGAAGGGTTTTGGTTATAAAGATTGTTGTGTTATGTTCATATGTTGATGAATTGATGATTTCCAGGCCCTATAACAACCCAGAAACACTAATTTAATCAGAATTAGGAATTAGGGTTTAATGTTCTTGAGTTTGGGTATTTTTGATTCATCACGAACTAGATGTTAATACTTGGTTTATAAACTCACACAACATCTTAGAACTACCAGAATAAGGTTGGTGCAAATCCTATGGTTAGAAAACTTACGCGTAATTCTTAACCCTTAGGGTTTTGACCTCTGCATATGACTTTCTACGCATAAATGTTTAACAAGCTTTCATGCCATGATGTGTGTTTAATATGACTATACATGTTAAGATTGATGATATGATGGTTTTATTTGGGCTTGCTACTCGTAAAATTCAGTATCAAGGTCGATTGTTACTCTACGCATAAGGATCACCTTACGCGTAGCGTTATCGCGTAAGAGTAATCCTACGCGTAACTACTACGCGTAAGGTTCTACAATGGGACTACGGCGTATCACGTGAAGGATATGCGTAGCGATGACCTCTACGCATAATGTCTACTCTTACGAGTAAGCCTTACGCGTAAGGTATAAATACGCCTACGCGTAAGCTCTACGCATAAGGTCCCTTTTCCTACGCGTAACATTTCTTACGCGTAAGTTAAGATCCTACGCATAAGCTTTCGTCTGCGTATGTCATTCTTTTTCGCTTAACTTTGCCATATCTACGCCTAAGCCTTGATAGACCTTCATTATGAATTGTTACGTGTACAAACTTGTTAATAAACAAATCATATCGTCACGAATCCAATAATGTCACTAATAAACTTAATCGTTTGATATGTTGTGAACAATAAGTGATAACATAAACTTTAAAACTTAAAGTTAACTAACTCACGAAACATTTCCGCGCGTCATTGGACTATTGGACAAACAAGTGACTTAGGACTCGTAACAATCATTGACCCTGTACATTCAATAACTAGACAATAAGACCTTCTGTTGACTAACACTATGTCTTTCGATATGTTGGTTCTTTTGGCTAATGTTATTTGAGATCACGACATGGCTGAACAAATGAATGTGGATGCATCAGAAGTTCTTACAATTGCTTGATATCTTTCCGAGGGTTATCCGAGAAAGCTTGGAAAGAACAACCTTAGGGTTGACTTTGACACCCTCACATGCTCGGAATCTTCTTGTCTCATTGCAGTGGATATTCTCAGGAATCATCCCTACCGGAACATGCTCTCACACTCTGCCACAGTTCCAGAGGTCTACATTCAACAATTCTGGGATTCTATGCGAAGATCACTGGTCAAAGTGCAGTGAATGTAACACTTAATCACAAACAAGTCACTATCACTCCTGCGACTTACGGGCATGTTCTCATCATTCGGACATTGTTCCAACCGACTTCTTTGCTACCCCTCTTGAAGAGACAGTCCACGAAATTCTTGATAGATATAGGTTATGATGAAGCTTCAGGAATCATTACTAAGCACTCTCATGTAGAGTTGAAGAATATTCCTCAACCATGGAGAACACTCTACATGATCATCACCAAATCGGTCTCTGGTCGTGGCAGTGGCTATGAGCATCCCAAGCTCATGGAACGCAAATTTTCGGTCGTTGATCAACATGAAGGACATTGAAATCGAAGCACTGATATGGGAGGACATGATGCTATTTCACAAGAAGCTTGGCTCCAAGATTCCCTATGTCGGATACACCAAACTGTTGATCCAGAGAGCTTGGACTTCATCACGATATCCCCATGAGGCTCAATGACCCGGATAATCACGACATATTGATGAACCCATATTATCTCGAGAATCAAAGAATCGTCAACAAAGAAACGAGGTGCGGTATTACCGATCACCTTCGACTACCGAAATCAAAAAGCTTGAAACATACAAAAGGTATCGGTTAGCCGTAAAGAAGGCAAAGTTGGTCATCTTGATGAAAAATCTTACGGTACACCTACTCGGAGGACCGAAGAGGCGATCTTGGAAGTGTCACAAGTAAAGATATTTATAGGAAGCTTCCCAAAAGGAATCCTCCTCGTAAAAGGATTGTTCATGTAAAGGAAGCTGAACCTATTCCCACACACGAACCGCAAAGAAAGCTTGTGGGCGAAAGCTCTGAAGATGCTGACACAGATGAAGAGATTACCTACTCTGGCGCAAAGGATGACAATCCCGATGCCAAAACCTCCAAGTCCTCAAGCTGAGAAAAAGGGAAGACTCCAGTACTTGTACCTTATGATGAAAGCTTCGGAGTGATAAAGAGCCACCAGAAAATGTTTACAAGAAGACTATCAAATTCCTTAGACACCAACACAAAGCTGAAGAATTTGCTAAAGACCAAATGGGTGGTCCCGGAGGATCAAGTGGTGCTTCCCACTCTGAACCATCTCCTGATGCGGTTAATCAACCCGATAAGGGAGATGGTGCCACCACTCTTGTGCAACAACAAAAGCTTGTGGAGGATACTATCGAATATGAGTTTGAGGAACCGGAAACGAGAAGTCCGAAAAGATAAAGATGTTGATTATGATACGTTTCTTCTAGATAGTCCCGTGCGATCAAAGGAAGAAACCTCTGAACCTCCGAAGGATCCAGAGTCTCCTCATATCTCTTCATCATCGGATTCGTCTTCTCACTCTTCACCACCACCATCAAAAAGATCAACAAAATCATCATCCAATCGGTGAAGAAGCCACCTCGATCTTGGATTTCTCAACTCATGAAAGAATTGTGAAAGGTCAAACAAGTCGAAAAGAAAGGCGTGCTCAACAAGAAGTTGAATTTCTTTCTGATCACATCGACATCTGTATGACGAGAATGAAAAGATGCAAGGAGAAAGGAAGTTTGTTCAGAAATTCATGAAAAATCACCGTCAAGAGGAATGAGCGAAATGATCGAAGGATACACGAAAAGTACCTTCTGGAGTACGTTCCTAAAGTAACAAAGGAGTTGTTCACCAAACAACTTTATCCAAATCTTATGCAGATCGCCAAGCAAACTATTCGATCAACGCCCTTAACCGTCACAATCAATCCAACCGATCCGGTAGTTTTCTCGGATAATGAATTGGTGGCCAAGCTTGTCACACAAATGTCGCACGATCGGGACATTTACTTCGATGAAGGAAAGTTGTTTCAAGCATTCTTTGGACTACCAACTTCAAGAAGCATGTAGATTGAAGTTGAAAAGTCTAAACGCGTCCTAGAGACGATGAAGACAAGGATAAGGATAAAGACTCGCACCTAAGCGTCGAAGCGATCGGTGAATCTTCTTTGATGTAACCTCCTCCCCAACGGCCTCCTGCTCAACAAAAATCTCCTCCTCGTTCTTCTACTGAAAAACCTCAGGACGATTCCGAGTTACCACCCACGACTCAGAAAACCGATGATCACTTTGAGTATACGGGTGGTGACGATGAAGAGGTCCTTGAGCCTCAACAACAACCCACCTCTCCCAAACAAGTTCAGAAACCAGAATCATCATCTAGGCCTTCGAAAAGAAGAAGAAGAAGACGCCTCGGTGACGTCGTATCATGGTTATATGACGATAAAACAGAGGAATTTGAATGGTTTGCTACTCTTGTTAACAACACTCCCTACCATGAAGAAGGTCAGGATTTGGTAGACGGTTCTACATTGGAGCATGCTAAAATTCTGCAAGAAAAGTTCCATGTGAAGAAAATGGCGAAATCTGAGTTGAAGCGAATCAAGAATGAAGCGTTTCAACTTCTAAAAGACAGCTCGGAAAGTGCCCTCGAGGTCGAATATCACCTTGAAAACATTGCTCGAGCTATGTCTAACAACATGGATTGGCTCAACCCGGAAGCAAACATTGACTTCACACACAGGGACAACCCTCCATACTACACCGATTGGACCAAACCTCTACCAAAATTGGCCAACCAGATGAACCAAGGATTCCTTTCAGATATTTCTTCAACAAAGACTTGGATTTTCTTCTACACGGTGGCGATGATTCAAGAAAATACGCTACATCGTTGACACTTCCATTCCCGCACTGTCTACTCAAACTGCATAGCCATTGAGGAACATGCCAATCACTTGTTCTCCAACATGGAAGCATACGAGATGCATTGTATGGGATTCATCAGCGGCGAACGCCGACGAATCTACTACTGAATGTCAGGTTGAAGTCTCAACATGCTATGTATAGTTCTAAGGATATCGTTGCCATCATACACGTTGACCTTTCGTCTAAGTGGGACTACACATTCCTAAAGAAGATCGTAGTCAAACGACAAGATGAACGGGACTATGCTTTCTCGAGTGACTTTGAGAATTTGTCTCTCAATGACATCGAAGACATGTACCTTGCCAAAGTACAGGTTCGCATGAGACAATTCTCAACTGAAGTACAACGCGAATTTATCAAGTCACTTCTCATCTTCATAAGACGCATTGTCATCAAGGAACGTGTAGAAGATCTCCACCGGCCGTTGAATCTTATCAGACGCGTGTCAACTTCACTCCTCCAAAGCTTGATCTTCCCGATATCAACCAGCTATCTCAATATACACTCATCAGCAAACCTTTTGGCGTTGTTTACCGTAGTGAACTTCAAAGAAACTGCTTAATGGCGTGTAGCGAACTCCACAAGTTCGGGGATCATACTTTGAAGCTGGTTAGGGATGGAATGGCATACAGGTTGAAGGATATACCCCAGAAAATTGGGTCTCCTAAGCTGGAATTCTCGGAAAGGAGGGATGTGAGACGGATCATCATAATGATTGATGAACGGTTGTTTGAAGGGATCGATTCACGATTGGAGAGTTATGTCGGTGGTCGACCCGTGATTAACATAACCGGCTTTCAACGCCATGTGCACACTCCTGGGAACATCACTGCACTTCCTGGTACCCCTTGAATTGCTTCCTTCATATAATTTTGGATGTTTGATTGATTATGTTTATGGCTTGTGCACACATTACGATGTACAACCCGTACATTGTAAATAAAGGACCCTGTGGTACGCCTCAATGCCACAATCCTTATAAAAGGAGCGAAAGCTTCTTACTTTTGAGTAAAACCTATCAAACCTTTCATTTTTCAAGGTTTTGCTCAAAAGAACAAGTACTTTCCCTTATGATTTTCAAAACCTCAACCGTTTATATCACTTCGTTGAGGGGAGTACTTGAATTAAAACTTTGTTCAAAACATTGTTCACAGTGGTCATTCTTCCCAACACTTCGAAATGGTCATATTTATTCTCAACTTTTCAAAAATAACATTCTATATGCCATTTTTGAGGGGGAAAAAATACGTGATAAGAAATATGTTGTGTAAATGCAAATGAATCATTGTGCTATAGACTTAACCCATGAATTGACGAGATCTTAACTGTTAGTAACTCGAAAAGACTTGTCCGGGACGGGTAATAATTTCAAGCTAGTTCGCTAGTGATGTAAACGCGTGTCTCAAAGGACTTGTCTGAGTAGAATGTACCATTCGAGAAACTCTTGGTAGACATGAACTCGGACGGGTTTGAAAACCTTTCGAGGATTGTCTACACCTTCAAGGTAGTTATTAGAGCTAGTTGTCACCTAAAAGCGGACAATGCAACTCTTTAACTATGCCACGTAACCGTGTCTCGCGGGGGAATGTCTATCTTGAGTTAATCAATTCAAAATGTGCGCTCTTTCCTCACTGTGCATTTTAACCGTTAAAACTCTTAAGCACATGTGGAGGGGAGTATTTATGCAAAATCTTATCTCAACAGTGGTACTAAAATGTTTTTCATTCACAAACACTTTGAGAGATTTTTCACAACAATGGTTTTAATGGCAACATAGGTTAGTCATGGAGTTATAAGGTGACTAAGGTTAGGAATAACCGTCCTATGATCCGCCAGAGCCGGAGGGATCTACCCAAGGACACCACAAATAGTTAGTATTTAGAAGTCCTTAGGTATGATTATAAAAAGGAGAAAATGAGAATTGGAGAAAGAAGGAGTTGAAGAATTAAAAGAAATGCAAAGAAAAGGGTGAAAAGAAATAGCCCTCTAGATTATTCAACTTAGGGCGAACAGGGTTCAATTCATATGCTACTGGTTGTCACTTAGTGACGCCGGTATTGAAGATTAAAAGTCGTCATGGACCCGGTGACGCATGCACTAAACCTTCTTATCCACTCAAGTTTCTCTAGCGAAGCTTGTTTCATTCTCATGGGGAACCCTACGTAAACTATTGGCTTTCTCTTAGAGATTGCTGGTATTGAAGAAGGAGACCCTCTCCCTAGTCTCCGCTCAGGAAAACCAAAACGCACTATTGAGTCTAGAGCCACGAGATTCATCAAAAGATCTCTTAGGTACACTTGACATTTCATCACTTGATATTCAACAATAAGAATTTTAGTGGTACATTATCGAGTCCTTCACAGATCTTAGCAATCTGTCGAGAACATTTATGAGAGGTTCACATTTGTGATCCTCGGTGATTGAATGGAAACTCCTGCCGGGGTCAACATCAAAGCGACCACGGCAGGTCGCCGGCAACTCCCGTGGATTGCGCTTAGTGGTCTCAAACGGTCTACGTGAGGTGATGCTTGGTGTACCTCGACTCATCACGAATCGTAGGTTGTACCCGGTACATCGTGTTATATCACTTGTGGGACTCCGATTCAAGAACGGCCTTTGTAAGAATTAGAGTTGTGTTTTCACACTATCCTGTTAACACTCTCGAAGTTCAAACTTGTAAGTGCGGAATCCGCTTATTACTAACCGTTTAAATGTTTTCTTCTTATGGAAGCTCGGGAGCGGAATGATCGTGCAGATTCTTCTCATGCTCACGCCAACATCATCACTAATGGAAGTTCTATCCAAAAGCAACACAACAATCAGAATGATTCTTCGTCAATACAGAGAATCTACAAAGTTAAAGACTTAAAGAACTTCATCAAGATCTTGAATTCCAACGTCAAAAGAGTGTGTGAGCATGTTGAAGAATGACGTGGAACACTGTAGCGAACTGAGCGATTTGATGAACAACAACATACTATCATTTTCATCACAAAGAACAATGATCAAAGAACAAAGTTAAAGATGGCGTCAAAGCATAACTGTTCAAAGTAAACTATCTCTCTACACCGGGGAGATTGTTCAAATCAAGGCAATTCTTCTCACAAGAAAGAAGAATGTCGGAAGACGTCAAAGCTACTATTACATCAACGCCTTCACCGTTTTTCATCACCAACACTTGAGTGTTTGTTACTCATATGTAATAACACTTGAGGGGGAGATTGTTGGAATCACTCCTAAACCTTATTCAAGTGTTAGTTACTCATATGTAATAGTTAGCTTATTATGGCCTTTATGTTTGTTATTAGCCTTAAGCTTATGTAGAAGGCCCATGAGCTTAGGCCCAAGCCCATAGGAGAAAGGGAAGGAGTAGGAGTGTTGCCCTAGCTCCTTGCCTATAAATACTTTGTAATAACCTTCATTTGAAGGTTGGTTGTTCAAGTTTTTCTTTCACTACACTCTACGCCTAAACCGTCTTTACTCATACGTGTGTGTGTGTGTATAACTTGTTCAATCGCCTCTCTATCTCTCATATAAGCTTGTGTGGTAAACCTTGTGACCTAACAGACGACGCTGGAAGTTTGGACTACTATGGTGACTTGAAGATTCAAGTATTTCTACTTGAAGTATATTTATTTTTATTCTTTTATCGTTGTAGTCTAATGTTTAGTTATAAGTGTGGTCAGTCACGCTTATATTGTAAGTTATAGGAATGATGTTGTATTCTTATAGGAGAGTCTGTAAGTGTCCTAAGGGACTGAGATGAGGGATTCACCATCATCCTTTGTACTTCAATGTTTTTGGCGTAATATATTTTACCGGGGTGAATTAACCCTTTTACCCAAAATATATATATATATATATATATATATATAATCTAGATCAAATAAGATCAAACTTAAAGTTGTAAAAATGAGATCCAACTAAAATTTGACAAGTGACACTCTCTCCTTACAACAAAAATAATTTTTTTTATTAACTACAACTAAAATTGTTAAAGTTTCGATAGATTTATTTTTAAAATTTACGAAACCTAGCTGATACACTTTGATTAGAAGCGTAATGTGTATCAGGTTTTATTATGTGTATCAGGTTTTACTGACCAGGTTTTAGTATATATATATATATATATATATATATACACATTATATATAAGAGGAGGCATGCCATACATCGATGCAGGTTTTACTGATCAGGTTTTAAAATTATAATTGTCTCGTTATACCTATGGTCTACCCTAATGCACTAACGGGCAGTGTACCCGATCGTGTGTAGTGTAGTATTTGGTAAAACCGAGGTAGTCCCAAGAGCGGAGCGGATTCTAATTAAGTCTAGGTGTCACAGATTTTAATTAGTTTTAAGATTGAAATGATTAATTTAACTACTAAAGCAAGAAATGCAAGAAAGCAAATAAAGGCGAGGGTTGTGATCAATAGAGGAGAAGTGTGCTAAACCTAGTTACTCATCGTATCATGTTAAGTTCACGTTTAATTACTTCCAATTGCTTTAAGTGGGGTTTTAAGTCGCTAGGACAACATTTGGTCAGTTCGTCCTAACCTATCAACAAAGGTTTCCACCAGAGATCAAGCTACTACCTTTGAAAGTCCAGTTGTTTTTAGTCCCCTAAGCCAAGTCATTAAGTTCCGCTACATGCAAGATTCATAACAATGAGTGCCCGGGCGCTAGCATCTTAAACACTCATCCCTAACTTCTTAAGTTCATCAAAACGGTAGGTGATCAGTTGGTCAAATCGCACAAGCGAAGAAGGGTCGTCAGTTGGTCAATTCTTACCCTTCCCACTCAGTCTACCTACTTAGAGTCAGTTGGTTATATCTTCCAAGAAACTAGACACTACCGCCATTCAAAACTACCGAAACAAGGGTAGCTACCAACAAACTATGCATGTATACACTAGAAACAATTATACGGAAGCAATGTAAATATAAACAAAAAAATTAAGGAATCATAACTAGGCTAGCACTAGAGGTGCTTAGCCGCTCATAATAACTGAAACACTCGATTCAATGTTTAACATAATGAAATACATGAATTGAAAGTAAAAGAAATGATAAATTGCTAATGCTTATCGTTAGGGAGTGATTTCTCCCTTGGAGATGGCTCAGTATGCTCCTCAAGATCGCTTCACCTCCTACCCACATTTTCTGATTTTGTGTGAGGAGTGAATGATGAGAAATGCAGAATTTTGGGCTGTATTTATAGGCCAGATCTGGTTACGGCGTAACTTAAGTTGAGAGTTACGCCGTAACATCCATTTCTTCGTATTTTGCTCTGGAAAAGCTGGTTACAGCGTAACATCAGGAATGAGTTACGCCGTATCTTCAATAAATCATGGTTACGCCATATCTGTGGAACGAGTTACGGCGTAGTTTGCAGCGGCGCAGAACATCATTTGACCTAATTAGTTACAGCGTAATCCTAAGATGGAGTTACACCGTAATCTTCAGTTTAGTTGGTTTTCTGAGTCACACTTATGTTACGGCGTAATGTGAGAGAAGAGTTACGTCGTAATTGCTTCAAAATAGGCATACTATCATATATCTTCAATAAACTCTCCAAATCCGCGTCTCATTAGCTCCAATGCTCGTAATTTACTTGAAAGTGAAATATAGAGGAAAACAAGCGTAAATCCATATAAATGATATAAAATACGAGCATTATCGGGGGAAATTGACACTTAATATTCAGGACTATTTGATGTTATCAAATATCCCCCCACTTGAACTCTACTTGCCCTCAAGTAGACCTTATTAGATAGATTCCTAAAAAGATATCTCCCATTATCTGAAAATATAAGTTTACAAATCCCTTATGCTAGAATAAAACAAAGCCGAACACCTCTCGGAATGGGAACAAAACACTCAAATCTCTCAACTATTCTAAGTGTCAATTTCGGAGTGATCACTCAACGCACAGTCATAGCATGTATTCTATCATAAGCTTGGTGGTTACACAAATCTACACCACTAGAGTTAAGGACTAAACAATTCTTGAAGGCAATATGGTTAGACACGACAAAGGTTAAGGGTAAGTCGTCATTACTAACATGTGTAACATATTGGTTTTCACAATCTTACACATAAACACAAGTTGGGTCGAATGGAGTAGGTTTTAGAGAGAGAAAGATGAGATGTTCTAGATAGATAAAATCCAAATGAAAGGTTAGATTAGCAAACGAACATCCAACCCTCTCCCTTGTGAGGAGAGGGATATTTATACAAATGACTACGCCCTTCTTCGGGTTGTGGATCAAGCATACAGTAGGTAAAGACCTGTCCTTATTCCATGGTGTAACTTATACTACTAGTAAACTAACTAATATAACGTTATGTCTACGAGCCGTAATATGCTAAACAATTGTTGGGGTGACTGACACTTCTACATGGATTTTCTAAATCCTAACAATCTCCCCCTAAAGGAAGGTCACCCCAAGAGTTACATTGAAAGTCCTAGCACTTTATCTATAATATTTAATGCTCGAGCTCGTAGACTTTGAAGCTTCTTAAACTTTAACTTTTTATTGTAGTAGTGATTCTTTGGCTTTAAGTGTTTCTTCGATAAGTGATCAGGAGCTTTCATTGAGATCATTGGCAACACATAATCTCTAGATCATCCGTTGTAGAATTGCCACCATGTGAAGTTGTGACTTTTGGACTGACATGCTCACATTCTGGATCATGATATCTTTTCATCAGAGTCGCAAAAGCTTTTGTTGATTCATGATATTTGCAGCAATGTAGCAAAAACATGGAGTGAAAATATCAGATTCAGTTGATTAAGTTACGCACTTATCATGATTTCTTTAGAAGTGAATGTGATGTGTGAGCATGTGGCTATAGATTGGCTCCACAATTCTGATCAGCTGCAACCGTCGGGTGTCCCTGCAAACAACAATTAGCAATAAAGCACACGAAAGTGTCTTTGATCACCTTCGTTGAATAGGTTGCAAGAACCACGGTTCCCCGTTGATCAGTACAAGTACTTCCTGTGATCAGGTAGAATTACGAAGAATCTCCTTGACAGGGTTTCACAGCTGTTCTAGCCGTTCTCAAACCAGAACGTCTCAAAGAAGACAACACGGAGTGAGTGGACTAGTGAATTGAGATTCGCTGATTGATGAAAATGATTTGAAAAACAATCGTGTATTGCTTAATCGAAAGGGTTTTTCAATACAACGAAGGTTTTATAACAAAAGTCAATTTCAATCATAAATACCCTTTTTTATTTTGAAAACATAATACACAGTCGATGTGCTAGAGAAAGAGTTTTTAAGCACAACGACCGGTTTTTCAAAGGTATCCGTCAATCCATTTCTTGGACCAAGGTTGATTCAAGAGTGAATCGCCCCATCGTTTCTATCCAGTTGTCACAAGCTTGATCTTTTGGAAAGATCTCACATGTCACCCACCAAGAGCTTGTTTGATGTTGGCTCTAGAAGGATTTCCATCTTCATCATGAATATTTTTACATATCACTCGGATGTTCTGGCAATACCACAAGGATAATGCGTAGGACTCTCAAAATATATTCTCACATTCCACATTGTGTGAAATTGTGAGTCTTCATTAATTGCGTCCTAATGAGATTTAGGGAAGATCTCTTGGCTCTAGACTCAATCGTGCATATTTGGTTTCCTATGCCGGAGACTAGGGAGAGGGTCTCCTTCTTCAATATCAACAGTCTCTAAGAGAAAGTCGATAGATTATGTAGGTTCCCCATGAGAATGAAACAAGCCCTGCTAAGAGGAACTTGAGTAGCTTGGGAAGTTTAGTGTAGTGCGTCACTGGGTCCATGATGTCTTGTCTTCAATACCTAGCATATGAATTGAACCCGATTTATGCCCTAAGGTTAAATTGGAGGGCTATTTCTTTTCACCCTTTTCTCATTCAATTCTTTTTCATTCTTCAACCCCTTGAGTGCTTACCGAGACTTCATTACTAGAACCTTGTTGGGTTTATTCCAGTTCTAGCTCTATCTCATTCGACACTCTTCCCATATTCTCACTTTTCTCCTTTTTTCATCATGCCTAAGGACTTCTATACTATCTAGGGGATTGTCCCTGGGTTGATCCCTCCGGCTCTGGCAGGATCGTGGGAACGAATTCCTAACCTAACCATCCTTATATCTCCGTGCATAAAGTAAATTTGGTTAGTCTTTTGTTATTGTTCATTCCGTCTCGAAACCAATTGAAAATCAATCAAGGTACTTGTGATATAAAATCAAAGCATTTTGTTCCTTAATTGTTTTTAATATTTTAAAAAGCTCCCCCCAACATGTGCTTCAAGTATTAGAAATTGTTTTAGCACATGGAGACAAGAGGAATTTGAAATCTTAGGCTAAGAATAAAGGATCTAATCTTTGATTAATCATTTTCTAAAAATATCATCATCACTTCCCCGATCAAATATAGCATTTTAAATCCTTTGAGTGAGGTTTTTTTGGGAAAGGATGAGGTTTTCTTTTGATTGCTCCCCCTTGATATGTGCATCGATAATCAAAAGTTTTTTGAAGATAGTTTAGAGCTTACAAGGGGTGTTTTGAAGAAATTTTCACGATCACAGTAGCCAAGGAAACCATTTAAAATTTCAATCAATGTACTTTTTGGAAACAAAATGATGCTTTAGTACCTTGATAGTTTTAGATAATTTTCGAAATGCTCCCCCTCAATATGTGCTTCGATATACGAAAAGGTTTAGCACATATGGGGAGAGATGCCTATTTATTGAGACTTGAATATCACATTTTATCAGATTGCATAGTTACATCACATTTTCTCCCCCGATCAAAAATTTCAAATCCTTTGAGATTTTGGATCTCAAGTGATTTAAATATGTATAAAACCTTTTAGAGAAAAATGTGTCCTATTTTATTTGATCTGAAAAGAAACACTACAATGTTCCCTCTTAAGATAGAGAGGGAACCTACAAGCCATAAACCTATCACTACTATATACATTAGTTATTATTGTTCATATTACAATCACCACATCACACATGAGAGTTAAACAAAAATAACTATTGTGAGAGGATATCATCATTTTGTTCTTTATAGTAGCTTGTAATGTCCTTCACGAACTCTTCCTCCCACAAAAATTTCTAGGCTATGGAATATCTTTCTAGTCTTGAGCCTTCTTCCAATAGCAGCAATGAAATCTTCACACCTTTTTACATCATGCACCATCAAAACCTTGTATTGCTCCCCAGTCTCATCTCGAGCTTAAACTCCTTGACTCTAGAATCTAATTCTTCTTCAACAACTTTTAGCGTACCATCACTGAACTTGTATAGCTCACACAGCCTCATTAGCATCCTTGATCCATATTTGTCTGTAAAGACAACTGCTCTTGGAGTGTCAATCACTGAGAAGTCGTGTCTGTATTCATATCCTGTGGCTTCCCATTGAGGCTTGGTAATATTGAATTGAGTCTGATATCTTTCCATGCCAAGTTGAAAGTCACCCACTCTTTGTCGTATCACTAATCCTCTTATTCATAGATTGACTGCTGCAGCAAGAGACTTCTTTTCGCGAGTAGGCAGGTGATCAAGGTGGCCTTGGAGGTTCAATAAGTACGGATCTTCAAAATCACTTAGAAATAGATGTTTGAAGTCGTTTTCTTCAATTACATGGTCTTTCAGATCAGCTCTTCTGAGGACTATCTTCTTCAAATAATCATATCCATATATTGGAAAGATTTCCACGCTGACCACACTTAGAATACACAGTTTGGAACGAACAGCTCTGCGCTTCCTTTCGGCACCATGTCTTTCAATGTAGAATCTTTTCTTTTTGAACCACCAATGAGAGATGCCGTATGAGGCAGCAACGTCATACACATATTCCTTGTATGTCCAAAAATGATCTGGTACCATATGCTCAAGACCTGGATCTGAATAATTTGCAGCCTTCATCTTAGAAATAGATAAGGCTGGTCTTCTTCCTTGAGTACCAGCACATAGATAATCCAGATCTCTGTTGAAGAAGAAATCTAACTGAATAGTCATCTGTCCGGGTTTACCACCAAGAGGAAGAGGGTTGTTGACGTTGTATCGACTGATATTCTCATCTACTTGATCTGTCAACAGCTTGTGGTATTCTTTCATTTGGAATTGTAGATGAGCGGCATCAAAATGGAAGACTTTGACAATTTCATAAGCTGGGCCTTTAAGATCCTTTGGAGTAATTGATGATATTCCCTGATTCTCATAGTACCACTTAATAAAGCTTCCCATGTCACTAGTAATATGCAGGAGTGATTCTTTAGAAGGTGCTTCATGGTTGGCAGCAATGGTGTTTGCCTAGTTGTTGTCAGGAAAATTCAAGCCAGATTCTGGAATGGCCCATGTAGGTTAAGGAGTTTCGGGTCTTTCCTCAGGCCACCAGCTTTGAGTCATATCTTTAGTAGGTGCAGTCCTAGATGATTTAATGCGTTTCCTCTTATGTATGCATTCCACCAATCTTCATCATCAGAGGGCTTAGGAATGTGTTTCGAGGAAGTATCATCATCCTATGAATCTGATTCTTGAACAACGTAAGATTCTTCATTCATCACCTATTCTTCTGGAATGGAGGTGAAGGTGGGTGTAAAATGGGAATCAACTGTGGTCCATGCAGCATAGGACGAGATTTTTGAGGTCTTCTGTGACCCTTGTCCAGTTGAGGAACCAGGTTGGTTTGAAGGTTTAGGAGGTAAGGTAGGTGGATTAGCCTTATGAGTTTCCACAGAACCTGATGATCCACCTGTACCAGAAGAACCAGCTCCACCAGTTGGAGGAGGAGGAGGTGGTGGTTTAGGAACTACATACTTTGATTCATGCATCACCACTCTCCTTTTCTTCTTTCCCTCCCTTTCACGTATGTCTGTCAAGTACTGCACGTGATTATCATGATTGATTGAGTTTTGAAGGGCTTCATATAACTTTTTGTGGACTCCATCCTCCTTATGCTCATTCGTTTCAAACATTATATCATGGAGGATTGATCTCATGTATGAAGTGGGCAAGTCTTTGAATCTCTTATGTAGCGGGGCTTTCATAGCCCATTTGACTGCGTCTTTGACCTCTGCTTCAATAGCATTGATCACTTCAGTGCCAAAATCGAAACCCTCCAACTTAGATAGATGACATTCTAGATGTTTGACTGATTCAGGCAGGTGGTGCTTCTCGAGAGCATCGATTCGTTTTAATGCATCATCTAGTAGTTGTTCAGTGGTTTTGCTGGGAGGTGGTGATGTTGGTGGTGTAGCAGGGTCATTGACATTGATGACCTTTGGTGTGATAACGGGTGGTGGAAGTGCGGTTGATAAGAGGGGTACCGGTGGTGGAAGTGTGGTTTCTGGAGCTGTTGTTCATACAGAGACTATTGGTGCAGACATAGGAGGAACGGTTGATGTATCATGCTGAATAGTGACTGAAAACATGGATTCAACCTCTTCCTTTTCATAATTCTGTTTATCCGACTCAACATCTGAGGGTCTATCCTTGAGGAATTGGTCATCATAGGTAATATCCGTATCAAGGTTCTTCAGAGAAGATGGGGATCCCGTTGACACGTTTGCTTCTTCAAGACGCACTTGTTCTTCAGATCTTGGCTTTAGAGTTTCTTGAAGATTTGAATGTGTTTCTTGCAATAGTTCATTCCCGCCTAACTCTGTGCCTTGTCTATTAGCATCAGTTTGTTCAGTTTCCGGTTCCGGTTCAGGTACAGTTCCCGTAATAGTCTCTGTCTGCACCTTTGTCAGAAGTTCTGATTCATGACTCTCTAGGTATCACTGGAGTCAAGAGTGTCCTCTTGTGTAGCAGATTCTTCACATTCAGCTTCAATTTGCTCTTGTACAGAAGATGATTCAGCATTTCTTTTCTTGAGCTCAAATTGGTTCGTAGTCTTTGGAGTGGGAGTGGAGATAGTTAACAACATTTGAGCAACCGGAGGGGTTTGATGTGGTACAGATTCTGGTTCATGTATTGTAACCCCCTTCCTTGGTAGTCTTTGAGACATTTCTAGACTCTGCAAGCTTGCTCCAATGCCTTGTTGGAGTGCAGCATCGTCTTCATCCATCAAGGTCATATCTTTCTCGGGTTCCTTGAACCCTTTACCTTTCCCATTCCTAGTGTCACTCCTTCTCTTCTTCTACTTCTGTGAGGGTGAGTCAGCAGATTTTGACCTTTCTTGTCTTTTCTTAGGGAGGTTGGCATAAGATGACTTTGAGGATGATTTTGTAGATTTGGATGGTGTGGGAGTAGGATTGGGTGTGTCGTCAACGGTCATGCCTGAAGCCTTTTTCATATATTTCTTGAAGTAGTCGGCTTTCTTAATTCTATCAGTGAGGAGTGTTTCAGGGATCGGCATTCCAAAGATCTCTTTGTTCGATCCTTTGGCTACAAAATTCAAACTTCCGAGAAGAAATTCATCGCCGGCTTCATGGAGAGCAGACTCGCTTCTTGGATTAAACTGATGTTTTTGCTGCAGGTACTGGATAATGAGCTTTGAGAACGTTATGCTAGGAATCACCCTTTTGTCTTTGGATTTCTTTTCCTTGACTTGATTAATAAAGTTTTGTTTATCAGTAATGAATGTGTCCATAGCTAAGGAGAATTCTTCCCAGATGCATTCCGCAAAGTCAATGTTTGCACTTGTCACTACTCCCCATAGAAGTTGTAGTAGGAGCCCTCACTCTCTCAAACCCGTAAAGTCCTACCCGTTAGGAAAAGGTTGAGTATAGTGATAATAGCTCTCCAGGGTTGATGCATTTCATTGGTGATAATTCCCGAGATCTTTGTGATCTTGCTTGGGTACCCCAATTCTTCAACAAATTCCATTAACTCTTCACCTGTAGGTGGAGTGATGAATGGATTTGCGGGGTCTCTTGGAGTGATTTGGAGAGCCTCCCTGAGAGTGTCTGCAGTTATGTCATACCACTTGTCTTCAAGTTGACAAGTGTATAGAGCTGTGATCTTGTCCCATGATACTGTATTCCAGAATTGTTGCAGGTATATTGAAGGAATTGTACACCGCATAGTTAAGGCACCAAAGAAGTTGGTGTTCTTTAGAAGATCAATTGCCATTATGTAGATGGGATTAGGTTGGTTTCTTTCCACGTCCACAAAGCAGTTGCTTCTAGCAATCGTAAACCATTCCTCAAAAGGAAGAATTTCGTTATCAGTAAGTATAGTGGGTGGTGCAATAGTAGCTTGATTCTCAGAAGATGTGATGTCTGCCATTGTATTTCTGTAGAGCATACATTCGCAACAACAATATTTGGAAATTTGTAGAGAACATGACATCAGTGAGACAAAGGCACATTAAGTAATGAAATCTCATGCACACCACAAAGTATTGACAGTTAATGATGATCAGGTTCAGTGCACAAAGACATAGCAAGTGTACGATCAACACAGATGACCTATGAAATATAATGATGGATAAGTCACATAGCAATCAGCATATCATGCATAAGACAAACCGCATAAGATCAACCTATATATGGACAAACCGCTTAGGATCAAACCGTATAGGGACAAACCGCATAGGTCAAAATGCTAGGGCCAAGTTGCATGGGTCAAACCGCATGCATCAAACCGCATCGGTCAAGGCTTTGGTCAAATCGCATATGTCAAATTGCATAGGTCAAAACGCTATGGTCAAGTCGCATGGGTCAAACCGCACACATCAAATCGCATGGGTCAAACCGCATATATCAAATCGCATAGGTCATAACGCTATGGACAAGTCGCATATACCAAACCGCATAGGTCAAACCGCATTAGATTTATAAACAGACAAACCGCTTTCAAGAATTTTGAAATGACAAATCGCTTACAAGCATAACCCTCAAACCGCCGTCAAGCACACAACGTGTGAAACAACATCTACGAATAGATTTTAATCCACACACTCTTTAGGCATACAAAATCATCAATATGCATCATAAACATATTAACTAAACACACACACTTAACACAAACATCATCCAATCCACTTCTCACCATCTAAATCAAATCCATTATGAGGGGCACGAGAACTTAAGGGGAACAATCATAAACAAACTAAGGCTATACTAAACAATAACACCTCTACAATATCCAATCTAAACCCATAAATTAAACATTATAACTAGAACAAACCTAGGTGAGAATATTTTCGAATGGAATTAGACAGAGAGGATCTGTAAAGAAATGATAATTAGAAGTGTACTTCATGATGGGTTATTGACAAATAGATGTAAATCTTAGTGATTTTACCTACCACGAGAGCATAAGTGAATCAAACCACTTCTATGAATGTTTTAAGAGAGAAAAACGCTTAGTTTGACTAGGTTTTGGAGAGGTTTGACCAAAGTAGACAAATCGCTTCTTTTTATACCAAAGAACAAGTTTTCTATTTTGATACATTTAGTCCCTGCGATTGACAAATCGCATAATACAACATGGATTTGACAAACCTCATACAACATATAGATTTAGACAAACCTCATACACAAAACACCTATCTTAACATTATTTGGCAGATTCTATCCCTCTAAATGACATGCAACGACAAGCACCATTTCTAAGACCATTAAAAAGCCTAATAGGACATATTACTCATGATAAATGCATACAAGAGATACACAAGCCAAATCAAACAATACATATAACACATGAAGCATGATGGCATATATTGAACGAATATATTTGAATCAATTAGTTACTCAGAAACACATGCATATCACAAGAAGTCATATACATCACAGGAGAAAAATACCAGAAATAGAGGCAATAATGCAGAGACAAATTGTCAGACAGGAATAGCAATATGAAGTTTATTCTCCCCCTCAATCAATGACACGAATAGACATGAGTGGTCATTGATTACAGTATAGAGTGTATCAAGATTGGATTAACTCTCAAGTGATGAGGTACGATCCTGAGCTTAGGTGATCAGGAGTCATAGTGCGTGCATATTAATTCTGACATGCTGAAGCTCCTGAATAAAGGGCTTCAATTCTGTTGGAAACCATGTCATGATGTTCATGATTGAGTTGAGCATTGTACCTCTAAAGGAATGAGGAGTATCTGCACTAATAGCACATTTAGATGGGTTAGTAGCAATAGTATCCTGTCCTTTAGATGATTTACAGTCAGCCTTTGTGATGTCATTAGTGGCCAGTATTCTAATGGGAATCTATTTGAATCCAACATTCTTAATTTTTTTTCCAGTAGGCATCCACTTAAGGCAAGAGCTAGGAGTGTTATTCCATTTGGATTCAATGTTCTTAAAAATTCTACCAGTAGGCATCCACTTAAGGCAAGAGCTAGGAGTGTTAGATCCCTTAGTCACAGTAGAAGATGTAACCATTTCCCTATTCCTAATTTTAGACTTTTTTGCTGTTAAATGGTTTCTTAGGGGAGTGGTTAACATTTTGAGACTTCTTAAGTGCACTAGATGATCTTCTTACATCCCTGGTCTTAGAAATTTGAACTTTAACCTCAGCATTATCTTTCATTGTATCGGAATGAGGTAGTGAAGTGACTGGTTTTGAAAAAACTATGTTCTCATCACTTTGGGAGGCAAGCCTTAATTTTGAAGGTTTAGATCTTTCTGACATAAATGCATTAGGCTGCCTAACTACAGACCGTTCTTTAGTGATATGAGAAACTGGCTTCCCCAAGGTTGATGGTTTTGTAAACTTAGTGTTCACACTTTTCCCTATAGTTTTTCTAAGCTCATTTTTTAAGGCAACTATTGCAAAACTCCTATCTTGAAGTTAAGCCTTGAGAATTTCAATGTTTGCTAACAAAGAGCTTGTTTGATCTAAAGACTTAGTTCTATCTTCTTTAGCAGGGACACATTGTTCTATGTGAAGCTTTCTCAGAGACTCATTCTCCTTTTATAATTTGGCCACACATAACGCTAATTCATCATTCCTAGCTTTAATGGCATCACTGACCTCTATATCAAGATTGTTCACACCCAAATTGCTTTCCTTATGCATGTCAAAGATGTGTTTTTTTAAATTACATATGGTTGAGTCTTTGTCCTGAAGCTGAGTTTTTAACTGGTTGATTTCAAAAAATTCATGAAATTCTGGGAATTCCGGATTTATGCATGGTTTTGTAGCTTGAAAACTTTATTCTTTTCTTTGTATTGCAATTTTCAGTGAAATGCAGTGTTTTTCAAGAATTGAGTATTTGTTTGAAAGTTCGTCAAAAAATTTCTTATCAACCACATTGTTAGTCATGATATGCTTTATCTTTGACTCAGCCTCAGTTACATAACATTTATCAAGATTCTGTTCTGTAAAGTCATTAGTTTGCACAAAAGGAATCACAGATGCATCATTAATAACAGTTACCAATGGTTCTGCACCCGATGCTTGTTCATTCACCATTCTGCATTCAGCATCCACCTTATGTGAGACATGAGTTTCTGAACATCTTGTTGCATCCATTTTTTATGTGTCTATCATTCTGACTTCAGCAATATCCGATGATTCGACTAATACGTTACCCAACTCATCACAACTCTCTATTGACTGTACCCAACATTCATTCATGTTTTCACTGTTCTGGGTAGCTTCCTCAATGTACTTCTTCACATTGGCCATGAAATGGATAAGTGTCTCAATGAACTCATTAATTTCCATTCCAGTATGTCTTTTGAAAGACATTTCAGTCATGTGTTGATCATAATCTGACGTATACTCCCCACTGATGAACGACTGAAATTGTTTGTAGATCACTTGAAGTGCAGCACTGGAACTATCCATTTGAACCTTCTTTTTGTCAAGTTTTTGTTCCAATTGTTCTAAGTTTAACAGCAACGTTCCCGTTAATGTGGATAAATCTTGACGGAAGAGGGCATTGCATGTTCGTTCCATTCTTATAGGTAGAAGTAGCATGAGGTGAGAGTGAAGTTGTTAATAGGGTACAATGCAACATTCCTTTTGGATGGCATTCTGTAGCTTCTAGAGCAATTCTCTCTCATCGGACTCTGAGCGTGAAGATCTCAAATCATCATTGATTGATTCAATCATGTTTAACCGTTCAGAGTAACAAATACTTTCTTTGTTGTCCACAACATCATATACTTTGAGCACATTTAAATTACAGGGTCAGTAGTGTAAGACATGATGGATTGTGTTAAAAGGTTGTATATGGCTTAGATTAATGATTTGGTTGTGTTGATATCAGATGTCAAGTCTCATTTTTCAACAAAAATAGCAAACCATTAAACATAAACCGCTTCTGTCAAGCCTCTTCAGACAAACCGCTTTTGACAGCCCTTTTAAGACAAACCGCTTCTGACAAATCGCTTATCAAAAACCGCTTCTTTTAGAACTCTTTTGTCAAATCGCTTATGAGACAAACCGCTTAAGTAGCAAATCGCTTAAGTGACAAATCGCTTAAGTGACAAATCGCTTAAGTGACAAATCGCTTAAGACACAAACCGCTTAATTGACTAATCGCTTAAGTAACAAATCGCTTAAGTGACAAATCGCTTAAGACACAAACCGCTTAATTGAAAAATCGCTTAAGTAACAAATCGCTTAAGTGACAAACCACATAACACACAAACCGCAGGGGAACAAAAGTACGTCCACTACTTCCACTAATTTGTCCTTTCTTGTCTCCTTGTCTCAATTGACAAACCGCTTCTTTGACAAACCGCTTCACCAAACTAGGACAAACCGCTTAATAAAAAGAGACAAACCACTTCACAGAACATTCACAAGAATGAAAAACCATTTAAAAAGCTTATCAAATCGCTTCAAGGAAACCAATACGTATGACAAATCGCTTCTTAGCACAACTTTAAAAACCAAACTTTCTCATTCTAAAACACTACAACCAAGATGATTGAGGCCTTCTAATTCAAAACCTAAACACTTATGATGATTCTAAACACAAAAGTAATAACTAAATTCAAACTTTAACACCAAAAGTGATCCAAGTGATGAAAACTACTCAAAACTCATCCAAACCCAAAAAATTATGAAAACCACTATAATTCCAAGAACATAAAAGATAGATGATCAAACCATGGCTCTTGATAACGATTGTAACATATTGGTTTTCACAATTACACACATAAACACAAGTTAGGTCAAATGGAGTAGGTTTTAGAGAGAGAAAGATGAGATGTTCTAGACAGATAAAATCCAAATGAAAGGTTAGATTAGCAACTGAACATCCAACCCTCTCCCTTGTGGGGAGAGGGCTATTTATACAAATGACTATGCCCTCCTTCGGGCTGTGGATCAGGCATACAGTGGGTAAAGACCAGTCCTTCTTCCTCGGTGTAACTTATACTACTAGTAAACTAACTAATATAACGTTATGTCTACGAGCCGTAATATGCTAAATAATTATCGGGGTGACCGACACTTCTACATGGATTTTCTAAATCCTAACAACATGTCACGGCGAAGTGGACAAAATCAATGATACATGACCAAATCCATGGCCAAGACACCAAAGATTGCTCGCTGCATCACGTATACACGCTTCATGACTAAAGGGTAGGATAAGACATGGGATAAAATTGGTGAAAAATAAAATCAAGCAAATTGTCTAAATCTATAACCAAGTTATCACCTCTTACCGTTCATCCAAAGTTCAAGTTTCGAAGTTAAGAAACTGGATCATGTAATACCATATAGATGTGCCATTAGAGGACGTCATGATTGGCACATTACCTTTTCTTCAACTGTTGGCACAATTACCAACTCCATTCTTCAAATGTGACCGAGGTGGCCTCCTCAATACTAAATCTATAATGAGCTCACAGTGCTTATAACTTCGTACTTTACAATCAACAAAAAACTATAACTATTTTTTTCTTTTCGAATCACTTCATCATTTTTTTTCATATATAACAACTAAACATAACATCCCCCCACTTGAGATGAACAATATGAGAATTTGGGGGGTCATCATTGATCTTTAAGAATATGTCATCGGCGAAAGCGTGATTCCCGAACCTTTCCACTTGAACCTTGAACTTAGGCAAACAATGACTTTCCAATCACAAATAAAGACTACAGGGTAGGCTAAGGTGTATGGGTGTAACGAAACAATATGTTGGGTGAACAAAATGAAAGGAATGGCTCAGATGGGTGTATCTAGGGGTATCTTGCACTAAAGGTGAGTGAAACAAAAGGGTTTAACATGGGGGTCGAGAAGTCGAGGTGACTAATCGATAGACACACAAGGATAGGCTTTTTGGGTGATAATCCTATAATATTGCCTTCTTAAATTGAAAAGTCTAAATACATCGAGCTAACTCAACATACCTTGTCTATGGTCTCAAAATGATGTAAAGGCCAAGTTCTAAAGTTTACAAGCTACCCAAGACACTCATAATTTAGTGGATTTGGGGTAAAAATTTGGAAATGGATAAGGCTAATCTCACCATATAATATCAAGGGTTATAATGTGCTCGGGTAAGGTCTAATCTAGTTGTGTTAAGAAAAACATGTCAAACTTTTAAAAATGCCATAAATTTTCAAAATAAACTAGAAAAATGAGGGCAAAATAAAGTTCAAGAGATAATTCTACTCCCATCCCCCACTTGAAATGTACAAAGTCCCTTTTGTACTAAACGTTAAATAAAGGTGAAGCGAAAAGTAGAATTAGAGTGAGAACTTCCCTGAAATTTGCTCCAAAAAGAAAGAAGGCCCATGAAAAGAATTGTGCCTTCGCTAAAGCATCTACGAGCAAACTTCATTCCCTGAAATCACACTACCAATAAGCATAATTCTAAAAAAGAAAAAGAAAAATGAAAAGAAACCTAACTCACTTTCATAGGAATCATGGTTGCATTTAACGTATACAAAAAGCTTTTTAAACTACTTGGTATCCCAAATGGACGAGTGTAGTCTTGTGAGGGCTTACAGGGAACATACCCACAAAGTTCATTTAAAAACTAATACAAGGTTATTGTGTTTAAAAAGAAAGAATTATTATAGAGGATAGTTATGTCGTAACTCCTATAAGGAGTTACGCCGTAATTACTGCAAAACCTGGCAGACGCTACAGGAGTGTAGCTACGGCGTAACCATTGCATGGGATTATGCCGTAATTGATAATGCTCTGAGAAGAACTACTGCAAGAAACGTGTTACGGCGTAACCATAAGAATGAGTTACGCCGTAACTGTGAACATATCAGGTCCCCGTTCAGCATGATGCAGCAACTTCCTCTGTTTTCCTGCAAAAATGGTTAAAAACACAAAACCAACAGAAATGGAAATAAAACAAATGAAAGGGATAAGTCGGGTTGTCTCCTGAAAGAGCACTTTTATTTATTTACGAGTCTTTAAGTTAGACTCAAAGCCATGAGGCTTTTGCCCTGTGCCCATTCACTTTGAAAAATTCCCCTGAATTATTATAAAATTCAATAGTTCCATAAGGGAACACCTTACTCACTGTGTAAGGACCAACCCAGTGAGATCTCATTTTTCCAGGGAAGAGTTTGAGTCTTGAGTTGAAAACGAGCACTTCTTGCCTAACTTCAAACTTTTAATCCTTTATCCACGCGTCGTGCCATCTTTTAGTCCTATCTTTGTATGCTTTGACATGATCGTAAGCTTCATCCCTTAACTCAGCGAGGCGATTGATTTGGGAAAATCGGTGTTCCTTGACCACGTTAGCCTCAAAATTAGCATTTTTGAGTGCCCAGTATGCTTTATGTTCTAATTCCACCGGGAGATGACAAGCTTTTCTATAAACGATCTTAAAAGGTATGCTTCCAATAGGGGTTTTGTAAGCGGTTCTAAATGCCCATAAAGCTTCGTCCAATTTGTCGGCCTAATCTTTTCTGTTACTGCTGACCGATTTCTCCAAAATTTGCTTGAGTGCCCGATTGGTGTTTTCTGTTTGCCCATTAGTTTGGGGATGGTAAGGTGTAGACATCCGGTGGATTACTCCGTATCTGTTCAGCACTTTCTCCATAATAGCATACAAAAGTGTGTCCCTCGATCACTTATGATGGTTTTAGGAATCCCAAATCTGGAGAGTAACTTTTTAAAAAATCGAATGATGCTCCTAGCATCACAAGTCTTTAGAGCTTCAGCTTCAACCCACTTTGAAACATAATCGACAACTACCAAAATATAACTTTTGTTTTTTGATGGGGTGAAAGGTCCCATGAAATCAATACCCCATATATCAAATACTTCGCATACCGAAATGTTATTAAGCGGCATCTGATTTCGAGAAGAGATGTTTCCTGCTCTTTGACAAGCGTCACGATTTCTTACATATTTTGCGGCATCCTTGAAAATGCTAGGCCAAAAGAATCCTGCCTCATAAATCTTTCTAGCAGTAGTGTCGGCCCCGTAATGACCTCCAGCTGGTCCGTTGTGGGAGTGTTCCAGAATTCATTGCTGTTCTTCTCCGAAAACATATTTTCTAATTATACCATCAGGGCATGATTTAAATAGGAAAGGGTCATCCCAAAAGTAATATGTTAAATCTGAGAAGAACTTTTTCTTTTGATCATAAGTTTTGTTGCTTGGTAGAACTCTGGCCGCGAGGTAATTAGCGAAGTCCGCATACCATGGTTCAGAACTAGGATCCTTAATTCTTGCTGCCATAAGATGCTCACCAGGGAAGGAATCACGAATAGTTTTCAAGCTCCTTAAGCTCAGGGTTTTCTAATCGAGATAGGTGATCAGCTGCTAAATTTTCCGCCCCCTTCTTATCCTTGATTTCAATTTTAAATTCTTGTAGCAATAATACCCATCTTATCAATCTTGGTTTGGCATCCTGTTTACTGAACAAGTACTTCAAAGCAGAATGGTCAGTGTAGACAACAGTTTTAGACATTACTAAATAAGACCTAAATTTATCAAAGGCATAAACCACAACAAGGAGTTCCTTCTTACTGGTCGTGTAATGTTCTTGTTCTTCATTTAAGGTTTTACTAGCATAATAAATAGGTTTGAATTTTTTGTCTATCCTTTGTCCTAAAATAGCTCCCACCGCATAGTCACTGGCATCGCACATAAGTTCAAAATCGTTGTTCCAATTCGGAGCAATGATAATAGGAGCTGTAGTCAATTTTTCTTACAAAATATCAAAGGCTCTTTTGCACTCATCATTAAAGTCGAATTTTACATCCTTCATGAAAAGTTGAGTCATAGGTTAAGTAGTTTTGGAAAAATCTTTTATAAATCTTCTATAATTCCCTTTAGATTAGTAGGGTAAGGGAGTCAAGAAATAACGTCAATCTTAGATTTATCGACTTCAATCCCGGTTTGGGAAATTTTATGTCCCAAAACAATTCCTTCTTTTACCATAAAATGACATTTCTCCCAATTAAGGACAAGGTTGGTTTCTTCACATCTAGCAAGCATTTTAGATAAATTATTAAGGCAAGATGAGAAAGAGTTACCAAAAACCGAGAAATCGTCCATAAATACTTCCATGAAATCTTGGCACATATCTGAGAAGATTTCCATCATGCACCGTTGGAATGTGGCAGGGCCATTGCATAGCCCAAAAGGCATTCTTCGGTAAGCGAATGTTTCGTAGGGGCAAGTGAAAGTAGTCTTTTCCTGATCCTCTGGAGCGATTGGAATCTGAAAATACCCTGAAAATCCATCAAGGAAACAATAATATTCATGTCCAGAAAGACTTTCTAACATTTGATCGATAAAAGGAAGTGGAAAGTGATCCTTTCGCGTTGCGTCATTTAATTTTATGTAATTGATGCACACTCTCCATCCAATAACCGTTCTTGCAGGGATCAACTCATTATCCTCATTAGTGACCCCGATCATTCCTCCTTTATTTGGCACAACATGAATAGGTCTAACCCAAGGGCTATCAGAAATAGCGTAAATTAGACCTGCATCCAAGAGTTTAATGATCTCATCCTTGACCACATCTTGAAATTTTGGGTTTAATCTTCTTTGTGGCTGCACGACTGGTTTAAAATCATCTTCCATAAGTATCTTGTGAGAATATTATAAAGGGTTAATTCCTTTTATGTCAGATACTTTCCATGCAATAGGTCCTCTGTGCTTGCTCAAAACCTGTAATCACAACAGGAAAATTAGGATCATCATTAATAAATGCATATTCTAAATGAGAAGGAAGTTCTTTGAGCTTGGGAGTATTATCAGCTTTTTCTGGGATGTTGGCAGAACATAAGGTCTGGTTATCCACAGTATTTTCTTCCCCATTGTCTTCTTCATCGTTAAACGTGTCATCATTTTCTTCAAATACAAGTGATTTCAAGGGGTCAGGCTGAAAGCATTCTTGAGCATGGTTTTGAACATTAACCTCGACTAGGTCGAGGTGGTCAAGGTTGTCGTAAGTGAAAGAAGCGTATCTCATTGATTTTTCTAGGTCAAAGGTAATCTTATCATTTCCAATTTCCAAAGAGATCTTCTTGTTAAAAACATCAATCATGGCGTGTGCTGTGGCAAGAAAGGGTCTTCCGAGTAAAATGGGGACATCATCTTCCTCCATTTTGAGGACCACGAAATGGACCAGGAAAACAAATTTATCAATCTTGACAAGGACATTCTCTGTAATTCGTTTAGGGTATCGAGTCATTTTATTTGCCAGCTCAATGCATTTTCTAGTCGGTTTCAGGCTTCCTAATTCCAGTCGTGAGTAAAGCGAGAATGGCATAAGGTTAACGCTGGCCCCTAAGTCGGCAAGGGCTTTTTCAAACATGATACCTTCAATGGTGCAAGGAAAGGTAAAACTTATGGGATCTTCTTCTTTGAAAGGTGTCACACCCCCAAATTACCTGTTTTGCAGCGGAATGTAATTCCTGGGGATTGACTGTCATAGCATCACAATCACAGTTATATTGAACGACCTAAAGTGTCGTTTTATAAACACATCGTTTGATATTTATTTAAAACATTCAGAGTTACAAGATAGGTCCCAAAAGTTGATAAAGTTTGCGGAAAATAAATTTATTACAAGTCTAAACGATGTTTTGAAATGCCATAATATACAATGAGACGCGTCGACGCCGCGACTCTATGAGGGTTCCTTGTTCGTGCCATGATGCGAATGTCTTAGTTACCTGAAAATACATTTCTAAAAGTGTCAACACAATGGTTGAGTGAGTTCATAGAGTTTAGGTAAATGTTTAATACGACTACCACAAGTATAAATTATATATGACAAATATGTCACAAAAAGGTTACGATTGCTATAAGTCCATGACACCGAAACTAGACTGATCATGATGTTCGCCCCAACAGAGTGTTTGCCAAACAACTCAAATAATGATATTAAATGAAATACATCCGTTTAACCAGTTGGAATCCACCAACCCGGATGGAGGAGTCACCCTCGATAGATCTATCCACTCACCCTCGCTTCTATGAAATTAACGGCTCATGTTATATAATGGGGACATTTAATTGGCATGAGGTAACTTAAGCAATGTAAATAAATTTGAAATACTTGGTATCGTAATAAAAATGATGTGCAATGTATTCTCCCCCGTAGGTTTGAAATAAAATAAAAACTTAAATAAATCGGGGCTATGAAAACTCACTTGATGAATTGATGCGATGACAAAAGTGAGTACACCAAAATGTAGCGTGAATCTCAAAACTTGACCTATTATGAATGATATGATACGCAATAAGTTATGATGTAATGCTATGCATGCAATTCGGATGATATCTATACCACTTATGAATTTTTGAAAATAATACTTTTCGTCGAGAAATACTAATCTTTTAACGTTTTGACCATTTTTAAATTACTTCTCATGTATTTACGTTGAAATGATATCCGACGATAATCATTTAGTGATTTATTATGAAATTATAACTTTTCGTCGTAAAATAATGTCGTTGAAATTTTCATGAAGGTGACTAAACGGCCTCTAAAAGCTAGTCGTAAAATGGTGCACGTCGAGCGTTAGGAAACGAACTCAACGGTTTTGGGAAGCTTGTATCACTATCTCAAAGTTTTAGTGTTTAAGTTTTCATCCTAGAGGTCTCGATCTCGAAGAAAAATATAGGTAAAGTATGGTATTTTTGTCCAAAATATCGTTTAAGGGTGGTTTTCGGCCAAGTTTAAGTAACCGTATATAATTCATTACAACTCCGCTAAACAAACGGTCGGACATTTTGAAAAATATGCTTGGCGAACTTACTTTTACTAGAAGACATCACTTTATAAAAAGTTCTACATCAATGTTAAAAACGACCTTCAACATGGTCTCTTGTTGACGTAAGTTTTGTCTATTAGAAATTTAATAGTTTTTCTTATATAATAAAGTTAAGTATGGTACTTGTGTCCCAAAATATAGTTTAAGGATGGTTTTCGGCAAATTTTTGAGTAGCCATAATTAATTCATTACAACTCCGCTAAACAAACGGTCGGACATTTTGGAAAATATACTTGGCAAACTCACTTTTACTAGAAGACATTACTTTATAAAAAGTTCTACATCAATGTTAAAAACGTCCTCCAACTTGTTGCCGTAATACTTGCCTATTAGAAAATTTAATAGTTTTTCCTTATATAATAAAGTTACGACAACTTTTTGTAAACGTGTATAATTTAATCATTACAAATCCGTTTTCTACGTTTTATAGGTCCTTAGCTTTGTATCAAAGTATACTAATATATTTTTGATAAGTCGACATAATTTATAACGCCTAAGCTTCAATTTTTGACTCGTACAAATTAGACATAACATGCTGAAATTTCCAGAATTTATAGTTTTCGTCGCCTAACTTGAAAAATTCATAACTTCTTCGTTATAGCTCCGTTTTAATCCGTTCAAGCGGCCACGCTGCTTTTAAAGTGTATTTTCTATATATCTAGGCCAAAATTTTTTACCTACTGTCGAATTTTCCAGATTTCAAAAATATGGACAGACCCTTTAGAAAACTTGTCGAAATGAGTTTTTCTCGCGCAAAACCTATTCTAACCAATTCAAAACAACTCCGAAGCTATTCTAATCCTACCATACACCTTATTAGGGTGTCATGGGTTCCTAGACATCACCAAAAGTGATATATTACAAGGAGTAATTATAGGATGACATAAATATATATAACTCTTAAAAACATGTAAAAGTGGTATAAACATCCATGAGACTTGCATGTTTTGCTCAAATATGATGAAATGAATGTAAAATAAATATGAAATATGATCATGAGTATGGATTGCTTACTAGTTAACTTGATGAGGTTTATGAACAAAGGATTTTTCCTAATCACCCAAGGTTTTTATTTCACAACCTTAATCAAGAGTGATACTAGAGTGTAAAAACTTGTCTAGAAAATATTTTGGATGATCCTTCTATGTCCTTGTGGTTGGCCGGTTTTGCAAGAGAAGAGAAAGAGAGAGTTTGATCTTTTCACTTAGGATATTATGTGTTGAATGTGTTTGTATGAGTATAATACAATATTTATGCAAGATATTTGGCAAATACACATGACTCACCCCCTTGTGTCGACAAGGGGGTGTTAGTCATCTCTTTATATATATATATATATTTTTTATATAATGTATAAGTATAATTAAGTGTAAGTTAATTGAAGACATGTGGTAACTTGTATACACATTTGAATATTTAGGGTAGCGTTAGTTAAAAATAACTTTTAACGGGTCAAGATAAAATATATTGAGGTCATAAAAATTATAAAAATACATTTCTTGCAAAATTTGAGTGAAATAATAATTATCGTGTAGTATTTAAGAAAACCGTCGTAATTATATAAATATAACAATTTAGATACAAAATAAATTTAAAACACTGGGTAAACTCATAATATTATTTTTATAAACTTAATATGAGTATAAAAATATATTGGGATAATTTTTGAAAGTAACGGATCAATTGTTCAAAATAATTAATTACGGGATAGCGTTTATTTAATATGAAATTATACGGTTAATGTAAAATGCAAAACCATGCATGAACTAATATGATGATGATGATGCTAATGATATGTAGACTAAACCTAGTCTATATGGAATGTCCTTGATGATTGTTCATGAATTCACAGCTAAACCATTAAGGTTACGCGAATTTGATACTCGTAAACCTAGTTTACGATAAATGATAAATGGTGAAGCATGAGTAATGTTTTGAAAAATGACCTGAAAATACGAGTTGTCACAAAAGGCATGTCTTTTAGAAGAGCAGCATAACACATTTGGTTCAAGGTAACCTGTGTCTGGTCAGAAAGTATTTTATGAGTGAGGAGGTCTTTCATGAATTTTGCATATTTAGATCCTTCTTAATTCTTCCTGGAAATGTTATAGGCGGAACATAGGGTCGAACGTTTTCCAAAGTTGGTTGAGTAGCCTCTGTTTCTTATTGCTGTCTTGAGGGATTTCTTCATTCTGAACATCCGAGTTTGAGGGATAAGCTGGTTCTTTATAGTTTAATCCACTTCGGGTTGCTATAGCATAGGCCAGATCCCTGGGATTTGGTTCAGTTGTACTAGAAAGTTCTCCTTCGTCACTCATTCTGACTGATTCTGCGAGCTTTCCGACCTGATTCTCCAATATTCTTATAGCAGCTGCTTGAGTCCTTAGTACATGGTCATAGTCTTTCTTGATGTTCCATACCAGTTTCTCACATTCCTCTTGCTTTCTGCTGGATTCCTTCACAAGCTTTTTTACTGCCCTTTCGAGATCTGCCACTCTTCCTTCAACCGGTCTATCAAACTTATGTTTAACCATCTTTACTTCTTCAATAAGGGAGTGCATATCAGACTCGAATTCTTCCAAATTCTTAATCACCTATTGTAGTTCTATTGGGCTTTCTTTCAAATCTTAATTCCATGATGAAGGATGAAGAGCAACTTCTTCAACTCTGGTCCATCCTTTATCAACAGTCATCAAAGGGATAGGTTCTTTTGAGTCTAACATTTGTCGAGTCTTGATATTAAGCCCGTTGTAGTATATTTGTAGTTGTTCGTGTTTGTTGAGTTTATGCTTGGGGCATTTGAGGATGGCTTCATTGAATCTTTCCCAAGTTGTAAATAGAGGTTCATCATTGTTTTGGCAGAATCTCCTAATTTCATCAACTTGCTGAAGGATTTTTGCAGAGGTTTGGTATTCTTTAAGAAAGGCCTTCTTGAATGCATTCCATGTTGTAATAGATCAAGAAGGTAGTTTCTTCAGCCAATCTCTAGCTCTTCCCTTGAGAGTGAAAGGGAATGCTCTCATCATAATATGGTCTCTGGAGACGTCTGGTGCATGGAACAAGTCAGCGATTTCACATACTTTAGAGATGTGTTCGTGTGCTTCCTCTTTTTTGTTTCCATAAAAGCTGCTTTCTTTAGTTCTTCCAGACACAGTCCCTAGAATTCGAATCTAACATTTTCTCCGACAGCTGGAATAGTGATCCCCTGTTAAACTTTAGAGGTGGTAAGATAATCATTAATGGTGAGAGACATATTATCAGAAAATGAAAAACAATAATTAAAAATAAAGACTTAAATAAAGTTCCTAGTATAACTCCCCGGCAACGGCGCCAAAAACTTGATGCAAGTTTTACTGACAAGGTTTTAATATTTATAATTGTCTCGTTATACCTATGGTCTACCCTAATGCACTAACGGGCAGTGTACCCAATCGTGTGTAGTGTAGTATTCGGTAAAACCGAGGTCGTCCCAAGAGCTATGTGAGCAAATTCTAATTAAGTCTAGGTGTCACAGATTTTAATTGGTTTTAAGATTGAAATGATTAATTTAACTACTAAAGCAAGAAATGCAAGAAAGAAAATAAAGGCGAGGGTTGTGATAACTAGAGGAAAAGTGTGCTAACCTAGTTACTCATCCTACCATGTTAAGTTCACGTTTAATTACTTCCAATTGCTTCAAGTGGGTTTTTAAGATGCTAGGACAACATTTGGTCAGTTCGTCCTAACCTATTAGCAAAGGTTTCCACCGGAGATCAAGCTACTACCCTTGAAAGTCCAGTTGTTTTTAGTCCCCTAACCAAGTCATTAAGTTCCCCCATGCAAGATTCATAACAATGAGTGCCCGGGCGCTAGCATCTTAAACACTCATCCCTAACTTCTTAAGTTCATCCAAACGGTAGGTGATCAGTTGGTCAAATCGCACAAGCGAAGAAGGGTCGTCAGTTGGTCAATTCTAACCCTTCCCACTAAGTCTACCTACTTAGGGTTGGGTGGTCATTTCTGCTAAGCAACTAGATACGACCGCCATTCAAAACTATCGAAACAAGGGTAGCTACCAACAAACTATGCATGTATACACTAGAACCAATTATACGGAAGCAATGTAAATATAAACAAAACAATTAAGGAATCATAACTAGGCTAGCACTAGAGGTGCTTAGCCGCTCATTTTAACTGAAACAATCGATTCAATGTTTAACATAATGAAATACATGAATTAAAAGTAAAAGAAATGATAAATTGCTAATGCTTATTGTTAGGGAGTGATTTCTCCTTTGGAGATGGCACCGTATGCTCCTCAAGATCTGCCTTCAGCCTCCTACCCACGTTCTCTGATTTTGTGTGTGGAGTGAATGATGAGAAATGCAGAATTTTGGGCGGTATTTATAGGCTAGATCTGGTTACGGCATAACTTAAGTTGAGAGTTACGCCGTAACATCCATTTCTTCTTATTTTGCTCTAGAAAAGCTGGTTACGACGTAACATCAGGAATGAGTTACGCCGTATCTTCAATAAATCATGGTTACGCCGTATTTGTGAAACGAGTTATGGCATAGCTTGCAGCGGCCCGGAACATCATTTGACCTAATTAGTTACGGCTTAATCCTAAGATGGAGTTACGCCGTAATCTTTAGTTTATTTGGTTTTCTGAGTCACACTTCTGTTACGGTGTAATGTGAGAGAAGAGTTACGCCGTAATTTCTTCAAAATAGGCATACTATCATATATCTTCAATAAACTCTCCAAATCCGTGTCTCATTAGCTCCAATGCTCGTAATTTACCTGAAAGTGAAATATAGAGGAAAAAAAGCGTAAATCCATATAAATGATATAAACTACGAGCATTATCGGGGGAAATTGACACTTAATATTCAGGACTATTTGATTTTATCACATATTATTCCACGTGGCATCCCATAATGCCACGTCATAAAGCCATGTCATCATTCAATACATGATGCCACCTAAGCAATTATTTTCGAAATAAAATTTTAAAAAGTGACACTTGCATGATTTCAAACCATGGTTGTTTTGATATATATATGGTTGCTGTGATGACATGGCTTTATGACGTGACATTATTGGATGCCAAGTGTAATTATATATGGCATGCCTCCTCTTATGTATAATGTATGTGTGTGTGTATATATATATATATATATATATATATATATATATATATATATATATATATATATATATATATATATATATATATATATATATATATATATATATATATATATATATATTAAATCATATAGTGATATGATTATTTTCATATCTTTACTAAAACAAGTATTTGGTACCCATTGCGACGTGGCTGGGGTGTTCCGATACCGAATTTTGTGACGGTCACTGCCTGGCTAGACACATCTCCATTTTGACATTGTGGGTGTAAAAAATTTAGGGCCTGTTTATGTTGGCGAACATCTTGTAAGTAAAGTACATTCCAGCGCCTCATCAATTAGTTTGTTGACTTCTTCTTCAAGGCTTCATCTCTTTTCTCCCTGTATTACAAAAACAGTGACGGCCATGCATGTAAACTTATGTATAAAAAAAAGAACATGATAATGTGTACGTAAATATATATAACATGATAATGCGATAGGAATAGACTCACTTTCATACCTGGGTCTACTTCTTTTACGATTCCTTCTTCCAATGGTGTAAGTTCGCAACTCCTTAACTGTGTTTTTCCTTCTTCCGTCAGTCATTTGATTGCAGATTTCTCGTCTTCCTATTCTTCCCATAAAAAGAAAATTAGTTACCGATAAATAAATAAATTAGATTACCCACGAAGCACACGGCGTCACCACTGCTGCCTGCTCGCTCCTTCTGACACTGTAAAAAACATGTGAAACAACCAGAAAATTTAAAGAGCTATTGTTCGCCTCGCACTATGTACTGAATATCTTCTTTTCTTTTACCGACCTATGGCCAATTTCTTGTCCTTCCACATCAATTTACTTAAATCTGAATATATGAGGAAAATGTTGGGTTTTAGTGTAGCGCTAACTCGACTGAAATTGAATGTTTAACAAAAGACGTGTAAACCAAAAGAAATTTTAACTTGCCTGTATTTTCGGAGATGTTTTCATATATGGCCACTACACCCGTGGCCCTGCCAAAAGCTTTCCACACCACAAACTTATTACAAAGATTAATCACTTACTTTTCGTATGCCTTTTGACCCAAAAATTTTAGACACAAAATTCATTATTGTCTGCAAAATATGAGGCTCAGATATGCAAGTATGGGATCGTCACAAAACACCCGCCATGGCTGCAACCACTTTCCGAATGTGGATTCCCCGCCAAGATACGAGCCTCAGTAAACCATGATCCAAAGAAATATAAGTGCAAAAAATCATCATCGCCTATTATTGATATAAGATATAATGGAGCGGAGCTTGCTCAAACCGTTATATTTTAATCAACTATTTTATAATATTCGTATGGGTTGCAGATAGTGCCTTTAGTCCATTACCATCTGATGTCAAGTTGACAATATGACACATACCAACAAAATCAAATTACACGGTTACTTGACAGTGGAAAGTAGCAACTTCATACGTAGCTGCATTATTAAAAGCTCATCATCTTATGTTTTTTCAACTTTTTATAAGCCTGAAAAAGTGGATACATCAGGCATGGTTGCAAACCAAATAGGTTGCCATACAAAGTTCTGAACAATCTCAGCTTTTACCTAGCTCATGTAATCAGTGCCTCATTGATATTGATAGCATCAAGATGATAAGCCAACAAAAGTATTCCTTATTAACCACCAACACACACTAAATGCAAGGGCAGAAGGCAACGGCCCATAAAAACCAGGGTAACAAAATAGGCCGTTAGATATTAGTTTTTTAATGACAGTGAATAAAATATAATGGTTTTGACATGCTCCCAACTATAATATCTCAGCTTTTAACTAGCCCATGTAAACTGATCACCACCTTATTAATATTGATGGCATCAACCTGATAAGCGCATAAAGACATCAAACATATCACTTATTAACTGCCTAACAACACCAGCTATCGAATTAAGGCCAAGAATATGAGGCTCAGATAGGGAACTAACCCATAAAAAGAGGATACATCCGGTATGGCTGCAATCGAATAGGCTGCCATGCCAAGTTCCGGACAATCTCAACTTTTCCACAGCCCATGCAAACTCATCACTGCCTTATTAATATTGATGGCATTAACTTGATAAGTGCACAAAGTCGGCAAAACTGTTGCTCATCAACCACGCATATAGATGAAAAAGATGATGAAGTTCCCTTTTTAATTGTTCGGTCACCTATAAAATAGGTCAGAAAAAAACATAATACAAAATGAGGTTATTAAACGTTAAAATTACTTACACTTACATTCCTTATGTAATCACCCGCATTTTCAGGTTACTTTTCATTTTCGAATTACTATTCACTTTCATTATTTATCCCATAATTTTTTTTATTATTATTTTACTATCATGACAAGATAAATAAAACTCGACAATTCGTCCTGACGACGTACGTTGAATCTATTCAGAACCAATTTCACAAAATCGTGACTGAGAATTACTTTAGGGTTTAAACGTCATTCGGGCATCCCAATATGTCCATAAAACACTATAAATATTAGAAATATGTAATTCTACCATTTTACGATAATTCCACAAATGTTGGAATTTTAAGTTTTCCAGTTCTGCGTTTTACGCGTTTTTGACCCGCGTTTCCAGCTTTAGACAGCGTTTTAGCACCCAATGAGACTTATCACTCATTTTATATATTTATATGGATTATAATGACGAGTCTCATCATTCCTTCAAATTTCGTATTTTTACGATACCCGGTTTTACGTTTTATGGCTTAACAAATTACGGTTGGCATTTAACGGAACCAAAACACATCATAAAACCAAGATATTATCAAAACATAATATCTTAGCCCACTAACTCAATGTGACCACCCCTTATGGGTGAGTCACCTTGGTGTTGGCTTCATCTTAGCCACTTTGCATGTAAACACATACATGTATCTTTAACTTAACCATGGTTAATGTTTAACCTAATACATGGTTAACCAAACCTTCCCTCCTTAAATAGAAATTGAAATACTTCACAAACACCCTCATCCTCCCCTATGGTCGTTATTATCATAGCACCAACATACACTCCATACTTTGATTCATGACTCCAAGTTAATGCTAAAAAGGTTGCAAGTAACAAGTTACTACATCAAATCTCTAGCAATTTTAAGTGATCTTCTTGAGTTTAAATCGACTCAAGTCACTTAAGACTTCATCACCAATCCTTCATTATTACAAGAAGTGTAGAAGGGTACCAAGGTGTGGAAAGCTTGATCAATCAAAGTCCTAATCCTTACTAGTTACTCCTTTCTTTAGAAAGCCAAAAGCTGTAAGCAACTCGTCACCACCACCAGTCCATTGTCTCATGTTTATTATTACTAATCTTTTCAAATATGGTTACTATGTTGATTCACGATGTACATATACTCAAACATATGTTTTAGTTCACATATTGTCATAAAATTAACAAACTAGTAAACTAGTCATATTCTACATATTTGAAGCTATTTAAAGTAGCTATATATGGACTTGGTAACTTACATATTACTGTGGATAAAATAAAAAGGTAAACATAGCAACTTGAATCACCCAAAACGGATAAACGAGTCAAAAATTATGGTAAAAAGAAGTTAACAAACCCTAGAAATGACCATTTTCATTAATGCTGAATCTATTTTAAAATAAGTGGTACTTCTGGTCTGAATTATCAAAAACTTAAAGCATGAAAGTTGTCAGGAACGATGTTTTACGTCAAGGAACTCGGCCTGAAAATACCAAATGATATCATTTACTGCCAATATTTGTAAAACAGTTTTTATCGGCAAAATTCGATTTTTACAAGTTTAAAATATAAAAACCATGTCATTTCATAACTAGTTTCATATTAAATTTTTACTAAAATTTCATTATTGACTATATTAATAAGTTGTGACCACTTGTAAACTATGAGAATATGTAAAAACTGAATGTTTATTAAAAACATAATAAAACTTTATAATATAATAATCTCCACTCAAAATATATATTTTATCTACTAAGTGCTACAATACTAGGGAGCTTCATGTGAGGGGTTTCATTTGGGTAAAAGTATCGACGAGTTGTTGGATTTACGATTCAAAGTGTCCTAGCTCCTCGAACGTTTACTACATGACATCTGAATTATGATGGCCCGAACGGCAGTACGATATCTATAAACTAAATACATTTTCACCTATTAAAAATGTTACTATAAACATCAAACTATAAATGACTACATCATGATCAACATAGAAACATATATAGGATGGTTTATGTTTTCCTAAATCATTATTCCAAACCTAAGTCACAACATTCCATTTTTAGGTTGCACGTAGAAGTTTCCCAATTTATCCATCACATCCGTTAAAGTGCTTAACATCAATAAACTTTAGGTGAGTTTGATATGTGCTTAAACACATATCTTTTGTTTATCAAATCTGACCCAAAATAACCAAGAAAGAGCCGTTTATTGCTAATATTTGTTGTTTTCTTGAGTTTGTGCTTGTGCAGGTACGGATATGTAAAAACACACAAAAAGAAGCCAAATCAGACGTAAATCCGAGCACGAGAGATCAAGAGAGCTTAAGCTGAGCCGAAAGATCAAAATTATGCTTTTGTGAGGAGATTTTATTCTCCGAGGATGATTTTTGGAAGATATAATCAAGTTTGAAGAATTGGCAAAAATGGCCCCTCAAGTTTCTGCTTTTGGCAAGAATGACCCCTGAAGTTTCAAAAGTTGCAAATTCAGCCTTGGATTATTTGTCATTGCCAACAATGGCCCTTGGAAGAAATTTTCAGATTTACAGCCTTGGTCCCTGAAGTTTCAGTTTATACATGATTGGTCCTTAATATGATAAATGGGTACAAAATAAATCCTAATCCACACTACTCTTGGCCCAAATACAATACCAAAAGCCCAAACCAATGTAAAACCCGGCCCCAACTTATATCCTATACCCGGTATATCCAATACCACCCGGATCCCATCCTTAACCCGGTACCACTTTAACCCGATTCAAACAAAAATAAATAAAACCAAACGCGCCCTACAGTACCTGTCTTCCCCAAATCCAAACACGCCCGTTTTACCCACTCCCAATCACCCAACCTCGTACTAGAATCTATCCACCTTCTAGAAGGCTTATCTGACACGTCTGACACATGGGTGTGTCACCAAACTGCCAGCGTGGTCAATTGAAGGCTCTTGATTGGACGTAACACCTCATTTGGTGAATTGGAAAGCTCTGATTGGTGATTGTGACTCTGAGGATTTGTGTGGCTGAGGATTGCATTCTAGGCTCTTCCAAGAGGAATCCCAAGGCTGAAGATGGCTATAAATAGTCCCCTTGGCATCCTTTTCAAGTCGTGCATTATTTTCCTTTTCAATTAAATTTTATGTTTAGTTTTTTAAGCATGTTCAGTATTCTTAGTTTGTTTAAGTTTTAATGTAATCTCAACCCTTTTGTAATTCCAGTTTTAATAAAAATTTTCCAAGTTTCACTTTGATCTTGCATTTCACTATTTGAGTACTGAATAAAGTGTTTTTAAGGATTGTAATAAGCTCATATAAGCTGTCCATAGCTTTTATGAGCTTATTTTGTGTTTAATTGTGGCATTTCATTCATTCACATTCACAAAAGCTCTTGGTTAACAAAAGTCAAACTGTGGTGCTCTATTTTGGTTCATGAATGGATTTGGGTTGATCTAGTTGCTGGATTGGGTTATCATTTGGTGTTTTATATTGGTTTGGTACTGTTATAATGCCAAAATTTGGCTGGATCACAAGTGAGTGATTATGTTAAAACTGCTGATTTCACAGAACCTAAACACGTCAAGCTTACTCACACAAGTTAGCCACTTGTGAATGACTAACCGTAAGAAACTTAAAACGGTTCAGACACTGATTCGCTGATAATGAAGGCTTAGGGGTTACGTGTATGGATAAAACCTCAATATCGATATAAAAAATAATCACGAAGATAGATTCAAATTCCTTTAGGAAAAAGAATAATAAATCAAATCCCGTGTGTGATCGTTGAAACGGATTAGTCAACCCGAATCGTTTCCCAACGAGGCGTGAATTGCCAACGTCGTTTTTGGTTTGGAATTTAATGCTCGATGTTTTGATTTGTTTGATTTTGATTTTATTAAACTACGGAAATGGGGAAAGTAATTAAGAGAATCTATTTTACGGGAAATCCTAAGCGTAAATTACTAAAACGTAATTAACAAAACGTAATTAAAATGCAACTACGTCTAAATTATATCCTAAAAATGCCTAAAATTAATTTTATACTAAAAATGTAATGTAAAAACTAATTTAGAATTAAAACTATTTTTTTGGATTTTTCTGGATTTTATTTAAATTAAAAACTAATTTTTAACTATTTAAACTAAATTAAAATTCTAAAAATTATAAAATTTAAGGAGAAAAATATGAAACTATTTTTATAAAATCTAAAATACCATAAGAGACTTTTCAAAACTATTTTTTATTTTTCTGATTAATTTTTCTATTTTCTACTAATTTAAAACTATTTTAATCTAATTAAAATTGTGAAAAATACCAAATAAAAGGGGAAAAATATGGAAAAATATTTTTTATGCTTTTTATATTTATCTTAAACTGGGAAAATTGAAAAATTATTTTTTTGAGCTTTTTCTTAATTATTTGTAATAAAAGCTAATTAAAAGTGATTAAAAACTATTTTTAAATAAGAAAAATACTAAACAGTGACCAAAATTAATGAAAAATTCAGGAAAATTCTAAAATCTTAATCTAGTTCTGTGAAAAATATAAAATGTAATGCTTATGTGTGAAATATCGAGCTGCAGTAAACTTGAAGCAAATAAGCACTTATGAAAAAGCAAAACAACAAATTAAGCCACCCAACTTTTACAGAAACTAGATTATACTCAAATAAGCTAATATAAGCTAAATCCAACTACTCCTAACCTTAAATAAGCAGATTCACTAGATTATATGTTAACTGATTTTATAGCAAAACAGTGAACAGGTCTTATGTTTGAGCTTATGCACTAGCTTATCAAAAGAGCTTGAGTAAAAAACAGATATGTGGCCTTATAGACCACCTAGCAAACTGCAAATGTGCCAAAGATGAGACTCTAACTATTTGAAATGAACTCTGTGCAACTGCTGCAAGTTCTGCATAAAACTGCTTTTAACACCATTTTGACTTTTTGAAACAGATTGAAAGTTTGACTTTTGTGAATTTTAAGCTCAAATGTTGAACTGACAATGATGAAATATGATGAAATATAAATGAAGCAAGCTAGTTTATCAAGTTTTAAAACTATGTGAATGATTATGTTTAACTGATTTCAACAGTTGAGCAAACAGGATCAGTCACCAAATTATGTTGACTTATGATGAAAATTGATGCAAGCTTGAGACAGGTTTGAATGTAAATGACCAAAGCAAACCTAAAACAACTTAACTACTCTTATATTATTACTTCTAGCTCATTTTAAATGCTAATCCAAACAGTCCTTAAGGGACTGTTTTGCAAGCAAGTTAAGCTAAAACACAAAGACCAGCTTATTCTAGTATCAAATCAGAACCACATACTGAAACAAAGCTAATTTGACAACAAACAACAAGATTGTAACAGATCTAATAGAGATGAATACTCCTACTTAATATTAAGCTAGAAATCAGATTTAGATCAAACTTACAAGGAATCCAGCTAAATTTTGAGCAAAGTAACAATACCAAAATACCAACCAACAACCAAATCCATCATTACAATCAACCCATATCCATTTCTAAACCAAAATCACCACCAGTTGACTTTCGTTGACCTGATCTATTTGTGAATGTAAATGAGTGAGGTGAACAGTGATGGTGCAATTTAAGCTTACTAAAGCTATAATAAGCTGAAATAAGCCTATCCCATTATTCAACTTAGCTTATTGATCACTTTAAGTAAGAAATGCAAGATAAAATTTAGAAGCTTGGAACTTTTATTAAAACTGAAAAGGGGTTACAAGGAAATGGAAATACAATAAAAGCTTAATAAAACATTTAGAAAACTACTGAAAATTAAAGACAATAAGCTAAAATGAAAACTAGGATTGCACGACATAAAATGTCAGCCAAAGGGGGTCCTTTTATAGCCACAGGAGGTCTTGGATTCTTGATAAGAAGGGCCTAGAAGCAATTTGCAGCCACTCATTCACCCCATTGTCACTTCAACCAATCACTGCCTTCCAAATCCTTTGATGAGGTGTTTTGGCCAATGAGATTGTGCCATTTGTCCACGTGGCACCTTATCTGACACATCAGAGGTTCTAGAAGATGGATAAGATGCTAGTACGAGGTTTAGGAGGGTAAATGGTGTGGGTAAATGACTGTAAAAAGGGTGTTTGGGATTGGGGAAGAAAGGGGCACTGTTTAGGGTGCGTTTGGTTATTTTATTATTGTTCAAATGGTTTGACCGGGTCATTTGCGTTGACCTGGGTTAATTATCCGGGTAAGTGGGTATTCGGGTTGGGTGGTAATAATAGAAGGGTTGGACGGGTTTGTTTATTGGACCGGGTGGGATGCATTTGGGCTGAATGTTTTGATATTGGACCTAGGCCGTGTATATTGGACTTGGATAAGGGATTAATAATGGATCCATGGCATATCTCAAGGACCAAAGATGTATAATGTGAATTTTGAGGGACCAAACAAGTAATTCTGAAAATCTCATTCAAGGATCACTTTTGCCAATCTTCAAATAAACCAGGGACTAAATTTGCAACTTTTGAAACTTGAGGGTGTTTTCTGTCAGTTGCTGAAAGTTCAGGGACTATTTCTAACATTTCTTTAAACTTTGATCAAATCTTCATAAATCATCCTCAGAGATTAGAAATCTTCATAAATGCATAATTCTGACCTTCCGGCTCAGCTTAAGCTCTCTTAATCTCTCGTGCTCGGATTTACGTCTAATTTGGTTCATTTTTGCGTGTTTTTACATATCCGTACCTGCACAAGCACAAACTCAAGAAAACCACAAATATTAGCAATAAACGGCTCTTTCTTGGTTATTTTGGGTCAATTTTGATATAGAAAAGGTATGTGTTTTAGCACATACCAAAATACCCCAGACGAGACCATTGTCGTGTCCTCACGCAATGCAATCAACTCACGCTTCTAAAACCAAGGATTTCAATCTCTTTCTACTAAACCATTGATATGTCCAAACCGTCAAGTTATCTCACACAAGCTAGCCACTTGTGAATGACTAACCGTAAGAAACTTAAAACAGTTCAGACAAACCAATTATAAGAGAAGAAGCAGTCAATGTTCCTCAAAAGAGATTAAGAAAGCCTTAATTCTAAAAACGCCCCGTTTACCTTTCAATTCTCATGTATAGATATTACGGTTAAGCACATTCCGATTATGAATAACGGTTTGTTGAACTTTCATGTCGATCAATAACTCCAACATTTTTTCAAACGACACGTTAGGATCACGGAGTAAGAAACACAACATAGCGTGAAGTGACCATACGGATAGAATACATCGTTCCTGATTTTTCACAAGTCCCAAACTAAGCGTAGAATCGAAATCATTGTTAAATATGATTCTAGATGCTAACACTACCCATGGAAGTTACTTGTGTAATTACCTTTTGCTCCCATTTTCCTATTTGCCTCTAGATTTTTTTATTTTTGTGAGAAATGAATTTCTTCAAATTCTCGTTTCGATAACTTTTATTCCGATAAAGATACAAAGCTAAGTCGATAATTAGTTATCCGCCTTCCCTCAAGAACCATTGTCCCAAAAATGAGGTCCACATCAAGGAATTTTTATTCACTTATACTTTATTTTTCATTTTCAACACTTTTCCTTTTTCATCATTTTTTTTTTTTTTTTTTTTTTGCACTTATACTTTTACTTATATAAGCCATGAACTACGGAGCTTCACGGGGTAATTCCAAGACTATAGGCTTCATGAAATGAGGATCCCGGCTGGCTAGGCTAAGACCTCACTCAATCCCGGCTAAAGATCCAAGGGTCCGATCTCGACACCGCAGCTCATAACTTTACTTATTACTTTTCACTTATTACTTATTGCTCATTTATTTATTACGGATCCTTGATGTGTACCCAATTTTTAAAACAAAGATTCTTTTAAGAAGATAAAGAACTAACTATCGCCAAAAACTCGACATCTCTAATTATTAGACAGATATGGGGTGAAACAATTTTGTGGGAACAAAAAGCCATAAGTACCTTCGATGGGCTCTAAAGAGAACCAACTACTCCACGTTTAGCATCTAAACTCATAAGTAACTCTATCATTTCTCGATCTCTGCAAATTTAAAATCCCAAATAATGAGATCCGCAGATGCTTAGCCGATAATTTTTAGGTTATCTATGGTTAAGGGAACAAGCTAGGGCTCAACATGCCCGGTCAAGTCAGAATTCTATTCCTACTCTCACCAGCGGAAAGTCAACAAGGTGTCAAAACATATATTAACTTAGCAAATGCTTCGTCTAATGAAATTAAGTCATGCATATTTAAAGTCACTTAGGGAAACTTGCAAATTCTTGGCCTTGTGAGCTAGAATTCGCATTTTATAGCTTCTTGTCTAAGAGACTAGCAAAACTCTTCAATCAAAAAGACTAGCAAAAGCTTACAAAAATTTTAAATTTTTCTCATTTTTGCACAATTTTTCATTTTCTAAGGAAAAACGGGGTTGCGAGAGTACACGACGAAAATAAGCAAGTGCGGTCAAATCAAATCGAAGATTACCCTACCCCAGACTAGAACGAAACATTGTCCTCAATGTTTAAAAGCAAGGGCATCAACGAAAATCTAAAAGCCGTTTATTAAGTATGCTTAAAGATAGACGTTAGTCGATAAGATTAGGATATCGGATTTCCATCAGCATCGATCATGAAACTCGAGTAGAGAAAAGACAAACTTCGAGCACGAGAGTCTTCATATCGGGAAGATCCTAAACACAACATCACAAAAAACCAAACACGAGAAATCGAAGAGGCAAACCCCTTCGCGTCACTTATTAGAAAATAGAAAGAAGATAGATGGATAAGCATGGGGTGCCTCCCACGAAGCGCTACTGTTTTTGATCACCGAGTCGCTAGCCTGACTCGTCCCCGAATTTATTTTTCCTTGGGGAAGAAAAGGGTAGAAATACCAGGGTCAAAAACGGTGTCCTCATTCCCGAAAGAATGAGACTGGGTGGGTTGGGAGGAAAAGAAAATGTCGGGCTCCAGCACATACGGGATAACACCTCCCAAACTCACATAAGGCATATGAAAGATCGATCCATCATCCGGCGGTTTTGCGGGCGGACGAAGGGATGAAGGATCAATAAGAGAATACTCCAAAGAAGAACGGAGTCCATGGTACAGAAAGGTGTGACTCAAAGGTTCATCAACGAAGGCATCCAAGAGAGGATCCTTATCTCGAATGACATTTTTAGCATAAAACTCATCAACGCGTATCCCAGGGTTGAAAATCTTGTCTTCGGAGAGGAAGGAGATCAAAGTGTCATCTATGTGAAAATCCTCACGAGGCGAGGATTCACTCTCGGCTAAAAAATAATATTGGACCTCGGGATCAATAAGTTCATCTGTCGACAACTTCACTTCCTTATCTTTCTTTGAAAAAAACGGATCATCGTATTCTTCTTTATCCTCAGAGAAAATCGAGTCGGTAGGAGCAAGTTCATCGGTGAACTCCTCACTTTCTTCGTCAAAGAGTTGATTTTCAAAATTTTGAATATATTCAGAATCAAATTCAAACAAGGGATTCGTGAATGTCTTAAAAGATTCTGGATTGAAAGGTGTCTCAAAAGAAGGGTCCATGATTTCAGTAAAAGGAGTGGGATTACCACTCAAAGGAAGGTTGATTTTCTTAGAAATCGGAGGTGGGACAAGTGGTGTGCTCTTAGAGCTAGCAGTTTCCACCACTACCGTTGTAGACTTCATTTCTTGTTTCTTTTTTCGTTCAGCTTGTATTGTCGACATATTCTTGATCGTAAACCTTGAAAGATCAATTCGAGACGTTTTAGGCTTAACTTTTTTCAACTTATCAACATCAACCGGATCGTCCGGAGGGTGGTAAGAAGATGGCTCGTCATATAACAATTTTTCAAAAAAAAGAATGTCCCCCTCCGGGTCAAAAGTTGCATCATCAATCTCAACGGGAACTGAATCATTATTAAGAAAGGCCTCGATCTCTTCCCAAGTAGGGTCACTTTCCGTAGTGAGAGACGGGAAAGAGTCGGTCATAATCGGATTAGACGGTAAAGTGGGATTGCCACTTTCTTCAGATAAATCAATCACATCGATGCTATGAATTGAATGATCATTGGGTGGAGGTTTTGATGTTTTTTCGGCATAGAACACTATTTTTTCATTTCCTTTTCTGATCGTCAACGTTCCTTGGTAATGATCCACAATGACTTTCGCGGTTCTCAAGAATGGTCTTCCTAAAGTGAGAGGGACTCGGGCATCGACCTCTATATCAACTACGGCGAAATCCACGGGAAAATGGAATTTATCCACTCGTACCATAACATCGTTGACTACACCAACCGTGTGAGCAATTGTTCGATTAGCTAATTCGATAGTCATACGAGTCGGTATAAGAGTCTTCAATCCAAGCTCATGATATATCGCAAGAGGCATGAGACTTATGCTTGCACCTGAATCGGTTAGGGCATTACATTCCTTAATATCATTTAAGGCGCAAGGAAGGAGAAATTTCCCGGGATCACCAAGCTTCTCGGGAGCTTGGTTCGAGGAAGAATTAAACGGTGTAGGCTCAGGTGAAATCTTTGAAATTTGTTCCAATTTCTCTTCATAAATCATTTCAGCAGCTTTAATCATATCAGTCGTAAGTTTGAACTTGGTTCCGGAAACAACTTTCATTTTGTCGAACCGTGATTGAACAGATTTGCACGGTGTAAGGTTAGAACTCGGCATTATGACAGAGATAGAAGGAACTTGGGCAACCAGAGGTTGGACGTAGTTGGCTTTTCCATTATCAAGAGGAATTACCGGGTCCTTTGTCACCTCGGTCTCTCGTGCTACATTCCTCACCGGAGAGGAAGTAGTCATCGAGGGCCCATCATCTCGAATGGAAACGGATTTCATTTCTCCCTTCGGGTTTGGAATGGTGTTACTTGGGAGAGAACCGGAACCCGAGGGTTGACTCACTTGGCACAAAACAGCATTCAACATACTTTCAAGTTTATTCTGCGAAGCATCCAATTTGTTGTTCTGAAGTCGAATTTCGTTCCTAAACTCATTGCTTTGTCTAGTTAATGAAGATTGAAACTCGTTTCTCAAACTTGAAATCTGGGTTCTCATGGTTTGGATGGTAGCATTATTGTTCTGAACGTAATTCGAGAATTCATTAGAGGGCAAAGGCGGAGCTTGATAGCTTGAAGCTTGATATCCTTGATTGTAATTGACTCCTTGATTCGGGTATTGATTTGGTGGAGCTTTGAATTGGTTTTGAACATTTGGTCCACGAACTTGATTCTGATTAAAACGAGTCTGATTATTTGATTGAGAAAATCCCGGAGGTACCATTTGATTACTAACACGAGGGTTTGGTTCAACTTGAGAACGGTATTGGTTACCTCTGGTTACGGCATTAGCTTCGAAAGGATTGCCATCGGTGGCGGTACAATTGTAGTAGGCATGCGGGCCACCACAAGTAGTACAAGTCGTTGCCACCGCTTTGACTTGAGCGGGTGGAGAAGAATTAATCTTAACCAAAGCCTGGATCATATCCGTAAGCTTATCAATCTTAGCATCGGTGCTATACGTATTTCCGTGAGACGAAGACGATGGTGTATCATTCACTCGAGCAGCAACCGATTTGCTACGTGATGTACGAACTTTAGATTTGTTCTCAATAATGGACAAGGCATCTCTCGTTGATCGGGTCAACAAATTACCACCCGCGGCGGCATTGAGAGAGTCTTGATCAGTCTCATTCAAACCGTTATAAAACGTATCAAGTTGGTGCAACTCAGAAAAACCATGATGGGGACATTGCCTAAGCAAATCTTTGAATCTGTCCCATGCCTACTAAATGATTCATCAAATCTTTGTGTGAATTTTGTTATTTCATTTTTAAGGCTTGTTGTTTTAGACGGTGGGAAGAATTCGTTCACGAATTTTGATACTAAATTCTCCCATGTGGTTATCGATCGAGGGGGTAGTTTTTCGAGCCAAATCCAGGCGGCTCCCTCGAGTGAAAATGGGAAGAGCAGTAGCTTGATAGCCTCTTCCGGAACGTTACGGTACTTGATCGTAGACGTGAGCTTGTTGAATCGTCGGATATGAGAGTGAGGATCGTCTCTCTCGAATCCGTAAAATTGGCTTGACGAAACCAAATTTATCAATCCGTGTTTAAGCTCAAAGTTATCGGCAACGATTGCCGGGACGACGATGGCTTCTCCATAACCCTCGGTGGGTGCTTGGAGTTGCTCTAGCATAGATCGGTTGTCCTCCGCCATTTCGATGATGGGCGGGGTTTGATTAGTTCGAATCTCGGGTTCGACTAAGGGAGCACGTCTATTTCGCCTTCGCGGAATTGTAGCGGCTTCACGTATCGGTCTGTAGTTATTGGAACGAGTGCGCATGCACCTTCAAAAACCAGGGCAATTAAAACGAACGGTATTCGAAAACACAGTGAACTTAACCAATAATCCCAAGTGAATAAATCACCTCTATAAGACAAACGCACAAGCGAGCGGAGAAGCTTTTTTAGGTCAGCGCGAAGCTTATTAAAAACCTGCTTCTTTACAGCCGCAATTTAATGTCAGGCCGTCCTTATACCCACCACACAGTTTGTTTATCCGATAGAAATAAATAAATCCACAAGCGACACAAAGGCAAGTTTTTGATCTTTAGTTCGGGAACTTATTAATGATAACACCTCCGTTGAGAATGTTATATAATTGATGTCTTCTATTTATTAGCAAAAACACAAGAGAAAATCTTTTTATATTTTTAATATGATATATATATATACAAAAGAAAAAGGAAAATATTTTTTACTTTTTTTTTTTTTTTTTTTTTAATTTTTATAGAAAAATAGTAACTTCACGAATGAAGGATCTCGAGTCACTAATCGTCAAACCTCAAACGATATTGTCGTGACACAACCTCCCCGGCAACGGCGCCAAAAATTGATTTCACAGAACCTAAACACGTCAAGCTTACTCACACAAGCTAGCCACTTGTGAATGACTAACCGTAAGAAACTTAAAACGGTTCAGACACTGATTCGCTGATAATGAAGGCTTAGGGGTTACGTGTATGGATAAAACCTCAATATCGATATCAAAAATAATCACGAAGATAGATTCAAATTCCTTTAGGAAAAAGAATAATAAATCAAATCCCGTGTGTGATCGTTGAAACGGATTAGTCAACCCGAATCGTTTCCCAACGAGGCGTGAATTGCCAACGTCGTTTTTGGTTTGGAATTTAATGCTCGATGTTTTGATTTGTTTGATTTTGATTTTATTAAACTACGGAAATGGGGAAAGTAATTAAGAGAATCTATTTTACGGGAAATCCTAAGCGTAAATTACTAAAACGTAATTAAAATGCAACTACGTCTAAATTATATTCTAAAAATGCCTAAAATTACTTTTATACTAAAAATGTAATGTAAAAACTAATTTAGAATTAAAACTATTTTTTTGGATTTTTCTGGATTTTATTTAAATTAAAAACTAATTTTTAACTATTTAAACTAAATTAAAATTCTAAAAATTATAAAATTTAAGGAGAAAAATATGAAACTATTTTTATAAAATCTAAAATACCATAAGAGACTTTTCAAAACTATTTTTTATTTTTCTGATTAATTTTTCTATTTTATACTAATTTAAAACTATTTTAATCTAATTAAAATTGTGAAAAATACCAAATAAAAGGGAAAATATGGAAAAATCTTTTTTATGCTTTTTATATTTATCTTAAACTGGGAAAATTGAAAAATTATTTTTTTGAGCTTTTTCTTAATTATTTGTAATAAAAGCTAATTAAAAGTGATTAAAAACTATTTTTAAATAAGAAAAATACTAAACAGTGACCAAAATTAATGAAAAATTCAGGAAAATTCTAAAATCTTAATCTAGTTCTGTGAAAAATATAAAATGTAATGCTTATGTGTGAAATATCAGAGCTGCATTGTAAACTTGAAGCAAATAAGCACTTATGAAAAAGCAAAACAACAAATTAAGCCACCCAACTTTTACAGAAACTAGATTATACTCAAATAAGCTAATATAAGCTAAATCCAACTACTCCTAACCTTAAATAAGCAGATTCACTAGATTATATGTTAACTGATTTTATAGCAAAACAGTGAACAGGTCTTATGTTTGAGCTTATGCACTAGCTTATCAAAAGAGCTTGAGTAAAAAAAAGATATGTGGCCTTATAGACCACCTAGCAAACTGCAAATGTGCCAAAGATGAGACTCTAACTGTTTGAAATGAACTCTGTGCAACTGCTGCAAGTTCTGCATAAAACTGCTTTTAACACCATTTTGACTTTTTGAAACAGATTGAAAGTTTGACTTTTGTGAATTTTAAGCTCAAATGTTGAACTAACAATGATGAAATATGATGAAATATAAATGAAGCAAGCTAGTTTATCAAGTTTTAAAACTATGTGAATGATTATTGGTATATGTGAAAACATATACCTTTTTCGTTATCAAAACCGGACCAAAAAGACCAAAAACTAACCCCTAAAGCCATAAATGTTTGTGTTTTTGTGTTTATGTATGTGCAAGTAACGGATATCATAAAAATGGACAAAGAAAAGACAAAATGGAAGAAAACGAGCACGGGATTGGAAAGAGCACGAAATTACAGGGCCAATGATATTTTATTTGGAGCATCGAGGCAAGAGTGGGAATGGTGCAAGACTAAACGAAGTCTGAACGAAGATTGCAATTAATTAAGATAATTAAAAAGAAGGAAAAATGGACCAGCAGAAAAAGGAAGGTTAAAAGGAAATTAAATGCAATATTTAACACAAAAATACTCTTGGTCTAGTTGGTAGGGACATGTTTATTAAGCAAGAGGTCATGAGTTCTATTCCTACTAATGGCAAAATTGTTAGTAATTTTTTTAAAAACATCACATATAGATCCGAGTAAAGAAGCCCAGCTGCGATCCTATCCAATTTATTGCTCAAGCCCACGAGATGTCCAATCCAGTCCAAGTGCAATCTCCAAGTAGCAGCTCAAGCCCAATGCAATCAAAAAGAGAAGTAACTTTGAAAGACAAATTGCAATAAATCTGCTTCTGTTCTTGCGTTTGAAATACACGCGCAGCAATTAAATCACAAATAGAGCGTGAACTCCAAGACCAATAAAATTTTGCCACGTGGCCAGCATTGATAAGGAATACGAGGAATGATTAGAAGGTTCAAGAAACAAAGCTTTGGCTATAAATATAGTAGCTCCGGATCACAGTCAGAGGATTTTTTTTCACATACTCTTTTTAGTAGCATTTTATTTTTATGTCTTATTTCAAGTTTTGTAACTTATCTTTTTAGCTTATTTTTATTTACCAAGTGCTTATTGTATCAAATTTTCTTTGCTTATTAATGAAAGTTATGTTTATTGTTTACTTAAGTGCTTATTGCTTGTTCTCACCTCTTTCTTTATTTTCTTTTTCTTTTCTTACCTATTAAGTTATATTAGCTTATTAGCTTTTTATAACTTATTTAGGTTTTGCTTTTTGGGTTAGCTTTTTCTATAAGCCTATCCATTAAGCTCTTTTATTTGTTTTTCTTCTATAAAACTTTCTTGAATACTTTTCATAATTAGTTTTTATTTCACTTATTTTATAAAAAGTTTACATTTTTATAAGTTTTAGCTTATTATGTCTTATTATCTCTTCTCTTCTTCATCCTCTAGCTCGATTCAAACAACAAAAGAGGTGCATGAGCTTGTTAAGCTCGGCTTATTTTACAAATAAGTCTTGACATCTCTTAAGTTTGAGAGCACTTTTCTTTATTTTTAGCTTTTTTATGTAGCTTATTAATTAGATCTATTAGTTTTATCAAGTTTTTCATAAAAAGGTTGCAACTTTTTAAGTTTTTATTGAACAATAAGCTATTTAATAGCTTGTTCATGTAGATCTAGTCCTTAAATATACCCGATTCGCGTTTAATCTTCGGATGGAACAACTTAGCTTCGGGTGGACTTAGATCTAATAGTTTTTAGTTATAAAGTTTAAATCTTTTTAATTTTTAGACCACTTTTAGCTTATTTACATTTAGTAGTAGTGCTTATTATTGCTAACCTCTAATAAAGTTCTTGTTTTTCTTTGATTTCTTATCACAATCTACCGCTATGGCCGGAGCTTAAGGGTCTTTAAGCATTTTTAATACATAAAGTTTGAAACTTTAGTAATTTTTAAGCTTGTTGGTGAATAAAGTTTTAAACTTTACTTACTAATTAGTGGATAAGATTAATAAAGTTGTAAACTTTTGTGTTAATTTGTGCTTATTTGATCGGGTGGTTTTATTCCTCTCGTTTCATCATCCGGGTTCTATTTTCTTTACTTTTTAAATCTTTAGTAGTTACTAATTTTAATATAATAGTTATGCTTATTTTTATTGAATTAATTGCTATGTGTTGGTTTGCTATGCTTTGTGAGTAGGCTTTTTATATACTTGTTGAGTAGATTATTTCATGAATTAAGTGCGGTTTTATAAAAGTTAGAAAATCTATTGGTTAGTAATTTTAAGTTACTTAGATTGAAATTTTGGTTGTTTAAGCGGACAAAAGACGTGAAAATAATTGGGTTTTAATCTAGATATTGATATCTCTTTATGAAAAATTATTGTGACAAAATAATTATTTGTAAAAGATATTAATTCATCAATAAAGGACTTAATTGAAATAATAAACCACACTTAAGGATCTTGATAATTTGCTTAACAAGTATATCTTTTAATCATATATTTCTTATTCGCTTGCTTAGTATAATTTAGTTCATTATTTTTAGTTGTTATCTTTTATCGTTAACTTTAGTTTATTTACTTTCTACTAGTTTTATTATTGTTTTTGCTTTAACTATTATCATTTTAATCTAAAACCCATAAACTTATATGTTTTTAGTTTAATTTGCATAATTGCTTATTTGTGTTTAGCTTTCTTGGTTTACATGCTTAATTGTTTTTTTCTTATTAAGTTCCAAAACCCAAAATATTTTTATCCTATTCAAATCACTCGACCTTTAAACAACGAATCGATTTTCCATTGCACCCTCGTTGGGAGAACGACCCGGGAGTATCCGTACTTCCGGTAAATCTTTTACGTACTAAAATCGACCAAATCAAAAAATGGCGCCGCTGCCGGGGATTGTTCTGTTCACTGAATCAATTTTTGGCGCCGCTGCCGGGGAGGGCTTGTAGCGAGTTTTCGTATTCCGTCTCGAATCGCGTGCATTTGAAGATCCTTCCCCGAGTGAAGTTACCGTCGTTATTGTAAATATATCTTTTTCAAAAAAATCCAAAAAGATTTTCCTTTTCAAAATATGTTTTCTAAAAACCCAAAAATATTCTTCTTTACCCTCTGATTTGATAATTCTTTCCTTTTATCCCTCTTTTATGATTAATTCTCATGGAGTCTCAAAATTTCTTTCAACCCTATTGCTTTAATTGTAGAGATTTATTAAGAGATGATTCACTTTGTGAACGTTGTTTTTGCAAAGGGTGTGGATTTTATCGCGAATCTTGTATGTGTCGCCCTTTTGAAGAACCCACCGGGGTTATCAATGACTTTTCCATCGATTTTGAAAAAAGATTTGAGCGACGTCAAAACCACATTGAAAGCATGCTTCAAACTTTATTAAGCCGCATTCAAGCTCGACAATGTGTTAATGAGGAACCCATTCAAGTTATGGAAGACGATCACACTATTCCGGAACCACCCGAAGAACCCACCGAGGGTCACGGAGACGATTTCTTTGAACGTCGTGCTTTTCTGAACAACATTGAAAAACTTGAAGCATTACCAAAAATTTTGAAATGTAAGCTTGATGAACCCTCGATTCCTACTCCCCCTCCGGTGAGGGAGATGGAACATATTTCTGAACCCGAGGTGATTCCCGTTTGTACTCTCGACTCTAATCCGAAGAATTCTAAAATCGATCCTTCTCTTTCACGATTCACCGTTACGAGTTTGTCGAGTTACAACAAAACAGAACGAAATTATGAGCTTAAAACGATTTCTAAACAGAAAGAACCGGAGATCACAACGGAAGTGGTGGAACTTGCTAGCTCTAAGAGCACACCACTTGTCCCACCTCCGGATTCTTATCCCTCTCTCGTTTCTGAGCCTTTCATTTCCGACCCTTCCCCTTCTCTCACGCCGGTTAAGAGAAGTGACGTTTTGGAAGAGGTCAATGATTCTATTTCCTCAAGCATTTTTGAACCCATTGATTCTCTCATAATGGGGGATGAGCATCTTAGTACTATTCCGGAAACGGAAGTGTCTAATGTTGAGATCTTTATCCCAAGCCCAAGAGAGTCTGGGGTTGTTGATGATATTTGTGATGAGCCTTCTCTTGATAATTTGAATGATCATGTTGAGATGTTCTCCGATTCCGATGATGATTCTTATGGAGACATCGATTTCGTCGACGATTTACCTTCTGAGCCCGTTCACATAGAAGAAGAAAACGATTTTGAGCCAGAAGAAGAAGAGATTGAGCCCAATGATATTGAGATCGAGGATGAAGCATTACGTCAAACATTGTCGAATGTTTATCTTCTCATTTCTAAGATTGAAGCTTTAAACGATAAATCAAGTTCGCCTCCTATCTCCGTTAAAGATAGTGATTTCTCTCCCGAGCTTGAGATTTTCCGATTTGATGAAGAGATTAGTGGCAATCCCACTATTGATGATGTTTATCCTCCGATTCTTGAGCGATTCTACTTCGAGGTTGATATGAGTAAAGTTTTGAACGAGATTTCCGATACTCCGACAAATGACCCGATCATTGAGGATGCTATTGATGACCCAATACCACCGGGTATTGAGGATGTTGTTATGAATGATCCCGAGGGGGATATGATGTTTCTTGATGGACTTCTTGACTCCCCTTCTTTTGATGAGTCCACCATCACTATTCCTGTTGAGCCTTTATGTGAAGACAAAATCTTTAAACCCGGGATATGGATTGATGAGCCTTTTGTTAAAATCATTTCTGGAGATAAGGATCCTCCGATGGATGCCTTCATCTGTGAGCCTAAACCTCTTATCTTTTACCATGAGCTCCCGTCTTTCTTGGAGTTTTCTCATTTCTATCCATCATCCTTTCGTCCACCCGCAAAACCACCGGATGATGGATCCTTCTTACATGATATGCCATATCCACCCATTTTCTTCTCCACCCAACCCACCCAGTCTCATTCCTTCGGGAATGAGGACACCGTTTTTGACCCTGGTATCTAGACCACTTTCTTCCCCAAGGACAAATGAATTCGGGGACGAGTCAGGCTAGCGACTCGTTTAAGAAAAACAGTAGCGCTTCGTGGGAGGCACCCCATGCTTATCTCTATCTTCTTTCTATTTTCTAATAAGTGACGTGAAGGGGTCTGCCTCTTCGATTTCTCGTGTTTGGTTGTTTGTGATGTTGTGTAGGATGTTCCCGATATGAAGACTCTCGTGCTCGAAGTTTGTCTTTTCTCCACTCGAGTTTCATGATCGCTGCTGATGGAAAACCGATATCCTAATCTTATCGACTAACGTTTATCTTCGAGCATACTTAATAAACGGCTTTTAGATTTTCGTGATACCCTTGCTTTAAACATTGAGGACAATGTTTCGTTCTAGTCTGGGGTAGGGTAATCTTCGATTTGATTTGACCGCACTTGCTTATTTCTGTCGTGTACTCTCGCAACCCCGTTTTTCCTTAGAAAATGAAAAATTGTGCAAAAATGTGAAAAATTTAAAAATTTTTGTAAGCTTTTGTTAAGTCTTTTTGATTGAAAGGTTTTGCTAGTCTCTTAGATTAGAAGCTATAAAATGCGAATTCTAGCTCACAAGGCCAAGATTTTGCAAGTTTCCCTGAGTGACTTTAAATATGCATAACTTTATTTCATTAGACGAAACATTTGCTAAGTTAATATATGTTTTGACACCTTGATTGACTTTCCGCTGGTGAGAGTAGGAATAGAATTCTGACTTGACCGGGCGTGTTAAGCCCTAGCTTGTTCCCTTAACCATAGATAATCTAAAAATTATCGGCTAAGCATCTGCGGATCTCATTATTTGGGATTTTAAATTTGCAGAGATCGAGAAATGATAGAGTTACTTATGAGTTTAGATGCTAAGCGTGGAGTAGTTGGTTCTCTTTAGAGCCCATCGAAGGTACTTATGGCTTTTTGTTCCCACAAAATTGTTTCACCCCATATCTGTCTAAATAATTAGAGATGTTGAGTTTTTGGCGATAGTTAGTTCTTTATCTTCTTAAAAGAATCTTTGTTTTAAAAAATTGGGTACACGTCAAGGATCCGTAATAAATAAATGAGTAATAAGTGATAAGTGATAATGTAATAAGTAAAGTTGTGAGCTGCGGTGTCGAGATCGGACCCTTGGATCTTTAGCCGGGATTGAGTGAGGTCTTAGCCTAGCCAGCCGGGATTCTCATTTCATGAAGCCTATAGTCTTGGAATTACCCCGTGAAGCTCCGTAGTTCATAGCTCATACACGTAAAAGTCTAAGTTCTATTTCAAATATATATAAAAAAAAAAATGTTGAAAAATGAAAATGAAAAATCAAATGTATAAGTGAATAAAAATTCCTTGATGTGGACCTCATTTTTACGACAATGGTTCTTGAGGGAAGGCGGATAACTAATTATCGACTTAGCTTTGTATCTTTATCGGAATAAAAGTTATCGAAACGAGAATTTGAAGAAATTCATTTCTCACAAAAAAATAAAAATTTCTAGAGGAAATAGGAAAATGGGAACAAAAAGTATTTACACAAGTAACTTCCATGGGTAGTGTTAGCATCTAGAGTCATACGTAACAATGATTTCGGTTTTACGCTTAGTTTGGGACTTGTGAAAAATCAGGGACGATGTATTCTATCCGCATGGTCACTTCACGCTGTGTTGTGTTTTCTGCTCCGTGATCCTAACGTGTCGTTTGAAAAATGTTGGAGTTATTAATCGACATGAAAGTTCAACAAACCGTCATTCATAACCGGAATGTGCTTAATCATAATATCTATATGTGAATTAAAAGGTAAACGGGGCGTTTTTAGAATTAAGGCTTTCTTAATCTCTTTTGAGGAACATTGACTACTTCTTCTCTAATTGGTTTGTCTGAACTGTTTTAAGTTTCTTACGGTTAGTCATTCACAAGTGGCTAGCTTGTGTGAGATAACTTGACGGTTTGGACATATCAATGGTTTAGTAGAAAGAGATTGAAATCCTTGGTTTTAGGAGCGTGAGTTGATTGCATTGCGTGAGGACACGGCAATGGTTTCGTCTGGGGTATTTTGGTATGTGCTAAAACACATACCTTTTTGTTATCAAAACTGACCCAAATAACTAAGAAAGAGCCGTTTATTGCTAATATTTGTGGTTTTCTTGAGTTTGTGCTTGTGCAGGTATGGATATGTAAAAACACACAAAAAGAAGCCAAAACCGAAGAAAAACCGAGCACGAGAGAGAGAAGAGCTCATAAGCCGATGCCGGGATGCTATTTTATGGGATTCGGATGCTCAAAAGTCATTTTACGGAGTTCTAAGATAAAGATTGGGAGATTTCACGTTAAACCCGTCATTGTATCACATTTTCACAATTCACCCTTTCACTTTCCAAAAATTACTCAACAACCCCTCAACTTTATCATTGTGTCACTTTACACCCCTCACTTATCCATTTTTCCAAAGCCATCCCTCACATTTCATAATTTACACTTTTGGACCCTTGTTCTTGCAAATGTTACATAAGTGGTCCTAAGTGTATTAATATTAACACTTTACCTTTGGTCCAAAATAAATTAAACACAAACAAGTCACGGCCCACAATCCAAATCCAATCCAGTTAACACCATACCCGGCCACCTTTGATATCCAACCCGAGTACACCCTTTTACCCGCTTTTTAAACCCAAGTCAAAAGCAAATACCCGGTCAACAAGTTTGAGATATATTAAAATATCCAAACGCGCCCTTATTGCCCTGTCTTTCTTCCCCAGCCAAACGCACCCCTTTTCCACCATTTTACCACCTCCCAAACACCAACCTCGTACTTAGAATCTATCCTAACCTTCTAGAGCATCTGACCTGTCAGATAAAGATGACACGTGAACATTTGGAGCTCCTTGATTGGCTGTTACACCTCACTTGACGAAATGGAGCTTTATGATTGGTGCTAGTGACAGTGGATCCCAAGGGATCCCAAGGCTCATCAGCTCTGATATTTATACCCCTCTTGACTCACAATGTATCTTGTCCAATTCCTTAGGTTTTAGAGGAATTTTGACCTTTCCATTTCCTGTCATTTACTGTTTTAATAGCTTAGTCAAGTTTCTTTTCATTGTAATTTTAATGCTCTTATAATGTCACTTTATTAATCAAGTTTTTTTTCATTAATCCATTGTCAATTCGAGTTTTATGCAATCTTGTTTCAAATCCATCCAAAAGCTGTTTTACTGTTTCTTTAGGCTCATATAAGCTTAACAAAGCTTATATGAGTATCATGGTGTCTTAACTATTCTTAACTTTCAAACCTTCTTAAAAGTCAAATAAAGTCAACCTTAAAAGTTTAATGAATTTTAGAGTAAATGCTGTTTTTTAGATTGTTAAAATGATGAGTCTAAGAGTGTTTTGAATAGTTGGATTAGGTTGAGTAATGGTTTCAGAGATTTTCATAGGTTAATCAGTTTTGATAATGTTTTGAAGGAGTGTTTGGTTTAGTGCTAAAAACTATAATAGAGGTTCAAATATAAGAGTAGCTCAGCTTATTTAGGTTTGCCATAGTTGTTTATGTTCATATCTGTCATTGATTTGTGCTTGTCTGCATCAGAAGTCAACATTTCATATAAACTGTTCTTGTGCTCTCAACTGTTGAAATCAGTGGTTAAGTTTTTGCATATAGGTGTTAGACTTGATAAACCAGCTGGTATTGTTTTCATTTCATCAGTATTATATCATCTTTAGTCCAAATTTTGATCTCAAATCTCATTTTAGTCAAAATATCAACTGTTTTCCAAAGTCAAATCTGAGTCAAATGCCTGATTTATGCAGATCTTGCAGATGATGCACATTGCCCATTTCAAAGAGTTAGGGTCTGATTTTTGGTTTAGAGATAGTCTGGTTGGTGGTCTACTGATTTCAAGTGTTAGTTTTCATTTTGGCTTATTGGATAAGTAGTTACAGTAGCTTAAAGTAGGTACCTGTCCACTGTTCTGCATCTTCAGTCCACTGTTCCATTTATAGCATTTTGTTTTTGCCTCTACCTTCTTCATCACTAGTCCTTATGATCTGAAATTTTGGATATATAGTCTCTGGTTGGTGGTCTTGAGATCTCTACTTTTAGTGTTCTCTTTGGCTTATTGAATAAGCAGTTGCATCAGCCAAACAGTAGGGGTCAGTTAACTAATTTGCACAAGTAGCAGTTAGCATTTAATCTTGGTAGATCACTGATTTGAGGTTATGAGTAGCAGTAGATAGTTGCTTTAGAGTAGTTTTGATATAATCTAGCTCTTATAATCAGTTGGTGCTATTTAGAGCTTATTAGCTTAATTTCATTAGCTTATTTCATAGCAGTTTTCACATAAGCTCTATATTCTTCCACATAAGCCTATGTTTTCTTATTTTTCATAGCTTTAGAATAATAAATTAGAATTTCCCTGAATTTTTCATAATATTTGGTCACTGTTCAGTATTTTTCTTATTTAAAATCAGTTTTTAGCCATTTTTAAATAGCTTTAATTGCAATTAATTGAGAAAAAGTTCCAAAAAATAATTTTTCAATTTTCCCAGTTTAAGATAAATATAAAAAGCATAAAAAATATTTTTCCCTATTTTTCCTCTTTTATTTGGTATTTTTCATAATTTAAATTAGATTTAAATAGTATTAAATTCATAGAAAATAGAAAATTAATCAGAAAAATACAAAAATAGTTTTGAAAAGTCTTTTATGATATTTTAGATTTTTGAAAAGTAATTCCATAATTTTCCCCTTTGTTTTTATAATTTCTAGTTATTTAGTCTTATTTTTAAAGTTAATAATTAGTTTTTAATTAGAATTAAATCAAGAAAATTCCTAAAAAATAGTTTTAATTCATAAATAGTTTCCTAATATCATTTTTAGCATAAAAGTAATTTTAGGTTATTTTTAGGGTTTAGAATAGACGTAGTTGCTTTTTATTCGCGTTTCGTTTTAATCCCGTATTTACGTTTTAGTGTAGAATTGCTAGTTTGCCTTAATTCTTAGGTTTTCCCCATAGATTTTAGTTCCTTATGCTTTCCTTATCCCGTAGTTTAGATAACATCATATTATCCCCTTCTCTTATTCAAATCACAAAATTCGGGACGTGAGTTGGAAATTCCATTCAACCCTCGTTCGGAACGATCCCAGTGCTCAAACCTAACACGTTTGAGTTACCCGTATACTACACACTTATCATCTATTATTGATCAGTGTCCGAACCGTTTTAAGTTTCTTACGGTTAGTCATTCACAAGTGGCTAGCTTGTGTGAGTAAGCTTGACGTTGTTTCTTTCACTGTATCAATTTTTGGCGCCGCTGCCGGGGATTGTTCTGTTCACTGAATCAAAAATTGATACAGTGAAAGAAACAACGTCAAGCTTACTCACACAAGCTAGCCACTTGTGAATGACTAACCGTAAGAAACTTAAAACGGTTCGGACACTGATCAATAATAGATGAGAAGTGTGTAGTATACGGGTAACTCAAACGTGTTAGGTTTGAGCACCGGGATCATTCCGAACGAGGGTTGAATGGAATTTCCAACTCACGTCCCGAATTTTGTGATTTGAATAAGAGAAGGGGATAATATGATGTTATCTAAACTACGGGATAAGGAAAGCATAAGGAACTAAAATCTATGGGGAAAACCTAAGAATTAAGGCAAACTAGCAATTCTACACTAAAACGTAAATACGGGATTAAAACGAAACGCGAATAAAAAGCAACTACGTCTATTCTAAACCCTAAAAATAACCTAAAATTACTTTTATGCTAAAAATGATATTAGGAAACTATTTATGAATTAAAACTATTTTTTAGGAATTTTCTTGATTTAATTCTAATTAAAAACTAATTATTAACTTTAAAAATAAGACTAAATAACTAGAAATTATAAAAACAAAGGGGAAAATTATGGAATTACTTTTCAAAAATCTAAAATATCATAAAAGACTTTTCTAAACTATTTTTATATTTTTCTGATTAATTTTCTATTTTCTATGAATTTAAATCTATTTTAATCTAATTTAAATTGTGAAAATACCAAATAAAAGAGGAAAAATAGGGAAAAATATTTTTATGCTTTTTATATTTATCTTAAACTGGGAAAATTGAAAAATTATTTTTGGAACTTTTTCTCAATTAATTGCAATTAAAGCTATTTAAAAATGGCTAAAAACTGATTTTAAATAAGAAAAATACTGAACAGTGACCAAAAATTATGAAAAATTCAGGGAAATTCTAATTTATTATTCTAAAGCTATGAAAAATAAGAAAACATAGGCTTATGTGGAAGAATATAGAGCTGATGTGAAAACTGCTATGAAATAAGCTAATGAAATTAAGCTAATAAGCTCTAAATAGCACCAACTGATTATAAGAGCCAGATTATATCAAAACTACTCTAAAGAAACTATCTACTGCTACTCATAACCTCAAATCAGTGATCTACCAAGATTAAATGCTAACTGCTACTTGTGCAAATTAGTTAACTGACCCCTACTGTTTGGCTGATGCAACTGCTTATTCAATAAGCCAAAGAGAACACTAAAAGTAGAGATCTCAAGACCACCAACCAGAGACTATATATCCAAAATTTCAGATCATAAGGACTAGTGATGAAGAAGGTAGAGGCAAAAACAAAATGCTATAAATGGAACAGTGGACTGAAGATGCAGAACAGTGGACAGGTACCTACTTTAAGCTACTGTAACTACTTATCCAATAAGCCAAAATGAAAACTAACACTTGAAATCAGTAGACCACCAAACAGACTATCTCTAAACCAAAAATCAGACCCTAACTCTTTGAAATGGGCACTGTGCATCATCTGCAAGATCTGCATAAATCAGGCATTTGACTCAGATTTGACTTTGGAAAACAGTTGATATTTTGACTAAAATGAGATTTGAGATCAAAATTTGGACTAAAGATGATATAATACTGATGAAATGAAAACAATACCAGCTGGTTTATCAAGTCTAACACCTATATGCAAAAACTTAACCACTGATTTCAACAGTTGAGAGCACAAGAACAGTTTATATGAAATGTTGACTTCTGATGCAGACAAGCACAAATCAATGACAGATATGAACATAAACAACTATGGCAAACCTAAATAAGCTGAGCTACTCTTATATTTGAACCTCTATTATAGTTTTTAGCACTAAACCAAACACTCCTTCAAAACATTATCAAAACTGATTAACCTATGAAAATCTCTGAAACCATTACTCAACCTAATCCAACTATTCAAAACACTCTTAGACTCATCATTTTAACAATCTAAAAAACAGCATTTACTCTAAAATTCATTAAACTTTTAAGGTTGACTTTATTTGACTTTTAAGAAGGTTTGAAAGTTAAGAATAGTTAAGACACCATGATACTCATATAAGCTTTGTTAAGCTTATATGAGCCTAAAGAAACAGTAAAACAGCTTTTGGATGGATTTGAAACAAGATTGCATAAAACTCGAATTGACAATGGATTAATGAAAAAAAACTTGATTAATAAAGTGACATTACAAGAGCATTAAAATTACAATGAAAAGAAACTTGACTAAGCTATTAAAACAGTAAATGACAGGAAATGGAAAGGTCAAAATTCCTCTAAAACCTAAGGAATTGGACAAGATACATTGTGAGTCAAGAGGGGTATAAATAGCAGAGCTGATGAGCCTTGGGATCCCTTTCAGAAGAGCCTAGAAGTCCTTTTGTGGCCACACATTCATCCACTGTCACTAGCACCAATCATAAAGCTCCATTTCGTCAAGTGAGGTGTAACAGCCAATCAAGGAGCTCCAAATGTTCACGTGTCATCTTTATCTGACAGGTCAGATGCTCTAGAAGGTTAGGATAGATTCTAAGTACAAGGTTGGTGTTTGGGAGGTGGTAAAATGGTGGAAAAGGGGTGCGTTTGGCTGGGGAAGAAAGACAGGGCAATAAGGGCGCGTTTGGATATTTTAATATATCTCAAACTTGTTGACCGGGTATTTGCTTTTGACTTGGGTTTAAAAAGCGGGTAAAAGGGTGTACTCGGGTTGGATATCAAAGGTGGCCGGGTATGGTGTTAACTGGATTGGATTTGGATTGTGGGTCGTGACTTGTTTGTGTTTAATTTATTTTGGACCAAAGGTAAAGTGTTAATATTAATACACTTAGGACCACTTATGTAACATTTGCAAGAACAAGGGTCCAAAAGTGTAAATTATGAAATGTGAGGGATGACTTTGGAAAAATGGATAAGTGAGGGGTGTAAAGTGACACAATGATAAAGTTGAGGGGTTGTTGTGTAATTTTTGGAAAGTGAAAGGGTGAATTGTGAAAATGTGATACAATGACGGGTTTAACGTGAAATCTCCCAATCTTTATCTAGAACTCCGTAAAATGACTTTTGAGCATCCGAATCCCATAAAATAGCATCCCGGCATCGGCTTATGCGCTCTTCTCTCTCTCGTGCTCGGTTTTCTTCGGTTTTGGCTTCTTTTTGTGTGTTTTTACATATCCGTACCTGCACAAGCACAAACTCAAGAAAACCACAAATATTAGCAATAAACGGCTCTTTCTTGGTTATTTTGGGTCAGTTTTGATAACAAAAAGGTATGTGTTTTAGCACATACCAATGTTTAACTGATTTCAACAGATGAGCAAACAGGATCAGTCACCAAATTACGTTGACTTATGATGAAAATTGATGCAAGCTTGAGACAGGTTTGAATGTAAATGACCAAAGCAAACCTAAAACAACTTAACTACTCTTATATTATTACTTCTAGCTCATTTAAAATGCTAATCCAAACAGTCCTTAAGGGACTGTTTTGCAAGCAAGTTAAGCTAAAACACAAAGACCAGCTTATTCTAGTATCAAATCAGAACCACATACTGAAACAAAGCTAATTTGACAACAAACAACAAGATTGTAACAGATCTAATAGAGATGAATACTCCTACTTAATATTAAGCTAGAAATCAGATTTAGATCAAACTTACAAGGAATCCAGCTAAATTTTGAGCAAAGTAACAATACCAAAATACCAACCAACAACCAAATCCATCATTACAATCAACCCATATCCATTTCTAAACCAAAATCACCACCAGTTGACTTTCGTTGACCTGATCTTTTTGTGAATGTAAATGAGTGAGGTGAACAGTGATGGTGCAATTTAAGCTTACTAAAGCTATAATAAGCTGAAATAAGCCTATCCCATTATTCAACTTAGCTTATTGATCACTTTAAGTAAGAAATGCAAGATAAAATTTAGAAGCTTGGAACTTTTATTAAAACTGAAAAGGGGTTACAAGGAAATGGAAATACAATAAAAGCTTAATAAAACATTTAGAAAACTACTGAAAATTAAAGACAATAAGCTAAAATGAAAACTAGGATTGCACGACATAAAATGTCAGCCAAAGGGGGTCCTTTTATAGCCACAGGAGGTCTTGGATTCTTGATAAGAAGGGCCTAGAAGCAATTTGCAGCCACTCATTCACCCCATTGTCACTTCAACCAATCACTGCCTTCCAAATCCTTTGATGAGGTGTTTTGGCCAATGAGATTGTGCCATTTGTCCACGTGGCACCTTATCTGACACATCAGAGGTTCTAGAAGATGGATAAGATGCTAGTACGAGGTTTAGGAGGGTAAATGGTGTGGGTAAATGACTGTAAAAAGGGTGATTGGGATTGGGGAAGAAAGGGGCACTGTTTGGGGCGCGTTTGGTTATTTTATTATTGTTCAAATGGTTTGACCGGGTCATTTGCGTTGACCTGGGTTAATTATTCGGGTAAGTGGGTATTCGGGTTGGGTGGTAATAATAGAAGGGTTGGACGGGTTTGTTTATTGGACCGGGTGGGATGCATTTGGGCCGAATGTTTTGATATTGGACCTAGGCCGTGTATATTGGACTTGGATAAGGGATTAATAATGGATCCATGGCATATCTCAAGGACCAAAGATGTATAATCTGAATTTTGAGGGACCAAACCAGTAATTCTGAAAATCTCACTCAAGGATCACTTTTGCCAATCTTCAAATAAACCAGGGACTGAATTTGCAACTTTTTAAACTTGAGGGTGTTTTCTGTCAGTTGCTGAAAGTTCAGGGACTATTTCAGACATTTCTTCAAACTTTGATCAAATCTTCACAAATCATCCTCAGAGATTAGAAATCTTCATAAATGCATAATTCTGACCTTCCGGCTCAGCTTAAGCTCTCTTAATCTCTCGTGCTCGGATTTACGTCTAATTTGGTTCCTTTTTGCGTGTTTTTACATATCCGTACCTGCACAAGCACAAACTCAAGAAAACCACAAATATTAGCAATAAACGGCTCTTTCTTGGTTATTTTGGGTCAGTTTTGATATAGAAAAGGTATGTGTTTTAGCACATACCAACTGCCATATTCATGTTCATGTTCTTCTTCATGTTTGACTGTGTTGGTGCTTGATTTGATCTTGTTTCAGCTTTAAAACCTTAGTTTATGCTTGTCTTAATCTCTGTTTAAACAGATATAGGAATAGGTTGTTAAGCATGCTTATTAAGTAGTTTAAAGGGGTGTTTGGCTTAATGTACAAATCTGGTATGGAGGATAGTTTGCTGCATAAGATTATTTGCTTTAGGTTTGTTTAGGTCTAGTTCATTCATCCCTGTTCTCAATTTGCATCTGCATACACTTAAAGTCAACTTAGCCTTTAATCAGAACTTGTGATTTTATCAGATAGGTATAGTAGCTAATTAGGTTAGCACTAGGTTTAGATATCATCACACTAGCTTAATCAAATCTTATTTTAGCTTATTTCATAATTTAGATCAAATTAGAGTCACTAGAATCTCAAAAAAGTCAAACTTTCATAACTGTTTTCAAAAGTCAAAAAAGTTGATAAACCAGTTTTTACAAAACTTTGTGGAATTTTCATGGTCTGATTACTGAACCAAAATTGATAAAATTGGGATATGTTTGAGATGGGTTGGTCAAGATCTTAAAACTGATTTTTGTTGAATTTTGGAAAAGCTCTTGAATAGTGAAATCAGCTCCTGAATAAGCCCCTTATGCCCTGTTCACAATAGGTGTAAACTGAGTGTGATCAGGCATTCTTGTAGCCCTTGCACAGGACTCAATATAGCTTGTTAAGGTCTGATTTTTGGTTTAGTGGTTCTTAGGTTGGTGGTCTTGAGGACCACATATCTGGTTTTAACATTAGCTTACTGAATAAGCTGGTGCAGTAGCTTAAAGTAGGGCCTAGATCACTGATTTGCTTAAGTAGTTTGTTAGCTTTAATCTTGGTAGTTTGCTTATTAGAGGTTAGGATTAGAAGTAATTAGTTGCTGATAGTTAGTTTTAGTATAAATCATCTTCTGTAGCAGTTTGGTGGCTTATTGTGCTTATTAGCTTATTCATAATAGCTTATTCTTAACAGTTAACACATCAGCTCTCATTTCTCACACATAAGCCTAGTATTTTATATTTTTCATAGAATTAGAATAATATTTTAGACTTTTCCTGAATTTTTCATAATTTTTAAACTTTGTTTACTATTTTTCTTGATTTAAACTAGTTTTTAATCCTTTTTAATTAACTTTTATTGCAAATAAATCAGAAAAAGTTCCAAAAAATAATTTTTCAATTTTCCTAGATTAAGAAAATTATAAAAAGCAAAAAAATAAAGTTTCCAGATTTTTCTTAGTTTAAATTGTAATTTTTAGCATTTAAATTAGTTTTTAATAGATTTTTATTCATAGAAAATAGAAAAATCCTCAGAAAAATGCAAAAATAGTTTTGAAAATTCTCTTAGGATATTTTAGATTTTATAAAAATAGTTTCATATTTTTCCCTTAATTTTCATAATTTTTAGTATTTTAATTTAGTTTTAAAAGTTAATAATTAGTTTTTAATTTTAATAAATTCCAGAAAAATCTTTAAAAAAAATAGTTTTAATTCATAAATAGTTTTTAACTTGCATTTTTTTAGAAAACAGTTTTATAATTTTCACTTTTGTTTTCATAATTTTTAGTATTTTTAATTAAGTTTTAAAAGTTATAAATTAGTTTTTAATTCAAATAAATTCCAGAAAATTCATAAAAATTAGTTTTAATTTTTAGTTAATTTTCAAATATCATTTTTAATTAGAAAGTAATTTTAGATTATTTTTAGGACTTAGAATAGACGTAGTTGCGTTTTATTCGCGTTTCATTTGTGTAATTTAGGATTCCCCGTAGTTTAAATTCCCGTAATTGATTTCCCATTCGCCGTAGTTTTAATATAATCAAAAATCCAAAACATCGAGCATTTTAATAACGAACCAATAACGACGTTGCCCATTCACACCTCGTTGGGAAACGACTCGGATTTCCTAATCCGTATCACTATCACTCACGGGTTTGATTCATTATCCTTTTTCCTAAAGGGATTTTAAATCACTACTTGTGGTTATTTTTGATATCGATATTGTGGTTTTATCCATACACACACACCCCTGAACTTCAACGAATCAGAGTTCATAGCCCCACTTTCTATTACTTAATTGTTTTACAAACCCTTGGGGGAGATACATGCTTTATTTTAAACCGAACACATTGCTTTCAAAATGTATGCTTATCTGGTTGTTTTATTAGCACTAAGTTACCGCATTTGCCAAACTTAAGTCCCTAAATCATGAATCATTAATCACTGGAGAGAGTGGGCGCGAATATTGTGAATAGATCTATTGGGATTGACGAATCCCGTTTGTGTTGACCGGGTAGGCAAACAAATGCACTATATTTGAGTAACATTTGGTAAAAATGGCAATTTTACCTATTAGGGCTGGTACCAACAATTTCACAAATTAAATTTGGAACACGTTAACGCCTTGGTTGCATGATGCTTAGTCTAATAATAACTATTTTGTTTTCAAACCATTGGTGTGAGTCTATAGCTCACACTACAAACATAATGTGTTCAACCATCAACCAAACTCTATGAATTTCACTCAACCTTTGTGTTGACAGTTTTAAGCATGTATTTCAGGTCCATAATGTTGGAAGCTGGCACGGAAGGGCAAGGACAAGATCAAGAAGGCTATAAATATTTTATCATTCACAAAACATCAAAAAATTTATATTGATGTATTTTGTAAACAATGGAACCAACTGGGACCTATTTTGTAAACTCTGATATATTTGAATGATAAATTTTTCTTAAAACTACTCCTTTAGAGATTGTTTTCTATTCTTATGACTGTTGTGCCATCGAGTAACACCCAGTTTGAATTCCGCTGCATATTACGAAATTGGGGGTGTTACAGATTGGTACCAGAGCCATAGTTATAGAGAAACGAGTCTAAATTGAGACTTAAACTATAAATACTTTTACAAACAAAAACATTTTATAGCCTTCCGTTCTCCGTGCCTTCCATCCTCTAGACGATTATGGACTTTTAAGACATGTTATAATAACACTAACATATTAGTATATTGATATATACACACTTGGCACATTTGAACATTTTTTTATAAACATTGAGTTTATTTTGACATCATATCCTTTTTGTAGACACTATGTCTGTACCTGCATCTCCCGATTACGTTCCGGCATCACCCGAACAATTTTTAAACATTCTAGATATTCCAGAACTTGATTTTCCCAATATCAATGATGACTACCTTGATGCCGTCGATTACGATGATGAACCACACGAAGATTTGGCCGACGAAGAAGAAGAGGATCCGGTTGTACCAGATTCTCCCGAATATAATGTTCAAGATTGGGTTGAACCCGAGTTTGATCAAGAGGTGGACTATGCATATGATATAATACCATTATCACCTCCTCCTGCCTCGGAAACCTCTTCCGAACCTAATCTTACTACTCCTACTCAAGGACCAACATCCACTTATGATGATGGTGGAACCTCCTCGGCAATGGCCATGAAACCCTCTCCTCAATACGACTTATATTGCCTTAAAAGAAAATGCACCGAACTGCAAGGCATTACTGAAACCCTATCGCAAGAAATGAAAGTACGTAAAGCAGAAATTGCTAAAGCTCAAGATGAGGCTGAAAGAGCCCGAAAACACCTCGATATATATATCCTAGAAGAGAGCTATGTCGAGGAATGACGAGAAAAGAAACAAGACATAGAAATCAAAAGACTCAAACATCAATTAACATCTGCTCAAATCAGTAACGACTTTGCAAGAATTGATCAAAACAGGCTAGAAAGAGAGCTATACCAAGTACGATCATGGATTGCAAATACACACCCTGATATGTGTCGTATGGACATTAATAGTATTGTTGTTCTTACTATCAAAATGGATTCTCAACCACAACAAGAACCATCAAGCCCGAAATTGATTAGCGTATTAGTAGTAACCTTTTGTAATCAATAAACTGATTTGACTCAGTTAGAAAACTCTATGTAAACCATGTAATAGCTAGTAGTAGTAAAACGTTGTAATTACTAAACTGAAAGTATCAGTTAGTAAATTTTGAAGAAGCTTGTAATAAGTTTCGATTTTGTAAATCAATCAACGTTATATGAATAAAAACTCTTGTTTTATGCTATCATGTGTTATGGTTTAAAACTCCAAACTTTATTATTTCTAACTTTTCCCACCAAAAATCATGATCTTTTTATAACTCACGATATATCTTTTATATAATTGATAGAATCATGGCGCCAAAGAAAGCAAAAGAACCTCAACCAATGACTCCAGCTGCCATTGAGCGAATGATTACTACCCGAGTGAATGCGGCAATTAACGCTGAATGAGTAGCCATAGCCGCGGAAGCTTCCGTTGCCGTTGAAGCTGCTGCACTGCCGCTGAAGCCGCCGCTGCCGCTAAAGTCGCCGCAGCCGCTGAAGCCGTTGAAGTCGTCACTGCTACTGAAGCCGCCGCAGCTGCTGAAGTCGCCGCTGCCTCTGAAGCTGCCGCAGCCACTGAAACTGCCGCTGCCGCTGAAGCTGCTAGGCTTGCTGCAGCTAGTGCAACTAGAGGTTGCTCATACAAAGAATTTATGAGTTGTAAACCCACAAATTTCAAGGGTTCAGAAGGAGTCGTGGGTTTAACTCGCTGGTTTGAAAGAATGGAGTCTGTGTTCTCAATCAGCAAATGCGCTGAAAGTGACAAAGTTCAATATGCCACTTGTACACTACTGGATCAGGCATTATTATGGTGGAATGCATTTGCTCAACCAATAGGCATCACGAATGCTTATAAAATCTCTTGGGTTGCTCTAAAGGGTTTAATGATCAAGGAGTATTGTCCTCATAGTGAAATACAGAAGTTGGAAGTGGAGTTCTGGAACCACGTTCTCAAAGGTGTTGACATCACAACTTACAACCGCCGATTTCAAGAATTGGCGATACTATGTCCATCAATGGTTCCAACAACTGAAAAGCTGTTAGAGAGATATATCTGGGGACTTTGATACGCGTACAACACGCGTTCGAGGTCAAAGGAATCTTCCTTTTCTTCGAGCAAGTTTTTCAACCACCTAGGCAGTGAACCTAATCGTTGTAGTGTAGTATTAGGGTAAGCCTCGGGATTGATATCGTTCTCTAGGGGAATAGGATTGCTAGTTAGAAATTACTACGCTAAGGTTGGGGTTGAGGAAGATTATTTTTTATCTTTTTTATATTTTTTAGAAAATTGAAAGTACGATCTCGGGGTATTGGATTTGGAGGGTGGTATTTCTACCGATCACTCTACTATTCTAATTATCTAATTAACTAAGCTAAGGAGTAGTCTATGTCTAATTGATGTGTGCCCGTATGATGATTAAAGATGTGTTTACCTAGATGCTATTACTCCCTAGTTATCTCCTATTGATGGTTGAATTGTCACGTCCTTATTCTTAATGCGTTGTGTCTTCTAAGGTCGTATAGTATGCTTTTTTCTCTAAATCTTTGAGACTACCTTAAGGTTATTTCCTACAAAATCTCCAGGATTCATAAACTAACTCTAAGGTTATCTTTGGATTTTTAGCCTACAACAACTCTAGGCGATTATAAACTAATGTTCACAAAGATTACTCAAGCATTAAAAACACAACGATGGCCTATTGCAATCCTAGGCTAATTACAATTAAGATAAGAGACAACCAATCAATATTCAATACCTAGGTTTCATAGATCTAAGCAAACACACAAGTAAATTAGCCGGACATGGTGAACATGCAAGCATACACACATACAATTGAAGACATAATTAAATCAATGAAGTAAATTACTTATCTTGTTGTAAAATAGGGTATAAGAACCCTAAGATACTGCCCAAGACAGCCAAAAATCGTTATTAGGGGTTTTACTCCACAATTCTACCTCTCTAAAAAGTCTAAAAATTTGAATTCTATATATAGAGTTACAACTGTGACGGCCCTTTAATTGTGACGCCGTCGGATCGCCACCATTAGGGTTTTGTCTTGACCAAGTCAACTTTGTGACGGCGTCACCTTGCGGTTGTGACGTCGCCGGCTTCATCTTCTGACGCCGTCGGAATCTGAATCTAGGCCGTCTGAGTAGTGACTCCCTACTCTTTAAAGCCTGACACCGTCAGGTACAAAATAGCAATTTCACTTTTGAGCCGTCGTAATTATAGGGACGGCGTCGCCCTTTATCTGTGACGTCGTCAGGTGCGTTTCCAGCAGCTTGAGTGTCTCGATCTTGACTTTGGCCATTTTCTTCACATATTCACGCCTTTTCATCCGAATAAGTGTCATTCCAACATTTTGCCTTCAAGAGACCTAAAAAGTGAAAAAGAACGAAATTAAGCAGTAACGGATATAAAAGTGGTCGATTAAGGGCTTAAATGACCCCTCAAAAGTGTACCTTTTAAATCCTTATCAAATATCCCTATACTTGGTATTTGCTTGTCCTCAAGCAAATGTGCTTTTGGCCAATCAATTTATAAGTTAGGGTCATGAAGCATTAGTTTAGAACAATTCACAACAAGTATAAGCCCCGCAAAAGTCATAACAAGCACGGAAATTACATACTAGCACTTCACAAGTGGTGTTTGGATACTCTCATTGTTAGGACCGATTATATGGTTGATTTAGTGAATCGGGAGGTCTTGGAAGATGGAAGAACACCATCTTCAAGTTAGAGAGATAAAGTAGAGAGAGAAGGGAAAATACTATGTGTTTATTATTAAGGAAAAGGAAATTACACACACTAGTCTCACCCCTCCATGGAAGTATGGAGGGGTATATATACCCAAAAACATACAACAATGGGAAATTGACATAACAAGCCCATGTGTTTAAGGTAACAAAGATAGAAAATGTAATCCCATCAATGTCGTTCCATTTACGAGTTCGGAGCGATTCCAACAATCTTCACCCAATGGGACGACGTAAGGGATTACTTACAACATTTCCTACAAGTATAAAAAACAAATAAAGAAAGGTCTTCATAAGCTCTTCAAGTGCTGAGGATGATGAAAGTTTACGCTCTTTGTCTTCTTCTTGTACCTCGACTTGAGAACCGTTTTCTTCACTTGTAGGCAAATGATGTAATATGCAAAAATTAGATTAACTTCCCCCCAATTCATGCTGCATGTCTTTAGCAGCTTCTCCGTACACTCCTTTTTGGCGAAGTTTCTGAATCAACTTCCCCCCAAACTGACAACCGTCTTTAGCAGATTCGAAACTTTGATGTAGTAAACATTTCCTCTAACTTTTGAAGTTTTCAGTATGCAGCGGAATTTGTAGATGAGCAGTAAAACACACAAGGTAAATCTGACTTATTGCGGAAAATCCGTTCGGGGGTAACATGTAAGAAATCAACAAGATCTTCTCACATATGTAGATGCTTCACACCAAACAATCCGCGAAAGACGAGATGAAACGAATTCCCCCTGAATGTTGCGGTCTATCGAGATAATAGTTACTTGTGAATATGCAATTACTCGATAAAGTAACCATGTGTAAGGCATCATAACATCATATTTAGGTAACTTCACGCACGATAACTCTGTGAAAGTGAGACGATAACACCAACTTGAGAAATTTGCACCACATATCGTCTCATTTCTTCCCCCTAATTGAAGAAATTCACGAAGGGAAACGGGTTTTCGAAAAAAAATCCAAAAACATCAAAGAAGCAATGAACACCTATACTCTCTTCCCCCCGATGTTTTCAATGAATCAGAATCATACACCACATATGTTGATGATGAATTGGAGACAGCAAAATCATGTATGTCCAAGTAATCGAACAATTGTGAAGTACCATAAATATTATGTGAGAATCAATTGCTGATAAGACTTCTCTACTCGTGTATACTCTTCTCAGCTAACTCTTTACCGAACCCATTATCATTCTGACGGCTTTTTGTAGTGACTACTGATGGAGAAAATCCAATATGATGAACTTGAGACTGAAGTAAAATAACCCGAACTTGTGACTTAAACATGCACTATTGTCAGACGAAGAACCCTTTTTCTTATGACCATCGAAAAAGGGTAAACTTAAAGTTTCTCAAATTATCCACAGCTTTGTGTGACACTTGAGCACAACAACGTAACTCCTTAAAAGTGATAGCTATACACTGTGAGCACAACAACGTAACTCCTTACATCAGGTATAACTAGACAACTCAAGTCTTTGTCATTCGTAACGGTTAAAGCTCGAACAAGGATCTCGAAGAATCATGCATCCAACCAACCCCGATATCTTCAGACACTAAGTACACGCACCCGTGATATCCCTCTTCAACCTCAAATAAATAATAATGAATTCACGCCGTAATCACATCTTGTGGTTAAATGCCCAAAACTAGCCTTCGTTAAAGGTTTAAATGAACTTTGATAATAGTTTCCCAATCTTGTCAAAATTGTATCCCCGTGAAAATTATTATACCAAAATACCACCCATTTTTGTCAAATAAATTATGTCAAGGAATAAATAAATGTAATGAAACTAACATTTGAGAAAAGATTTTAGTCCAAGTTATTTGACATGTCCGATCCATATTTGATAATTTGTTTCAACCCAAACCAATATTGGAAACATATGTCAATCCATGGAACCAGATAATAGGGCCCAAAGAAAATCAGATCAAGCCCAATGAAAGTCCAATATTAAACCGATCCAACTCAAGCCTAATCACCCGGATATAAAAGACTACACATACTACCCTAATCCTTCACAACCCTAAATCAAAAAAATGCAGACATAATATATGCACCCCCCCCCCTCCAAACTCATCTCTCCCATCTCAAATAAACTCTTTCCCCCATCAATCATGTATCTCTCATCAGAATAACAAATACGAAGCATCATCAATACAATTAGACTACTTTTTCATATCCAAGGTCTCGACCCACGAAACACAGGTAGGTAAACGTTTTTGTGTTCTTTGATTTTGTAAGCCGAACAACAAAAAAAATGAAACATAATTGTTTTAATTTTTCTTTGGAAGTTCGAATATTAAAAGAATCTGATTGATTCATATAATGATCTATGATGAGCTCGTGTTTTTCTATCCAAATAAATTGGTTATGTACCAAAAAACAGGAATCTGAGATCTTTTTCATTTCGTGTGTTTGACTACCAAAAGGTTTGATGAACTTTGATTGACACGAAAAGAAAAAAATGAAAAACTGAGATCAATTGAGATGCGTTTGATTCTGTGGCTGTTGAACTTTTGGCGAGGAGTATGGGATAGGTTAGTGAAGATGTTGTTAGTTGTGGGGTTGTATTTGTTTTAGGTCTATAAGTTTTTTTTTTTCTGTTTGTTAAATTAATATGGACCAAGGATGGTTAACAACCTGAGGTCGTGTGTTATTTGGTATGTTTGGTTGTGGTCAAGGTCTAAGTAGTCTCTTCATCATCTTTATCTCTGGTTACTTTACGCGTAATCTTATCCGTAAACATGCCTTACGCGTAACCATGGTCTTATGCGTAAACCAGAAGCCCTTTATGCGTAACCCAGTTGCTTATGCGTAAGTTACCTTATGCGTTAACGATTCTTAGGCGTAAACCAAAAAGAGTTATGCATAAATCAAAGTCTTACACGTAAACAAAGTTAAGCCTAAACAGTTTAGGCGTAAGCTTTACGCGTAGTTCCCTTACGAGTAACTTTCCAAGCTACTCGTAAACAATCTGAAGATCCTTGGGTGTAGAACTAGGGTTTTGACCCATGTTGACTTTTTTCCGGCGATGTATTCCGACCAAAAATCTGTCCAGATTCATAGTAACCCAGAAAAAACACTGCATAAAAAACTCTTCTTTGACCCGTGTTTGACCATGAGAACTTGACCAGAGTACATGTAAGATTCACGGTTTGGTACCAAAAACTGCCACTAAAATGAAAAAACTGACTTGGACAAGCAAGAACAGCTTTTGACTAAAAAGGAGCTTTTGACTAAAAAGGATATTATTGTGGCATATTTTGACCAAAAGGATACATAAAAAAATTTTGTATAAAACTGCTAAACACAAAAGTATATGAAAGGTTAAAAAGCTTAGTTTTAACAGATTTTACAAGAACGATTTTAACAAGATATATCACCAAAAATCAACCAATGATAAAACTGACCTTGCTCTTGATACCAATGTTAGGACCGATTATATGGTTGATTTAGTGAATCGGGAGGTCTTGGAAGATGGAAGAACATCATCTTCAAGTTAGAGAGATAAAGTTGAGAGAAAAGGGAAAATATTATGTGTTTATTATTAAGGAAAAGGAAATTACACACACTAGTCTCACCCCTCCATGGAAGTATGGAGAGGTATATATACCCAAACACATGCAACAATGGGAAATTGACATAACAAGCCCATGTGTTTAAGGTAACAAAGATAGAAAATGTAATCCCATCAATGTCGTACCATTTACGAGTTAGGAGCGATTCCAACACTCATAGTCTCATCTCTCGGGTGTATATGAAATATATCAAATTGGAAATGGAAGATAAACACTCATTAACCGGTCCTAGTACATAGATTACCATAGGCTTGAGACTAGATCAAACCTCCATCGCTTTGGTGTAGGCACCTAGGAAAAGCTATCCAAGAGGTCTGGTTGGATAGGCTATTTAGTGGTGGCAGGTCAAAAATCTTTATGTTACAAGCATGAGAAGAATGGTGTTGCTAAGCCAAGACTCGACACTCTAAACTCTAGATAACTTTGAAACAAACAAACATAAATTTAAAGATAGATGTAGGATGGTAGCCCGTGTGTTTTTTCAATATATATATATATATATATATATATATATATTATTTTCTTCATACACTTTTACTCTACCATCCTCTACGATAACATCAAAATAATAGGGATTTATAGGCACATCCATACACTTGAGTTTTTATCACTCTAACACTAATTTGACCCGAATCGAAAAGATCAAAACACTTGGAGTACACTATTACGTAAATAAAGGGAATTTGAATTTAACGTTCCTTCCCGTCACTTCATAAAATTTAACTTTTCCCATGAGTCCCAATCGTCCTAAAACTGTGTACAAAGGATATGACTCGACTTAGCAACTTATGCAAGTAACTAGATAATTGAACAAAGTGTTTATAACAATAATGCACTAAAAGTGAGTGCATATAAGGTAGGCTAAGGCGATTTGGGTGTACATTTGGGGGTGGATTGTAAAAAATGCTCTTCATTGATATTCCGGAAAACCGAAACATCACGAGAACCGCAAAAAAAATAGGCTCTGAGGGGTTAACTAGGGGTATCGTGTACTAATGATGAGTGCAACGCAAGGGTGTGGGGGGAATTACTCAACCGATGTGGAAGAAGTATTTATAATACGGGTATCAAACAAGGGTTATCCTAATGCCTCTTATCATTTAGTTATTCCTAACTACACAAGTGTAGTCTCACTAGCAATCTTGGGATGCATCACAAAACAATTTCTAGAATCTATTATACTACCGGTACACTCTCTAAGCATTAAAGGTGAATGCTTTAATTCCTACAAATCTAAGGGCGAACCTCACATTTTTGGGGTGGAATTTGAGTGGTAAAGGGTTTTGTGCTAGTCATATAACTTCCTATCCATGAGACGCTTTATTAAGACTAATGGCCCACTCCTACATGTCATGAAAATTTTTAAATTTGGTGCCAAAATTACCCTAACCGATATTTCTCATGGTTTATTACATAAATGAACTTGGACAAGGCAAATAGTCAAGGATAAGCATAGTTTCAAAGTTCCCGTTTTATTCTCCTTCCCTACACTTAAACTGAACATTGTCCCCAATGTTCCCTGAAAGTATCAAAGTTATGATAATGGAATGTAATTAAAAGAGAAAGAAACTAGTACTCCCCTGATTAGCTCGGTAGGATCCGTGTGAAGTAGTGGTTAAATTCTTCTTCAAGAAGAATGTATGCATGAAAATCTTGTTGGGATATAAAGTACTGAAGAAAGTCAAAGTACTGCTTAATGAAAGTCAAAGTACTGCTTGTGTCAAAGTACTGCAAAGGCTAAAGGATTACTATATCGTTTATGGAAAGCTATGTAATTCTAGAATATTCTTAGTTTAGAATTAGTATTACTTATCGTACAAGGATTGTAATTGTAAACCGACTAGGGTACTCCTTATGCCTATAAAAGGACCCCTAGATTGGCATTAGTGGTACGCAACATTAGAGGATATTAGAGATACGACTTACATGCAAGTACGATATTAGAGTTATTAGGGTTGTTAGTGAATCTGTATAACAAGCAGGTTCAAAGTTTTAATATAATCGTTGAAGTTTAAAGTTATTCTTCGTAGCTTTATTGAAGTAGTTTCCGCATACCTAATAGAGTAATATCAGTGTTTCATTGTTAGTAATTTAGGATTTATCCAAGGTTGCTAAACCCTTACAAGCTACATAGTTAGTTTGGTCAGAGTATATCGATCCAACAAGTGGTATCAGAGCTTGTGTGGAAACTCTGATTAAGAAGAAACTCTTAAAACCGATTTCACAACAAACCCTAAAAGATGTCGACTGAAGCTGCACCACTCCCATCCATCACCTCACTCAGAATTCCTATCATCAAGAAGGAGAATATGATCTCGGAGCATGAAGATGAGGCAGTACATTGCTATACGCACCATGCACTGTGGGATGTAATTGTCAATGGTAATGTCGTTCTTGAAGAACCTGTAGAAGTTCCTGGACAACCTAAACCACCTCAGCCTACCTTGCCAGCAGCTAAAAAAGAAATCAAGATAAGGCTCTCAACATACTACTGTCTGCTATTCTTGATGGTCACCTGCTAAAGTTTCATGATGCTAAGGATGCAAAACAACTATGGGCTGCTATCAAGACAAGATTTGGAGGTAATGATGCTTCCAAGAAGATGCATAGAAAACTGTTGAAGCAACAATTCGAAACATTCACTGTTGGTGAAAGAAAAGGTCTTGATGCTGCCTATGACAGATTCCAAAATCTCCTTAGTATGCTAGAGTTATATGAAGCAAAGGTATCTGTTGAAGATGCTAATTTGAAGTTCTTAAGAAGTTTGCCATCCGTATGGCATGTGGTTGCTACTATGATTAGAGGACAATCTAGTTTGGATACTATGGACTTTGATGATCTATACAATAATTTAAAGGTGTATGAGCATGAGATGAATGGTCAAACAAGTTCAAAATCTCACAGTATTGCTTTTGTGTCTTCTGAAAAGAGAGGTAGTATTCCACTAAAAGTACTGCTTATCCTATTCAAAGTACTGTTGGTGAAAAACAGAATATTTGCACAACTATGACTACTACCACCTCATCACCATCAAACACCATCAACTCTGAAGATGTTGTATGTTCCTTCTTTGCTCAACAAGCCACTTTACCTGTTACTTATGAAGAAGATTTGTTGCAAATTGATGAGGATGATCTAGAAGAAATCGACATAAGATGGCAAGTTGCCATGATCACTGCAAGGATCAAGAAGTTCATGAAGAAGACACGAAGAGGTGTTGATTTCAAACCCAAACAGGATATAGCATTTGACAAATCCAAGATTGAATGCTTTAATTGTCAAAGAACTGGACACTTTGCAAGAGAATGCAAGTTTGCTAAATATCAGGCAAATAGGATGATTGAGAAACCCAAGCTTGAAATAAGGGAAGTTCCAATTACTGAACCAAAACCAAAAGCTTTGGTTGCTCAAGAAAATCTATCAGAGGTTGACTGGAGTGCTGAATTTGATGATGAACCAGTAACCTACTCTATGGTTGCAATGGAAGAGTTTGACTGGAGCACAACTTTTGATGAGGAACCAGGATTTGCTGCTTTGGAATCAAGAGATGGCCTTGGAATCTTTGATTAGAGCATGGAAAGTGAAGAAGAACCTGTTCTGCTCGCTATGGTAGCTACTTCACCAAGTTCACCTACTATCTCTGAGGTATGCTCTAAGTGTAATGATTTTTATCAAAAAGTGCTTAAAGATTATGTAACTGAAAGAGATAATTGTAGAAGGGCTAGGTCTGAGGTAGCTAGTTATCAAATAACTTTAGAGTCAATGGAAGCCAAAATAATCACTCATGAAAATAATGAAATGGCTTGGGCAGCAAAATATGAGCAACAAGATTATCAATTAAAATTGAGTGAATGGAAGTTAGGATGTAAGGTTTTTGAACTTGAAAAGATGACTAAAGAAAGGGATGAATTGTTAGAGAAATTTGCTAGTTGGAAAGAATCTGGCCTTTCACATGTTAGTTTTGTTGAAAAACAAAAAAGAGCACACATTAAAACTGGCCTAGGTTTTGGTATGGATTTTAGCAGTACAGAAGAGAACCCACCTAGTGATAAGGAACAAATTGATTCAGAGGAGATAACCACTAGTGATGATGAACTCATTAGCTCAGAAGAAAACACATCTAGTAATGAGGAATCAATTAGTCAAACACCTCCTGAATTTAAGAAAGACAAGGGTTATAATGCAGTTCCTCCACCAACTCGTAGTTTTCAACCACTTAGGACAGATGTTTCTTGTTTTGGAGTAGACAATTTAGAGTTTAGGAAAAAGCTTATTGGTCAATCTAATTCAGGTCCATCTAGTTCTGAATCCCCAAAAGAAACAGTTGAGAAACCTAAGGATGATAATGTTAAAAGCTCAGCAGTACCTTCATTTCAAAGTACTGCTAAACATTCAGCAGTACCTTCAAGAAAAACTTTTCAAAATACTGCTAAATCATTTTGGGATAGGTTTGGTCATTCACCAAAAAGTCAGGATAGTTTTGGTCATAGAACTAAAGGAAGAAATTTTGGGAGTATGGGTCAAAAATTATGCTTTGTGTGTTATAGTGGTGATCATTTGATTAAGGACTGTGACTTTCACTCAGAATATTTAAGCAAATTCCCAAAGACCACATCTACCAACCATAAGCCAAGGGAGAATAAACTAGTTTGGAATCATTCACATAGGGTAAACCATAGTAATTTCTCAAAAGACTATAGGTACCCTCACCAGAAAAGATCCTTTTCCAAACCACCAGTACCCTCAAGCAACACTTTTCAAGGTACTGGTAAGTCAAAAGTTTCTCAAGAAGTACCTTCTCAAAGTACTGCTAGGTTTTCACTCAATCAAGGTACTGCTAGCACTTTTTCGAATGGAAGCCATAGGAGATCCAATTACTATCGACCTAGAAGGCATTACACCTCAAATAGAGTACCTAGATCAAAGAAATCTACACAAAAAATTAAAACCAACTGGGTTAAGAAAGAAAGTATTGATGGGGAACAAACAGTACTTTCAGCAAGTTTTGTTGAAAAAGAAAAAGAGATTTTTGTTGAAAAAGAGAGTTTTATTGAAAAACCAACACATGTTTTGGAACAAACGAAAATAATTGATCATGTTTTCAAAAACAGTGGAGATTACATACTTAAAGAATTTAAGTATGTCACTCCACAAGGGGAACACAAGTCAGTAATGGCTTGGGTTCCTAAAAGAAACTAACTCTTTCATCTTTGTGCAGGGCAACCCAGAAGAGGAGCTTAAAGATCATTTGATTGTTGATAGTGGTTGCTCTTGAAGCATGACAGAGACAAAGAGAGTCAGATTTTAGATCATATTTTGGAGGAAGAGTTACATTTGGGAATGATCCTAATGGAGGTAGAATTACTGGGAAAGGAACCATCAAGACAGGAAGCATAGACTTTGAGAATGTTCGTTATGTAAAGGAGCTCAAATTCAACCTTTTGTCAGTATCTCAGATCTGTGACAAGAAGCACCCTGTTTTATTCACTGACACAGAATGTCTTATTCTTTCCCCTGAGTTCAAGCTTGTTGATGATCACTTGGTGACACTGAGAGTACCAAGAACCAATTATGTATACAGTCTAGATTTGAAGAATCTTAATTCTACTGAAAGAGCAACATGTTTAGTAGCAAAGGCAACACTTGAAGAAGCACATCTATGGCATAGAAGATTAGGTCATGTGAATTTCAAGAATATCAACAAGTTGGTTAAAGGCAATTTAGTTAGAGGTTTACCTTCCAAAACATACAAGAAAGATCATTCATGTTTGGTATGCAAGAAGGGTAAACAACACAAAGCTTCATGCAAGAAGATTGAGGAAAGAACTATTAGAGAACCTTTAGAGTAGTTGCACATGGATCTGTTTGGACCTGTTTCTGTTGCAAGCTTAAACAAGAAGAAGTACTGCTTAGTTGTAACAGATGATTGTAGTAGATTTAGTTGGGTCTTTTTCTTGAGATTTAAAGATGAAACCTTTGATGCTATTCATGATCTTATAATAGCCCTTGAAAATCAATTAAGACTCAAAGTAAGAGGTATTAGATGTGATAATGGGACTGAATCAAAAACAAGTTTATGGATGAATTTTGTGTTCCAGAGAGGAAGAACAGAACATTGATAGAAGCAGCCAGAACAATGCTTGCAGAGAGGAAGAACATATATATATATATATATATATATATATATATATATATATATATATATATATATATATATATATATATATATATATATATATATATATATATATATATATATATATACATATATACATACTAGCCGTGTACCCGTGTGATTTTATTTTTTGGCGATAGTAAGGTTTTTCCAATGCATTACTTTTAAAGAAGGAAAAAAAATGTCCAACAGAGGTTACTAATTGGAAATTAGTTTGTTTTTTTTATTTACGCATTTAGTAACATAATAAAAAGCTTTTATAGCAGGGTGCCTACGCGATTATATATTTTTCATGATGCTGACTTAACACATGGAGATAACTTAAGGGAACAACTTTACCGCACAATGTTGCTTTAAAAAATGGCAGACTTGCATCACGATGCAACGACGATACGGATGCAATGTTCAACGATATTGTTATTCGTTTAGGGCGTGTAATATTATATATCGTTTAAACATACAAGGTTTTTAAAAAGAGCGGTTTTAGCACCATCTAGTGGTGTCTATATTGCTAAGTTGCAGTGGTAAATGGTGGTCCATTGCGTGGTCGAAAAATGTGGTGTCAGAAATTATGACTACATAAAAGATTGGTTTATATGATCCGCTTAATGATTTGTAAATTTTATTTAGATGATTTATGTATTATTCTATTATACCATGTGATATATTAAGTGTACTTTTAAGTAAATAGTATTTTAATAATATCATTAATGAATTGTAAAATTCATTTAGTAAGATATAAATGATAAAATGATTTATTCATTATTGTTATATACCGTTTGATATATTAATTGTACTTTTGATTGATGGGGTATTTTAATTATATAATTAATGATTTATAAATTTCTGGTGTCCGTGCAATTGATGTCTGATGCTCAATTCCCACTTTCTCATAGTAATCTCGAAGAATTTGTGTCACACCCCCAATTTACCTGTTTTGGAGCGGAATGGAATTCCTGGGGATTGACTGTCATAGCATCACAATCACAGTTATATTGAACGACCTAAAGTGTCGTTTGGAAAATACATCGCTTGATTTAATAAAAACATTCAGAGTTACAAAGAGAGGACCCAAATGAAAGTTACTATGTGCAGAAAATAAGTTTGATACAAGACAAACGATGTTTTTAAAGTATATAAATTCCATGTGAGACGCGTCGTCACCGCGACTCTATGATATGTCCACATGCATGCCATGAAGTGAAAGCCTTAGTAACCTGAAAATACATTGCTAAAAGTGTCAACACAAAGGTTGAGTGAGTTCATAGAGTTTATGTATATGCATAATACGACTACCACAAGTATAAGTTTGTATGACAATAATGTCACAAAAATGATACAATTGCTATAAGTCCATGACACCGAAGCTTGACTGATGTTCGCCCCAACAGAGTGTTTGCCAAACAACTCAAATAATGATTAAGAAATGAAATGCATCCGTCCGGTTGGAATCCTCCAACCCGGATGGAGGTGTCACCCTCGATAGATCTATCCACTCACCCTCGCTTCTATGAAATTAACGGTTCATGTTCATGAAGTGGGGACATTTAACTGGCAATGAGGTAACTTAAGCAATGTAATGAATTTGATATACTTGGTATCGTAATAAAAATAATGTGCAATGTATTCTCCCCCGTAGGTTTGAAATAAAGTAAAAACTTAAATAATTCGGGGCTATGAAAACTCACATGTTGCAATGATAATAATGATGTAAAGGCAATACTGAAATGAGGCGCAACCTCTGACCATGACCTATTATGAATGATATGCTCTATGATAAGTTATGATGTAATGTCGTGCATGCAAACTCATATGAAATCTATACCACTTGTAAGCTTTTGAAAATAGAATTTCATCATCGAAATATATGTTTATGACATCTCGTCATGTTATAAAATACTTTACAAGTATTTACGTTGAAATGATATCTACGATAATCATTTAATGATTTATTGTGAAATTATAACTTTTCGTCGTAAAATTATGTCGTTGAAATTTTCATGAAAGTGACTAAAATGGCCTCGAAAAGCTAGTCGCAAAATGGTGCACGTCGAGTATTAGGAAACGTACTCAACTGTTTTGGGAAGCTTGTATCATTATCTCAAAGTTTTAGTACATGAGTTTTCATCCTAGAGGTCTCGATCATGGAGAAAAGTATAGGTAAAGTATGGTACTTTTATCCAAAATATTGTTTAAGAATGGTTTTCGGCAAATGTTTGAGTAGCCATAATTAATTCATTACAACTCCGCTAAACAAACGGTCGGACATTTTGGAAAAATATACTTGGCAAACTCACTTTTACTAGAAGACATCACTTTGTAAAAGGTTCTACATCAATGTTAAAACGTCCCTCCAACTTGTTGCCGTAATACTTGCCTATTAGAAATTTAATAGTTTTTCCTTATATAATAAAGTTACGGCAACTTTTGTAAACGGGTATAATTTAATCGTTACAAATCCGTTTTTTTTACGTTTTATATGTCCTTAGCTTTGTATCAAAGTATACTAATATATTTTTGATAAGTCGACACATTTTATAGCGCTTAAGACTCATTTTTGACTCGTACAAATTAAATATAACATGCTGAAATTTCCAGAAAATTATAGTTTTCGTCGCCAACTTCAAAAATTCATAACTTCTTCGTTATAGCTCGCTTAACCCATTCAAGCGGCCACGTTTTCATTTTAAAGTGTATTTTCCAAATATCTAGCCCAAAATATTTTGCTTGCTGCCGAAAATTCCAGAATTCGAAAATATGGACAGACCCTTTTGCAAACTTGTCGAAATGAGTTTTTCTCACGCCAAACCTATTCTAACCCATTCAAAACAACTCCGAAGCTATTCTAATCCTACCATACACCTTCTTAGGGTGTCATGGGTTCCTAGACATCACCAAGTGTGATTTATAACAAGGAATAATTATAGGATGAATAATATATATATAACTCTTAAAAATCAAATAAAAAGTGGTATAAACCTCATGAGACTTGCATGTTTACTCAAATGAAATGAAATGACCATAACAATGAATATGAAATAAACACATAAATATGAATGCTTACAAGTAATATGATGAGGTTTAAGGACAATGGGTTTTTCCTAATCACTTGAGGTTTTTATTGCAAAACCTATACAACAAGTGATACTAGAGTGTAAATAAACTTTGTCTTGAAAAAATTATGGTCTCCTTCTTGGTCCCCTTTGGTTGCCGGTCTTGGAAGAGAAAGAGAGAAGCAAATGGGTTTTCACTTTGAGATATTAAAATGAATGTGTTTGTTGTTAAGTTAATAGTATAATACAATGACATAGCAAGAGATATTTACCAAAAGTAAATGACTCACCATCCCCTTGTCGACAAGGGGAGTATTAGTCATGCAAGATAATTTTTTTTTTTTTTTATATTATGTATAAGTAATGTTTTGTAAGGTTAAATGAAGATAAGTGATAAGTTAAATACACATTTGATTATTTAGGGTAGCATTAAATAAAAATAACTTTTAACGGGTCAAGATAAAATGTATTAAGGTCATAAAAATTATAAAATAAATTTCTTGCAAAAATTGAATGAATAATTATTTATCGGGTTGAATTTACGAAAACCGTCGTAATTATATAAACATAACAATTTATATACGAAATAAATTGAAAATATCGGGTAAATTGATAATATAATTTTTATAGTCTAAAAATGAGTATAAAAATATATTAAGATTATTTTTGGAAGTGTCGGATCAATGTTTCAAAATAATGTTTACGCGATAGCGTTTATTTAATAGGAAAAATAAACGTTAAATGAAAAATGCAAATCCATGCATGAACTAATATGATGATAATGATGTGATGACATGTAGACTAAACCTAGTCTATATGATATGTTCATGAATTCGCAGCTAAACCATTAAGGTTACTCGAACTTGATACTCGTAAACGTAGTTTACGATAAATGATGAAATAGTGAAACTTTTAAAGTTTGTAAAATGACCTGAAATTACGAGTTGTCACATTCGCCAACCAAAAGGAATTCATCCCGAATTGGTCCATGTTAGGTCCTACGGTATTACCGGTGAAAGGTGAGGATATTTGGGTCGCATCGGGTCGTCCAGTGTTTTCTGAATCATACCGCGCCTTTCCAAGACGGAATGTTGAACATATATTTTTGCCAACTTGAACTTCTAATGGTTTGCGACTTATGGCACATACTTCCAATATTTTGCGTCATATATCGACATAGCTTATCTAGCTATATGTTGTTACTTGTAACTGATTTTTGAACTGTTCGATCACTTTGTTGTTTCATGAATGACTTATGGACTAGTGAGTTTAAACTTTCCTGGTTTTGACCCGTGAATAAGTGATTGACACCTCAACCATAGAGTGCCTCAATTGGTGTAGTCAATATGTTCATGTGCTAACTATTGTTGTAAAGCAATTTGTTCGATGAAGAATGATTTGCCTAATCATTTCTAGAAAGTCATACATGCTTGAGCATATCATCTAATGTGGGAATTGTTCTCTCGCTCTAACCATTGAGCTGAGGATAATAGGTGGTACTCATGTCCTAACCAAAATTCCATGGGAAGATTGAAATGATTATGAGAAGTCTAGGGTGAATCGAATTGCTTATAATGGGTACAACTGGAATTGATACCACGTGTCTCATGCCAAATTTCAAAGTGTCAAGTCTGTCAAAAAGGACCTTATTGAAAAGAATTGATTATGGGTAACAGTTGTGATTCCTCGCGTTTCTAGTTCTAGCGAATGTCATTACTTGCCTAATGTGCTTAGTCTCCATGACTAAAATGTTTATTGTTTGATTATCGAAGTGTTTCCATGCTATATGTTGTAAAGTCACAAAACCTTAAATATTTAAGTGATGTGGTGTAGTGATTGATTTTCAAGATTTGTTCCGATATTGAGTGCTTCTAAAATATTTCATCACTTAGATTGTTATCATGCTAGCCAGAAAGTAGATATCAGCTTATACTATACCAAGGAATGTTTGTTCTAATTTCACTTGTAGATGGAGAGTCATTGATTGTCCGATATGTACAAACATGTTGCATCTCTTAATATGAATGTGAGGTTATCTGGAATTTCTAGAGAACACAATGCCTTAGGGAAAGTTTATATCGATAACCTAATTTAACCAAATTTTCCTTTAAGGGAAACTCATTGTAGGGAAGTTCACATATTGTTGAGGCCATGTTTAGTGAAATGTTCTGTAGTCTCATTCAGAAGACTTGGTTTATCCCTATGATGTTGCTTAGTGGGTATTTGCTTCGTACTAAATCTCGTAACTCGGTCTAGCTAGTACTTTTGAGATGATATAATTTGGCTTCTAAACCAAAAATAGTGGTTCGGATTGTCCCGTGATGGCTTAAGATTTTTGTTGAGTTTTGAAACGTCTTACTATATACTTCTAGTCCTTGTTGGTAGTCCTAGAATGTTTTCATTGTTTTTTGTATCGAGGAATCCTCCTCATAGATGGTATAAGAAACCTTTCCTAAAAAGGTCACTCGTCAAATTCTAACTTATCGGTTGAGTGAGGAATGAATGGCGTAGGCTTCAATAGGGTGTTAACAAAATAATGTTTATGAACAATTTATATGATTACAAAGCCTTGCTTTTGAATGAAGATTGTTTTTAAGAGATTTGAAATGATGCTTGTTACTTTCATGACACAATTCTTCCTGAATTATACATAGGTGATCAAGCCATGTATAATCGAGGACAAATGATGTGATGCTTGTTTCTGTTGAAATGATATTATGTTCCTCCGAAGTTTTAGATGGTATTCAATGTTTTGTTTTGTAAGATAATGGCTCAATGATTTTTTAGAGTAACATGAAAATCGTTTCGCATGATGATATTAAATCGTTGATAAAATGACTGAAAACCAATTGTTAGGGTGGTAACGAAACAACTTGTTTTAAAACTTTATGAAACAATGTTTCTAAGATAGTGTAGAATAGCTTGAAATAAAATTAAGTGAGATAATGTTATGAAGTAGTAGCAAGGTAGCTTGAAATATAATTTGTTGAATGATTTGTAGGATACACGGGGAAACCTCATAGAATGGTAATAGTCTCCTAATTGGTTAAGAATAAAGTTGGCCTAACCCCTAGTAAGATAGTGAGGTATCATCGCGAAATGATTGAAAATTGGGCAATTGGAATAAGGAATGAAATAAACAAAGGTTGTGATTAACATGGAGATAATAAATGATAAAGATTACATAAGATTGAAAGGTACCTATTATCTGTTCCTGTTGATGGTCAAATCATGTTTCAAGTGTAGGAGCAGTAGGCGGTCTAGTGGCAATAGCCCTAGAAATCTCACAGTCCTCAAACCTATGAGACGGTGTAGTGTCTATAGTCTTAGTGATAAATGATAATGGTGTGTCAAATCATGCACGCTTCCCAAGTGCAAGTCGTGTATGAGTAGTGTCAATGAGACGTGATGGCACGGATGGTACTCTAGATGACAATGATGATGAAAATGATGACAATGATGATAATGAAAATCCTTGTGGTGAGTTAAGAAAATAGGTTCATTAGGACTAAACCTATAAGTTCTACCAAATGGTATAATCTGTCCCAACCGAATGATAAAAATTGTCCTGATCCTACAGTGAATCAATAGTGATCGCGATGGTGTAGGTTCAAATTTGTCCTCCTAAAAGGGTTCAGTCTCATCATCTGATGTTATCGGTGTTGAGTCAACTAATGTTAAAATTGTAATAGGGAATGACAGGGCATTCTCCATGTCAAAGTGATGTGAGTATGATGGGATGGGTATTTGAAGGCATCTATGTGACAATCGATTTGAAATGAAAGTAAATAACTCGCAAAATGTGCGTATGAAACCGCAAGTATAGTGACTATGCACTTATGATGAAATGATGAAATGCTATGATGATGTAGTTATAGTCTAGGGTCAATGATGCAACCTAGTTCTCTATAACCGAAGCTCTGATGCCAATCTGTCACACCCCCAATTTACCTGTTTTGGAGCGGAATGGAATTCCTGGGGATTGACTGTCATAGCATCAAAATCACAGTTATATTGAACGACCTAAAGTGTCGTTTGGAAAATACATCGCTTGATTTAATAAAAACATTCAGAGTTACAAAGAGAGGTCCCAAATGAAAGTTACTATGTGCGGAAAATAAGTTTGATACAAGACAAACGATGTTTTTAAAGTATATAAATTCCATGTGAGACGCGTCGTCACCGCGACTCTATGATATGTCCACATGCATGCCATGAAGTGAAAGCCTTAGTAACCTGAAAATACATTGCTAAAAGTGTCAACACAAAGGTTGAGTGAGTTCATAGAGTTTATGTATATGCATAATACGACTACCACAAGTATAAGTTTGTATGACAATAATGTCACAAAAATGATACAATTGCTATAAGTCCATGACACCGAAGCTTGACTGATGTTCGCCCCAACAGAGTGTTTGCCAAACAACTCAAATAATGATTAAGAAATGAAATGCATCCGTCCGGTTGGAATCCGCCAACCCGGATGGAGGTGTCACCCTCGATAGATCTATCCACTCACCCTCGCTTCTATGAAATTAACGGTTCATGTTCATGAAGTGGGGACATTTAACTGGCAATGAGGTAACTTAAGCAATGTAATGAATTTGATATACTTGGTATCGTAATAAAAATAATTTGCAATGTATTCTCCCCCGTAGGTTTGAAATAAAGTAAAAACTAGAATAATTCAGGGCTATGAAAACTCACCTGTTGCAATGATAATAATGATGTAAAGGCAATACTAAAATGAGGCGCAACCTCTGACCGTGACCTATTATGAATGATATGCTCTATGATAAGTTATGATGTAATGTCGTGCATGCAAACTCATATGAAATCTATACCACTTGTACGCTTTTGAAAATAGAATTTCATCATCGAAATATATGTTTATGACATCTCGTCATGTTATAAAATACTTTACAAGTATTTACGTTGAAATGATATCTTACGATAATCATTTAATGATTTATTGTGAAATTATAACTTTTCGTCGTAAAATTATGTCGTTGAAATTTTCATGAAAGTGACTAAAATGGCCTCGAAAAGCTAGTCGCAAAATGGTGCACGTCGAGTATTAGGAAACGTACTCAACTGTTTTGGGAAGCTTGTATCATTATCTCAAAGTTTTAGTACATGAGTTTTCATCCTAGAGGTCTCGATCATGGAGAAAAGTATAGGTAAAGTATGGTACTTTTATCCAAAATATTGTTTAAGAATGGTTTTCGGCAAATGTTTGAGTAGCCATAATTAATTCATTACAACTCCGCTAAACAAACGGTCGGACATTTTGGAAAAATATACTTGGCAAACTCACTTTTACTAGAAGACATCACTTTGTAAAAAGTTCTACATCAATGTTAAAAACGTCCTCCAACTTGTTGCCGTAATACTTGCCTATTAGAAATTTAATAGTTTTTCCTTATATAATAAAGTTACGGCAACTTTTGTAAACGGGTATAATTTAATCGTTACAAATCCGTTTTCTACGTTTTATATGTCCTTAGCTTTGTATCAAAGTATACTAATATATTTTTGATAAGTCGACACATTTTATAACGCTTAAGACTCATTTTTGACACGTACAAATTAAATATAACATGCTGAAATTTCCAGAAAATTATAGTTTTCGTCGCCAACTTCAAAAATTCATAACTTCTTCGTTATAGCTCCGTTTTAACCCATTCAAGCGGCCACGTTTTCATTTTAAAGTGTATTTTCCAAATATCTAGCCCAAAATATTTTGCTTACTTCCGAAAATTCCAGAATTCGAAAATATGGACAGACCCTTTTGCAAACTTGTCGAAATGAGTTTTTCTCGCGCCAAACCTATTCTAACCCATTCAAAACAACTCCGAAGCTATTCTAATCCTACCATACACCTTCTTAGGGTGTCATGGGTTCCTAGACATCACCAAGTGTGATTTATAACAAGGAATAATTATAGGATGAATAATATATATATAACTCTTAAAAATCAAATAAAAAGTAGTATAAACCTCATGAGACTTGCATGTTTACTCAAATGAAATGAAATGACCATAACAATGAATATGAAATAAACACATGAATATGAATGCTTACAAGTAATATGATGAGGTTTAAGGACAATGGGTTTTTCCTAATCACTTGAGGTTTTTATTGCAAAACCTATACAACAAGTGATACTAGAGTGTAAATAAACTTTGTCTTGAAAAAATTATGGTCTCCTTCTTGGTCCCCTTTGGTTGCCGGTCTTGGAAGAGAAAGAGAGAAGCAAATGGGTTTTCACTTTGAGATATTAAAATGAATGTGTTTGTTGTTAAGTTAATAGTATAATACAATGACATAGCAAGAGATATTTACCAAAAGTAAATGACTCACCCTCCCCTTGTCGACAAGGGGAGTATTAGTCATGCAAGATAAATTTTTTTTTTATATTATGTATAAGTAATGTTTTGTAAGGTTAAATGAAGATAAGTGATAAGTTAAATACACATTTGATTATTTAGGGTAGCATTAAATAAAAATAACTTTTAACGGGTCAAGATAAAATGTATTAAGGTCATAAAAATTATAAAAATACATTTCTTGCAAAAATTGAATGAATAATTATTTATCGGGTTGAATTTACGAAAACCGTCGTAATTATATAAACATAACAATTTATATACGAAATAAATTGAAAATATCAGGTAAATTGATAATATAATTTTTATAGTCTAAAAATGAGTATAAAAATATATTAAGATTATTTTTGGAAGTGTCGGATCAATGTTTCAAAATAATGTTTACGCGATAGCGTTTATTTAATAGGAAAAATAAACGTTAAATGAAAAATGCAAATCCATGCATGAACTAATATGATGATAATGATGTGATGACATGTAGACTAAACCTAGTCTATATGAAATGTCCTTGATGATATGTTCATGAATTCGCAGCTAAACCATTAAGGTTACTCGAATTTGATACTCGTAAACGTAGTTTACGATAAATGATGAAATAGTGAAACTTTTAAAGTTTGTAAAATGACCTGAAATTACGAGTTGTCGCAGTTTGGTTTAAAATTTTAGTTCCTTTGTCTGTTCTGACTTGTCTAACTGTGTTCCGAAGCTGAATTTGAATTTTCGTGAGAAAGGTGATGATCATTTGTGGAGCTTGATCTTTACTTCGAAGAAAATAAACCCAAGTCCATCTTGAGTAGTCATCAACGATTACGAGAATGTAGCATTTGCCATTAATCGTCTACACATGCATCGGATCACACAAATCCATGTGAAGAAGATGAAGAACATACTGAGAGTTGTATTCCATCTTTGAAGGAAAATGAGCACGGGTGCTTTTCCCTTGTTCACAAGCTGAGCATAAGTGATATTTTAAATACCTGAACCTTGGAAGACCTTCAACTAGTTTGTGTCGTGCAAGATTGGTTATGGTTTGAAAGTTCAAATTTGAAAGTCGTCGGTGCCACAGCCATGATTTTGTAGATGTTGCCTTAGAAAGTAGACAGATGGGAGATGAAGCAATCATGTCTTGCATTGATATTGTGTAAAGGCTTGATGTGCGGTTTCAAGACATAAGATCGTTTCCTTGTAGATCACGGATGTAACAAGTTTTCTCCCTAAAAGCAACTTCCAAATCACCATCACAAAACTTACCGACTGAAAAGAGATTGTGACCTAGCCCTTCCACATAATAAACCCCGCTAATTTCGATGTTCCTATTGATGTAGTCTCCGTAGCCCATGATAGCTGTGAAGTGATTATTCCCGAACCTGACAGTGCCGATGAACTTTAAGACAAAGTTTGATAAAAGTTTGAGATTACCTGTCATGTGCCGGGAACATCCGCTATCAACAATCCAAAGGATGATCTGTATCACCTGCATTACACACAGACGACACAGGTGGAATAGAAGTAGAGGTGGAACCCGAAGAGTTAGAGGGTTCCATTACAGTTACAGTCGAAACACACATGTTTATGATTTTAAGAATCCATTTAAATCCAGGTGCATTTTGTAACCATCTCTGCCAAGTCCAACTAGTTTGTGCTTTGGTCTTAGTGAATGCACTAGGTGATATTCTCTTCCTAGGAGGTGAAGTGGGTTCTATGGGTACATCAATGATATCTGCAGAAACACTAGAAGGCGGTTTACCTAGCACAGACTTAGAAGCATTAGTGGGCCTAGAGGTAATTCGATTTCTATGTTTCCGCTTAAGAGATAAGATAGATTTAGCAACACATTTATCATGACAACCAGAAAACATGCTTTTACGAAAACCAATACAAGATGCTTCAAACAAAACATTCAAAGTACTTAAAGGTTCAACATTCGTTACATCACTTTGTCTTTTACATTTTTCTAACGCAATGTCTAAAGTAGGTGCAACATGTGTTTTATTCAAAGTCCTAGTGTGTTCTTCCTGTTTTTGCTCTTAAGTTGTGAAGTGATAACGCTATGATTAGAGGCAACTACTCCTGTAGTAGTGGAAAGAAGCACATTAGTATCTTGTGGTTTGTCATTATGCGTCCTAGTGTCAATTTTAAACATTCTAGGTGCAAGGACATTTGTGTTACTAGACTTATCTTTCTTAAGTTTCACCAACTCCTCTTTCAACTCTATGATAGTGTGTAACAAATCTTGGTTTCAGAGCGAATGTTTCCACTAACATTTAAGACCTCTTTAGTGTATGCAAGATGATTATCAAGTTCTTGTGATGCTTTAGCACGAGTCCTTGAGCAAATAAAATATAACACCATATTCAGTTTTAACTTTGGCAATATCTTGTTCATATTTTGAAATTTGATACTTTGAAGACACGTTTTCCTCATCCAGTCGTTTGAGTTTTGGTTCAAAAGATTTAGCACTTGACTGTTTGAGTTTGTTTTGCAAAGCAAGTTCTCGATTATTACAATCTTTTTGACACCATAGAAGACGACGTTTTACAATCGATATTTCATTTAACTAACGCTCGTTTTCAACTTTCAAAGACTCGATTTGAGACACATTATCAACATTCTCAACATTATCAATAAAATCAACAAAATTAACAGCAATATTATCATAAGCAGACACAGCAGTATGATACAAAACAATAGACATGGTATCAACACAGATAACATCTTCCAAGAGTATATCGACATGGTTTTGAAAAGATTTGTTTTTCTGTTTATCTTTCAAAGTCCATGCCTCGTTTGCATTGAAATTTTTTTTCAAGTGCCCAATCTCCTTCTGAAGATCCCGTTCCCAACATTTTGCACATATACGAAGATTTCGAACATGGGGTAAAAGTTGTTTTTGAAAGATATCCCTTTGTTTTCACGCATAAGACGATTGAAAAGTTTCAACTTTTATTTCTGAATTACGTTCAATTTCTTGTTCCAAAATATTAATGTCAGACATGAATGTATCAAAATATTTAAGTATTTGACATCTTTCGGGTGATGGTGTGATTTTACACAAAGAAGGTAAAGGACCATTTATTTGTGCTATTTGTTGGACGGGAACAACATTAGAAGAGGACTCAGGAATTGGTGTGATAACCCACGGTGTATTTGTATTATCTTGTTATTTGACAAAAGTCATTTTAGAATAATCAAATTGTTTGTTATATTCAACTTTTTCCATTTTCAATCGACTCTCATCTTCTGCATCGAATTCCTCTTCACGATTATATTCAACAACACTCATAACGGAATCATCAATTCTATGTTCTGCACTATAGACTTGAGGATTTGGTTTGAATGCTCTATGTAAAAAACGTGGTTTGTAATAAGCAAGAATTGGCCAATATTCATCTGGTTTTGGCTTAAATGTGAACTTTTGAATTGTTGTGATTGACTCACCATGTTTATAAACAACATTTCGAAACTCTTTGATTTTGTTTTGCAAGTCGACAATTTCATCAAGATACTGATCTATTCTTCTCCTTGAATGTTTTTTGTATTCAGAAAACTCTTTTTGACACGATAACAACTCAGACTTGGCTTTTTGAGTTTCCAAAGTGAGAGTGTTAACTTGTTGTTGATGATCAAAATTTTTTTTGTTCTATTTGAGAAAGCAATTCATTCTTGGATTCAACTAGATCACATATCTGTATTTCTAAAGATTTTTCATTTTGGTATGACTTAGTAAAAGCGACTTCAAAACTATATTCACGTTTCTCTTTAGTTTCAAAATTGTTGAGTTGTAACTTATAGCATTCAATGTCCTTAGTCAATAGTGCAACTTTTTCTCGAAGAGAATTATTGATCTCATTGCACTTCTCCAATTGAGATTGGGTGGTCTGAAATAAGGTCATGAGCTCTGGATCTGGATTAGACAAAGGCTCATTTTGTTCAACTTGAGTCTCAACATAATCATTATTTAGATCCTCAAATATTATCACGGAGTCAACTTGATTATCAATGTGAACCGTAAGGTCATCTTGATCCTCAAATGTAACTACGGGATTCATTTGATTATCTTCGTGATGAGATGTAGAAGGCTCATATTGAACACTATGTGCCTCGTCGGATGCAGATGCAGGCAGAGATATCAGATCATGTATAAGACATAGGTTAGGATCCTGTACCTGAGACAAGCCATCAGATCATGTATCACTCATGTGGAGCTCTTGCATGTTGGCCATCAACATAACAGCTGCGTTAGCTTGTAAGTCCTCCATGTCATCATTAAATTTTGCATTAGCCATGAAGCTCTGTTCTTTTATGGTAAGTGTTCCACCAGCTTCATCCTTGAGAGCCAAGAGTAAAGCCTCCTTGTGATAAGCGCTGCCTCTTGTTCTCGGCTTTGGGCAAGCATTCACCAGATGACCCTTTTAATTACAATTGTAGCATCGAAGACCATTATTCCCAATCTGAACATTTCCCAGATCAACCATTTGAACTCGTTGCTGTGGAGCACCCATGTTATTCCTTCCATTAGCATTTAATCCTTGACCACTACCCATCTGACAACCATTTCCTTGGTGCTGAACCTCAACCCTTCCATTGTTAACAACTGCTTGTGTCCTTGTGTTAGATGAGGTACGAATACGATTGTTGGATTTTTTAGCAAATCTCCTGAAGGCTCTATCAATTAACGAAAATCCTTGATTCAACGTATCGAAAGCTTTTGCATCCTCATTCGGTGTCTCCCTGTAGAGTGCTGAATCAGTGTTGTTGTTGTAAGGGACCAGTTGAGTTTCTTGTGATTGCTGTGAAGTATCATATGGTGTAATCTGAGCAGATTGTTGTGGTGGATTTGTAAAGACAGTTGGCAATGTTGCAAATTGAGGATAACAAGCTTGAGTATACAAAGCAAGAGTTTGATTATCCGGTAAAGTTGAAGATGCAGTGATTCCACGGAGAGCTCTGTCTTTGTCTACTTCCTTTTGATGGTGCTTCAAGTAGTCATACAACAATCCGTACGTTGCTTGATGAAGGTTTTTAGCTTGACGGATGAATATAACATACTTCTCCCAATCAGGACCAAGACAGCTTAGGAACTTTGTTTTGATTGCAATCCTTGGCATAATGATGTTGTGTATATTCAAGTCATTGATGATGTCTGTGAACTAATGATAGTATGACTCTAATGATTCCCCTGGTTCAATCATGAAATTCTCATAGGATAAGTAAAGTTTTAATTCCATGTCTTCTTAATTGAGTTATGTGCCTTCATTAGAAGATGGATGTGTTCCCACATAGCTTTTACAGTTTTCTAAGCGTCAACACTGCAAAGAATCGGATTGGGTAAACCCAAAAGGATATATTGCATTGCAAGTTCATCAGCTTCTAAGTGAAGTAGTTTTTCAGCAGTGAGTTGATCTACTCTGAGAGTGGTGGTAACATCATTTCTTGGTGGATCAGCAGGCGGATCTCCGGGGACTGTTGTAGTAGGCATTTGAAAAGGACCTTCAAGGATGACCTTCTTCAAAAACTTACCATGTGGTTTATTGAGATCACAAAACCTAAAAAGCCATATCACCCATTGATCATAGTTTCCGGGAGTGAGCATTGGAGGTCTATCAAGAGATCCAGCTTCATGAATGGATTGTTGGCTGCTTAAAGCTTCACACATCTTTGCAAACCAAGAAGGTTCCTTTTGCGTTGTGACATTCATAGCATACTTAACTGGAAACTGATATTGGAAGTAGTTAGCATGCTAATATTGTTGATGATGGTTTGGTTGAGGGATTTGTGGTGGAAGAGGTTGTGCACCTTGAGGAAAGTAAACTGATGATGGTTGTTGAAATTGTTGTTGAGGATATTGTTGTAGTAGTTGTTGTTGTTGTTGTTAGGATACTCATGAGTAAAGTAGTTGGAGTATAGTGGTTGAGACATCTTGAAACTTGTGTAGATGATGGATCTTTGTAGTCGAATGAAACTTGATATTGTTGATGAAGTACACTTAGGCGTAAACAAGCTTAGGCGTAAAACTGATGATGTTACGCGTAACTTCCCCTCACGCGTAAATAAGAGGCATAGGCGTAAATCCTTCTTACACATAAGCTTTAGGTTAAGCGTAAGCTTAGGCGTAAACTAAATGCTTAGTAGTAAGATGTAAGACCCCCAAATCTCGGCACAGCGGAAGACTTAATCAAGTTTTTGGGGCGTTACTATTGGATTGGAATCACACACAAGTATAGCAAAAAGATAGTCATTTAACATTCAAAACCAACCCCAAATTTAAGTATTCAAAACATTTAATCCGAAAGTATAATTATTAGGCCCAAAACATAATTTAATAAAATAGGTCCCCAAAGTTTATCAGAGTCAGAAATGATCCTTGAACCCCGCCTTCTTGCCAAGCTTCCACAAACCACGTATTCCAAACATCTTTCAAATACCTGAGAAATCATGCTAAAATGTCAGCTTACGCTGGTGAGTTCATAGGTTTAAGTTCAACAAAATCATAGTGGACCAGTAAGAGTTGATTTTCTTTGCAAGACCTAAGATAGATAAATACCAATCCTACCCGGATCACCAACCATAAACATGTCCCGCATCCAGGGACTACTCGGGCCCAGCGACTATAGTCCAGCACTGTCGTGGTAAAATCTAGAATAATTGCCAACCCCGGACTAGGTCGAGGTAGAAGTCTATTCTTAGCTAGGCAACAGTTATTGCAATTAGGATAGCTACCATAGTCTAAGGCAACAACTACCATACATCTATCTAAATAGTCAAGCATATAAGCAAATCCAAATAGTTTTCACGGTCCGAAAATAGTAGCATGATTCTCACCCCAATATAGTTAAAAACGTAGATAAAAGTGGGGCTATGAAACTCACCTCAAGCAATCAACGCACAAATAAACACTAGCAGAAGATAACGGTAATCACGGCACAGCAACTATCGACTCGTCACAACCTATTAATGTAGACCAAATTTAATATGTATATCTCTCGAAATCAACGTTATCTACCCCAATATATTCCATTTCATTATTTCCAAAAACGTCTTGTTTCACCATTTAATCCTAGTGTTTGGTATTCCTCATGTGGGTGTATCGACTCAATATGATGCTATGAATGCACTCAAACAACAATATCTAACTCAATGCAACACAATGAGACCTCTAAACGATAAGCTCCATAGTTCAATAAGTTTCAGAATAAATAGTAGACCTTATCGAATTCGTCAATTCGATAACTCATTTATTTACTCGTGTCGCTTATTATCCCATAAATCAATCGTATCCTAAAGAGTCATAAGGATAATTCACCCATTAATAAGGTTACCCAACGTACCTAGCGGGCTCTTATTAGATTCATCAACCTAATAAGTCTGCTACCCACGTGGATCAACACTATTAATGCTAGGTTATCCGTAACCCATGCACACAACGTAAGCAATTAAATACTTAAACTAATATTAAATGCCCATAATTGACATTTATCGATAAACGTGTACTCGAAACATTAATTACTTATTTATTATAAAACATTTCTAATTTAGTCGTTAGTTTCCATTTAAAAATAGTAAATAACAAGATAAGACTTGTTATTGATATTTTTGGTACAAAAGCCCATTTATAATTTATATTTCATAGTCTATTAGCATTTTCATGTATATATATATATATTTCGTCAAATTCCATTATTAGTTTCATATCGTTATTCGTTTCGAGTCCACAAGAACGAGTCATGACTTCTCGGCTTTTAATCAATCAATAGTCCAAATTATACTAAAGTCCATGTTACGGCTTTGTCGAAGTCAACTATTGACTAAAAAGTCAAAGTAACACCGACGTAGCTCAAAGTTGACAACATATACATCAAGTTCAATTTAAAAGTCATAATAGCGCAATTCAATCCCAAACCAACTCAAATCAATCTCGCCAACCAATCAATCAACCAAATATACCCGAAACCAATGTTATGACCCTAATGGTCATGACACGGTCACGGTTAAGACCACGTGAACCAAACAAGCTCTAGAAGCTTTTCGGCTCCACGCATCTCATACAAACCTCAACTACATCAACCAACAAGCTACCAAAATGACCCGACCCGGACCCATGGCCCAAGTGGGTCACGTACGACAACCATGAGCCACGTACGAGTCCCTAGTGGCTCGTACGCCTCATATCTCACAACCAAACACAACCAAATCACTTCCACAACATCCAAATCCAATCATTCAAGATCCAATCATTAACCAAACACAAAACCCATCATCTATTCTAATCAAAAATATGAAACTAGACCTAAAATGCATAAACCCATCAAATTGATACACCACATGCTTACCAAACACTAACTACTTGTTTATTTAGATGTTAATTAGACTTAATTCCATGTTTCACCCAAAAGCTCTAAATTTACCATAGGGTCCAAACCCTAATAAGCCATTCATGCTTTTTAAAGCTCAAAATAGGTGTATTCATGTCTCTTTTACCTTATTCAAACACGAATTGCAAAAACCCACTTGAAACCCTATAAATCTGAATCTTAATCTTTAGATTTGAAGGTGTTAATGGAGGTTTTAGTGAGAGTGTTATATATAGTTGGAAAGAGGAGAAAGAGAGCTTCAATATGGTGGTGGAGGTGGGTGGTCACGCACGGCGATGTGACGGCAGTGGCCGGAAATAGGGGCGGCGGTGGTGAAGAATTAGGGTTAGGGTTTTTAATTAATATGGGGAGAGAGAGTAGAGAGAGAAAGAGTGTTGTGTGTGTGTTTTAGTGAGAGAAACAAATGTATGAAATGAGGGGATGGGAGGCCTTTTATACTTGGACAAAGGACTCAAAAATAAATTAAAATGGGGGAGGGGGGGGGCGCCGGCCATGGGGATAATTGGGGGGTCGGAGTTGTAATTTTTCGTAACTATCCCGTTTACCCATTCCCGAGCTCACATATTGTCCCCCGAGTGTCCCACAATGTTCATTCGACTTTCTAACATCGTTATTTACGTTTTTCCACGAGTTTTGACTATTTATTTGTCAATTTTCGAGTTACGGTCTAAAAGTTACAATATTTCTCATTTTAGGCTTTTCTAGTGCCGAATCGAATAGTGCCTACCAAATAGAGTTAAAACTCATATGATAACTCATTTAATAGTGAAATAATCCATAAAAACCAATAGACGATATAAAATCAAGTCATGGTTTATAAAAATAGTGATAAAGGCAAAAGCCCGGTTTAGTTTAACGTAATTCGATTACCTAAAATAGACTCCCTAAATTGCCAGTTGTCACAGCCTCCCAGCCTCATAAGAAACCCGTCTCGGGTTTCACTCCGAGTTGCTTGATGTCATGAAAAGTTTAGGATACTTCCTACGGAAAATGTCCTCACGTTCCCAAGTGAACTCTGGTCCATGTCCGGAGTTCCAACGAACCTTAATAATCGGAATATGGCTATTCTTCATCCTTTTAATCTCACGATCCATAATCTCAATCGGTTCCTCAACAAAATTCAATTTCTTATCAATACGAATATCTCTTAAGGACACAACAATGTTTTCCTCCGAAAGACATTTCTTAAGATTACTAACATGAAACACATTGTGTACACTGCTCAATTCCGATGGTAGCTCCAGGCGGTATGCTACCAGTCCGATTCTTTCCAGGATTGGAAAGGGACCAATATATCGGGGATTGAGTTTTCCACGTTTCCCAAAATGAATCACTCCTTTCCAAGGAGAAACTTTCAACATAACACGATCTCCAACCTGAAATTCTAAAGGTTTACGTCTCTTAACGGCATAACTCTTTTGTTTATCACGAGCGGTTTGCAACCGATTACGAATCTGAACTATCTTCTCAGTGGTTTCCAGGACAAGTTCGGGACCTGTAAGTTGACTCTCGCCAACTTCAGCCCAACAAACAGGAGAATGACATTTTCGGCCATACAGTGCCTCAAATGGGGCGGCCTTAATGCTAGAATGATAACTATTGTTGAAAGAGAATTCGGCCAAAGGGAGGTGTCTCTCCCAGCCTTTGCCGAAATCAATAACACAGGCTCTAAGCATGTCTTCTAAAGGCTGAATGGTTCTCTCGCTTTGACCATCGGTCTAAGGATGGTAAGCAGTACTCATATCTAAATTTGTTCCTAATGCTGTCTGTAATGATCTCCAAAAGTGGGATGTAAAACGACTATCCCTATCAGAAATGATAGATATCGGTACTCCATGACGTGATACTACCTCCTTAAGATACAATCGAGCAAGCTTATTAAGACTATCGGTTTCACTAATAGCTAAGAAGTGAGCAGACTTAGTTAAACGATCAACTATTACCCAGATAGCGTCATTGCCGCCAACTGTTCTCGGTAATTTAGTGATAAAGTCCATGGTTATTCGCTCCCATTTCCATTCCGAGAGTTCGGGTTGAACTAAGAGTCCTAATGGTTTCTGATGTTCGGCCTTTACTTTAGAACAAGTCAGGCACCAACTGACATACTGAGCTATATCGGCTTTCATATTAGGCCACCAATAAAGTTTCTTAAGGTCCTGATACATCTTATCGGCTCCGGGATGAATAGAGTATTTTGATTTATGCGACTCGTGCATAATCAACTCATGGATTCCACCATGAAATGGTATCCAGCTTCTGTCTTTGAAGCATAATATTCCGTCGGAACGCTTCAAGAAGCCGTTCTCACTTTCTACCATTGCATGAAGATTCTCATAAGGACGGTTCTCTTCCATCAATGCCTCTGCTTGGGCGGCTAAAATTTGAGACGGTAAAGGCGAAACAATGGTCATTCCTAAGGATCTAACAAGCAGGGGTGGAATGTCCTCCTTACGACTAAGTGCATCAGCCACAACATTAGCCTTACCAGGATGATAACGAATCTCACAGTCATAATCACTAAGCAATTCCAACCAACGACGTTGTCTCATGTTCAGTTCCTTCTGATCTAAGATATGCTTCAAACTCTTATGGTCGGTAAATACTACGCATTTGGTTCCATACAGATAATGTCTCCAGATCCTAAAAGCAAACACTACAGCACCTAACTCAAGGTCATGGGTGGTGTAGTTTTTCTCATGCTTCTTAAGTTGTCGGGATGCATAAGCAATCACCTTCTCACGTTGCATCAAAACAGCACCTAAGCCTTTATGCGAAGCGTCGCAGTACACGACAAAGTCTTCGCTTCCTTCAGGCAAAGCTAGGATGGGCGCACTACACAACTTCTCCTTCAAAAGTTGGAATGCTTCTTCTTCCTTTTCTCCCCATTCATACTTAACATCCTTATGTGTTATTTTGGTCAGCGACTTAGCTATCTTAGAAAATCCCTCAATGAATCTCCTATAGTAGCCTGCTAAACCCAAAACTGTCGGATTTCTGATGGGTTCTTAGGAGCTGCCCATTCCTTAATGGCCTTAATCTTAGCTGGGTCAACATGAACACCTCGACTATCTATCACATGGCCTAAGAATTGCACGGATGGAATCCAAAATTCACACTTAGAGAATTTGGCATACAGCTTCTCCTCTCTCAGCAATCCTAAAATGAGCCTCAAATGCTCTTCGTGCTCCTCACTACTCTTAGAGTATATCAAGATGTCTTCTATGAATACTATCACAAACTTATCCAGGTATGGCTTACACACTCGGTTCATGAGATCCATGAAAACCGCTGGCGCGTTGGTCAAACCAAACGACATCACTTGGAATTCATAGTGTCCATAACGAGTTCTAAACGCCGTCTTAGGGATATCCTCCTCTCGAACTCTAAGCTGGTGATAACCAGATCGTAAATCGATCTTAGAAAAGACACTAGCTCCTTGGAGTTGGTCGAATAGATCCTCTATTCTAGGTAACGGATATCGGTTCTTCACTGTTAACTTATTCAATTCCCTATAATCGATACACATCCGAAAAGATCCATCCTTCTTCTTCACAAACAACACTGGTGCTCCCCATGGTGATGAACTTGGTCGAATGAATCCCTTCTCTGACAATTCTGCCAACTGTTTAGACAGTTCCTCTAATTCTCTTGGAGCAAGTCGATAAGGTGCCCGTGCTACGGGTGCCGCACCGGGTATCAACTCTATTTGGAATTCCACTTGTTAGACAGGTGGAATCCCTGGCAGATCGTCGAGAAACACATTCGGAAATTCTCTAACGACGGGTACATCATTAAGGTGTCCTTCACTCTTCTCCTCACTTTTCTTTTCAGAAATTTGAGCCAAGAAAAGACAACCTCCTCTATCGATGTACTTCTGAGCCTTAATACAAGAGATGATGCTCAACCGGGAAGGACTTCCACACTCGCTTTGATCTCCTTGTATGCTCAGAACTTTTCCGCCATACGGTAAACGCACAATCTTCTCATCACAAATGATGTGTGCACCATTCTTCGATAACCAATCCATTCCGATAATGACGTCAAACTTCCTAAGGTAACCGGCAATAAGTCTATACTAAACGGGCGGTCTAGGAAACTTAAGTTACAACCTCGAACTACGGTGTCTATCTTCTCTCTATTCCCATTGGCTAATTCCACATCGTAACTAAACCCTAGAGGTGTTTGGGAGATTCCTAGTAATGGCATAAAATTGGTGGATACGAAACTCATATCCGCACCAGTATCAAACAGTATGGAAGCATAGCGATTATTGAGAAGGAACGTACCCGTAACTACGTTAGGGTCCTCACCAGCTTCCTTCCCAATAGCGTAAACACGCGTTGTCCCCATGTCTCTCTGCTGATTCCTAGCACCATGGTTTCCCTGGTTTTCCACAACCTCACGCTTCACAGGGTTCAAGCCATTACTTCCTACACCTCGTTTAGAAAATTCTCCTACATTACCGGGATTTCCTCTCATCCACGGCTCTCGGCACTCATTCTTAAAGTGTCCCTTCTTTCCACATCTAAAACAGGTGACAGTGGCCTTCCGGTCCTCTCCTTGTGCAGTTTGAGCTGCATCAAGTGGTCGGGACCTACAGTCTTTGGCCAAATGTCCTACCTTAGAGCACTTCCTACACACATTCGGGCATAGTCCATGGTGGTTTCGGTTACAACGACCACACACAGGCTTACTACCTTCATAATCTTTCCTTCCTCCATTTCCTATGGCAAATACCCTGGCTGTCTCATGCCGTTTGTTTCCATTCCCTTTAGCAACTTCGTTCCTCTTCCTCTTATCACTCCTATCATTCTTACCCTTATCTCCTACTTCTAGTACATAAGAGTCCATCAAACGATGAGCCACAGTAATTGCCTCATGCAAATTAACTGGCTTCGCAGCAATGACATCATTTCGAGTAGCTATAGGCAATCCATCAGTATACCTCTCAATCCTAAGTTCTTCAGTGCGAACCATATCAGGGCAAAGAAATGATAACTCTTGGAAACGACGAATATAAGTCGCCATGTCAGTACCCTTAACCTTATGGTTCCAGAACTCACTCTCTAACTTCTTAACTTCATTCCTAGGACAGTAAGTCTTGATCAGGAGAGTCTTAAACTTAGTCCAAGTCATACTATAAGCTACATCAATTCCTACTGATCTGTATTAGTTGTTCCACCACGTTAATGCTTCGTCCTTCAAGGTATATGTTGCATACTTAACCTTACAATCCGCCTCACAATTATTAACAGCAAACACAGATTCAGTTTTCTCCAACCACCTAGTTAGGTAAACTACTCCCTCAGTTCCTCCAAACTCAATGGGACCACATAATCGGAACTCTTTGTAGGTACAACCTCGAGTTTGATTCAGCATTGGGGTTCCACCAGAGGTGTTAGAGATATTAGTCTCAGCTAGCAGTTCAGCGACACGCTGTGACACTAGCTGGTCAATGTGGTCTGGGTTCACATGTGGAGGGTTTTGTGGAACAGGACCATTCTCAGCACGGTCGTTCACATTCGGGTTTTCTACAGCTGGGTTATCAGGGTTCGGGTTCTCAACAGGTGGTGTGGTCGGGGCCGGACGACGACCTCGACGAACAGGGGCAACAACAGCAGCAGGAGCTACTCGGTGGTTCCTAAGCGGGTTTCGTCTTGTTGCCATCATTCTGAAGGCAAGAAGAACAGTTTCATAAGTTTACAATTCACACTCTATAAATAGAGGTGGGTTCCAAGGATCACCCAATAACGCCTGAATATGTAATCAAGGCCAACAGGGATAACGCTATATCAAAGCAAAATAATCAAATACCGAATCATAACTAAGGATGCACATTCCAATAACCATAACTCATAGGTTTCAAAAGTGGAAATACATGGAAGGATACGAAGAAATCAAAAACGATCCTAACAACGATACTAGTAAGACAACTAGGATAATCCTACATCTCGAACCAAGTACTACTTAGTTTCAAGATGGTACAAAACCATGAATCTAATACTATCTAGCCACATCTACGAATACCACTAACCAATCTCCTAACATCGTCAACCTCTCTCCACAAAGATGCTAACTCCACACGTCGAGCGTCGCGATCACTCTTAAGCTCTGCGACCTCTCTCTCCAACTCACCAATCCTACGCCAAATCGCTCTATCAGCATCACGACCTGTCGCGAACCCTCTCAGCAGGTCCCCAACCTGCTCCTGGAGCTCTGACATACCATCATGCAAAACTCTAGTCCTCCTGACTACAGACCCATATTAGCTCTCAGATCCTCTATACTAGCCCTAGATACTCCAACCAACCGATCCGTCAACTGACTAAGCCTAGTACCCTGTGATGTAATCCTCTCCCACATCAGACCCGTCTCACCATACTCCTCGGGCTCTGAAGCAATCTCCGATGGTATCTCAGATCCTAACAGGCTACCTATATATGGTGAGTAAGGTGGTGAGTCGATGTCTTAAGGTTTTTCAGGGGACTCAGGCTCAGGCAAAGGAGAACCTGGTCCTGGAGAATGTGCAGGACTCTGCAATGGAGGAGTACCCCCTTCTAGGATATCCTCATCATCCTCCTCCTGAGGATCCTCATCCTCATCTACATACTGCTCCTCAATCTCATGCTCCTCCTCGACCTCATGCTCCTCCTCGCCCTCATCCATAGGGGGAGTGTCCATGAGTCGGAGTCTCTGTGCAGGTAAATCCTGAGGTGGTACACTAGGAGATCTAGGCCTCCTAAGACATGGTGATGCTGGTGGTGATGACAGAAGAGAGTGGGCTGCTAAACGGATAGGTGATGATGGTGGTCTCACGGACATGCGGTCAATGCTATAAGCAAGCCTAGGAGTCTGTGCTCGTGCTAAGACCTGATGTAAAGTGAGCTGCCTAGATGAGCTAGGGCGATCTGATGATGATGAACTAGTGTGACGGGCAATCTCACAAGGATCACCCTGCGCAACCGTTATGAGAGTCAATGCTGGCGAACTAGCAATAGCAAGGACCTCCTCAGAAACATCAAAAGCTAGTGAAGGCATAGTATGTGACAATGGCATAGGGTAGATATAAGTGTTCGAAACAACTAGTTTTAATAAGCGCATCAACTTAACCCAAAACATATATCACATAATGAAAGCTTTTAAAAGTGTAGGTACCACATTACTCAAAATATGCCTTTAAATAAAACACATAAGTTCTGTTCCATCACATAATCCCATATCAAATCAATCGAGTTCAAAACTCCAAAATCACAATATATCGTTTCCTCAAATCAAATTCCGTAATATCCCGATAATCACATCTCATTTTCCAAAATCAATAATCATATTTCATTTTCCAAAATCAATAATCATATCTCCAAATCATAATGTTTCCATAATCAGTTCACAATATCCCTTAACAGATCATCTCATAATTCAAATCGCATTTCATACCATAATCAATTAAGAAGCTTCGGCTTGGCAAGCGGGCGTGCGTTGGTCGACGATCAATTTTCTCAAAAAGTGGTTATAGTTTAGGGTTTATAAAATACCTAATTCTCTATAACCTTGAGCTCTGATACCAATCTGTAACACCCCCAAATCTCTGTACAACGGAAGAATTAATCAATTTTTTGGGGCATTACTATTGGATTGGTATCGCACACAAGTATAGCAAAAAGATAGTCATTTAACATTCAAAACCAATCCCAAATTTAAGTATTCAAAACATTTAATCCGAAAGTATAATTATTAGGCCCAAAACATAATTTAATAAAATAGGTCCCCAAAGTTTATCAAAGTCAGAAATGATCCTTGAACCCCGCCTTCTTGCCAAGCTTCCACAAACCACATATTCCAAACATCTTTCAAATACCTGAGAAATCATGCTAAAAGGTCAGCTTACGCTGGTGAGTTCATAGGTTTAAGTTCAACAAAATCATAGTGGACCAGTAGGAGTTGATTTGCTTTGCAAGACCTAAGATAGATAAATACCGATCCTACCCGGATAACCAACCATAAACATGTCCCGCATCCAGGGACTACTCGGGCCCAGCGACTCTAGTCCAGCACTGTCGTGGCAAAATCTAGAACAATTGCCAACCACGGACTAGGTTGAGGTAGAAGTCTATTCTTAGCTAGGCAACAGTTATAGCAATTAGGATTGCTACCCTAGTCTAAGGCAACAACTACCGTACATCTATCTAAACAGTCAAGCATATAAGCAAATCCAAATAGTTTTCACGGTCCGAAAACAGTAGCATGATTCTCACCCCAATATAGTTAAAAACGTAGATAAAAATGGGGCTATGAAACTCACCTCAAGCAATCAACGCACAAATAAACACTAGCAAAAGATAACGGTAATCACGGCACAACAACTATCGACTCGGCACAACCTATTAATGTAGACCAAATTTAATATGTATATCTCTCAAAATCAACGTTATCTACCCCAATATATTCCATTTTGTTATTTCCAAAACGTCTTGTTTCACCATTTAATCCTAGTGTTTGGTATTCCTCATGTGGGTGTATCGACTCAATATGATGTTATGAATGCACTCAAACAACCAATATCTAACTCAATGCGACATAATGAGACCTCTAAACGATAAGCTCCATAGTTCAATAAGTTTCAGAATAAATAGTAGACCTTATCCAATTCGTCAATTCGATAAACTCATTTATTTACTCGTGTCGCTTATTATCCCATAAATCAATCGTATCCTAAAGAGTCATAAGGATATATCACCCACTAATAAGGTTACCCAACGTACCTAGTGGGCTCTTATTACATTCGTCAACCAAATAAGTCCGCTACCTACGTGGATCAACACTATTAATGCTAGGTTATCCGTAACCCATGCACACAACGTAAACAATTAAATACTTAAACTAATATTAAATGCCCATAATTGACATTTATCGATAAACGTGTACTCGAAACATTAATTACTTATTTATTATAAAACATTTCTAATTTAGTCGTTAGTTTCCATTTAAAAATAGTAAATAACAAGATAAGACTTGTTATTGATATTTTTGGTACAAAAGCCCATTTATTATTTACATTTCATAGTCTATTAGCATTTTCATGTATATATATATATATATCATCAAATTCCATTATTAGTTTCATATCGTTATTCGTTTCTAGTCCACAAGAACGAGTCATGACTTCTCGGCTTTTAATCAATCAATAATCCAAATTATACTAAAGTCCATGTTACGGCTTTGTCGGAGTCAACTATTGACTAAAAAGTCAAAGTAAAACCGACGTTGCTTAAAGTTGACAATATATACATCAAGTTCAATTTAAAAGTCATAATAGCGCAATTCAATCCCAAACCAACTCAAATCAATCTCGCCAACCAATCAATCAACCAAATATACCCGAAACCAATGTTATGACCCTAATGGTCATGACACAGTCACGGTTAAGACCACGTGAACCAAACAAGCTCTAGAAGCTTTTCGGCTCCACGCGTCTCATCCAAACCTCAACTACATCAACCAACAAGCTACCAAAACGACCCGACCCGGACCCGTGGCCCAAGTGGGTCATGTACGACAACCATGAGCCACGTACGAGTCCCTAGTGGCTCGTACGCCTCATATCTCACAACCAAACACAACCAAATCACTTCCACAACATCCAAATCCAATCATTCAAGCTCCAATCATTAACCAAACACAAAACCCATCATCTATTCTAATCAAAAATATGAAACTAGACCTAAAATGCATAAACCCATTAAATTGATACACCACATGCTTACCAAACACTAACTACTTGTTTATTTAGATGTTAATTAGACTTAATTCCATGTTTCACCCAAAAGCCCTAAATTTTACCATAGGGTCGAAACCCTAATAAGCCATTCATGGCTTTTCAAAACTCAAACTAGGTGTATTCATGTCTCTTTTACCTTATCCAAACACGAATTGAAAAAACCCACTTGAAACCCTAGAAATCCGAATCTTAATCTTTAGATTTGAAGGTGTTAATGGAGGTTTTAGTGAGAATGTTATATATGGTTGGAAAGAGGAGAAAGATAGCTTCAAGATGGTGGTTGAGGTGGGTGGTCATGCGCGGCGGTGTGACGGCGGTGGCCAGAAATAGAGGCGGCGATGGTGAAGAATTAGGGTTAGGGTTTTTAATTAATTTAGGGGGAGAGAGAGTAGAGAGAAAGAGTGTTGTGTGTGTGTGTTTTAGTGAGAGAAACAAATGTATGAAATGAGGGGATGGGAGGCCTTTTATACTTGGACAAAGGACTCAAAAATAAATTAAAATGGGGGGGGGCGCCAGCCATGGGGATAATTGGGGGGTCGGAGTTGTAATTTTTTGTAACTATCTCTTTTACCCATTCTCGAGCTCACATATTGTCCCCTGAGTGTCCCACAATGTTCATTCGACTTTCTAAAATCGTTATTTACGTTTTTCCACGAGTTTTGACTATTTATTTGTCAATTTTCGAGTTACGGTTTAAAAGTTACAATATTTCTCGTTTTAGGCTTTTCTAGTGCCGAATCGAATAGTGCCTACCAAATAGAGTTAAAACTCATACGATAACTCATTTAATAGTGAAATAATCCGTAAAAACCAATAGACGATATAAAATCAAGTCATGTTTTATAAAAATAGTGATAAAGGCAAAAGCTCGGTTTAGTTTAACGTAATGTTGTTACCTAAAATAGACTCCCTAAATTTCTAGTTGTCACATAAGAACCTTAGGCGTAAGATCAACTTAGGCGTAAAGTGTTTACTTGTAAACGTTTAAGCTTAGGCGTAAACTTAGGGTTTTACCCAAAAATCCTTTACACTTGTCCAAGTGTAAAAGATATCCACAAATTGAAGTGTTTTCAGGCTTATCCAAGCAAAAAAACACTGAGTTAACCAACAGCTTTGAAGATCGTTGCCGAAGATTCCTTACGCGTAAACTGTTAGGCGTAATTATGACTTAGGTGTAAGAAACTATGGTTTTCTTAGGCGTAACTTTGACAGAATTTACCAAACATGATTTTTATGCACTAAACGTTTTGTAAACTTGATTTTAATGATAAAACAGCTTCAAAATCACCAAAATAACAAGAAAGTTTGAAACTTGATGATCCAAAGAGAAATTTTACCTTACGCGTAAACTAACGACACGAACCAAAACCAAGTTCAAAAGCTAACAAACACGTAAAGTTTGTAACTTTTTGCAATAAACAGAAATTTTAACACTAAATAAACCTTAACCCATAAGAATCTTGAGTTTACAAGTGAAAAAATCAAAGCTTTTAAGAAAATGAAAAATGTAACACAATAACCTTACGCGTATGACTATAAACTTCAAAAACAAACCGTTTCACCCAACTAGGTTTGACACCACTGTTAGGTCACCATAAGTTAACACAAGCATGCAGATGATAGAAATGAGATGAAGATAGAAGGTTGAACACACAAATCACACGATAATATGGAAAGGTTATGCCTAATATAGATGAGGTGAACAACACTTCTCAAATGAGAAGTAAACAAGTATTTATAGGGGAAGGGAGCTAAGGCAACACATCTAGTCCCTTCCTTGGCCTTTTGGGCCTTTGCATAGGCTTATGGGTTTTCTACATAAGCATAGCCTTAATTACTAACATAAAAGCCATATTAAAGCAACCTATTACATATAAATGACTAACACTTGTAAATATAGTTTAGGAGCGTTTCCAACAATGTTTGTGTTATTAATTGTTAAGTGACTTCATTTGTATTTTAAGATAAATCTTGAATTGGGGAAGACCTCAATTATAACTAATAAATCAATTACGTGCTATGTGGTATATAACTAATAAATCAATTCATTTGTAAACAGCTATGACTTACGCAATAGATTCGCCGATGTATGTGGCTCACGTTGTACACAGTTAAAAACACGTGGAAGTCTTAGTTAAACATATGTATTCTTAAACCTATAATTGATTAGGGTTTTATCAAACAAATTATTCATGTGCCTATTTGTTTACAAATATTAATTGTTAAGTTATTTGCACATTATTTGAGTTGGTTAATTGCTTATTTATTTATAAATAGTGTTTGACATGATTGTAAGAAAAAGGGTAATTTTATGTAAAGAAAATTAACCGGACTAAATAATGGTGAAATAGGATTTGTATTTTAAGAATTAAAGTTTTGAACTTTTAGTTGATTGATGTGACTATACCAAATAGTTAGAAAGGCTCACCCATTATGACAAACTGTGTGAGAGGTATAAAGAGGGTACGAATTAAATTATGACCCAAAAAAGAAGGTTTTTAATACGCTTTGCGCTGACAAGCTTCTCCACTTCTTTGTGCGTCATAATGGAGCTACCTATGACTATTTATATGTGCGAAGCATCTTAAGGAAAATTTCATATATCCAACACCTCGATTAAGACTTGGTTGATTTAATCTTAATAATTTAAAACTAATGAGTAATGGTTTTGTTAAAAGTTTATGATATGAAGATGTGTGCATGCTTCTTCATACATATTTTTTATTACACATCAAATTGGTACCCTTAAATTTAAGTTTATGCCATCTAATTATAAGAAACACTTGAAGTTGCAATTTATGTTATGTGAGATCTTAGCTAGATTGCAATGACAAGATAAATTTCCATGTTGAGTGAGACCTCATCTGGAATAAATTTGCAGTTTCTAAATTAGTCAACTTAATTGAGTTAGTTAGTGAGATATATGACTTAAGGCATAAGATGCGGTGAAACATGTTTACATTGCAACATGGTTTGGCAATTGTAAATCCCATAATTTCTAGGAATTGAAAAATGTTTGTCAATTATTGTTCGACAATTAAATACTTTCACCACTAGCAGATCAACTGATGTGGTGGAATTATGTCCATTTGGGTCCTAGTTTTTCAAGAAAATTCTATGGTTATATGAATATGTACCAAGGGTATTTTATTTTCTTGAAAGGTTAAATTATCGAAAGTACTAACTTTTGAACTTTGTTTCTGTAGAAATGGCTCAACATGAAAACAATACACTTGGTTCGTCGTTCAAATCTATGTTTGAACGAGAAAAATTGACTGGCAGCGCTAATTTCAATGACTGGTATAGACAATTGAGACTTCTTTTGCGAGTTGCCAAAAGACTAGAATATTTGAATCAACCTTGTCCTCTTGAACCGGTTGCTGATGCTACTCCTGCAATAAGAGCAGCATGGAAAACTGAGTATGACAAGCAAAATGAGATTGTCTGCATTATGCTTGGAAGTATGACTCCAAATTTGCAAAACCAATTTAAGCACTACTTCCCTCATGACATGCTCACTGAACTCATTCGTTTGTTTGAGAAGCCTGCAGCTGTAGAATTGTATGATTTGATCGATGCTCTACACAACTGCAAATAGGAGGAGGTAAACTTGTGAGTGCCCATTGTTTGAAAATGATGCGTTACATGGACCAACTTGGGAGACTCAACTATCACTACCCGTAAGATATCTAAATTGGACTAATCAACAAATCCTTGAATAAGGAGTTTGAAGGTTTTGTGCGCAATTTCAATGTGCATTGCATGGGGAAGAAAATTAGTGAATTACATGCAATGTTAATTGACTATGAAAGTGATGTGCCCCAAATTGTCGATAAAAAGGGTGACTCCTCACGAAGCTTAGTCTAAATCTAAGCACAACTATTCAGGTATTGATAATGCTACACGCGTCGTTCGGGGTCAAAGGAACTTCCTTTTCGTTGAGCAAGTTTTTCAACACCCTAGGCAGTGAACCTAATCGTTGTAGTGTAGTATTAGTGTAAGCCACGGGAATTGATATCGTTCTCTAGGGGAATAGGAATGCTAGTAAGAAGTTACTACGCTAAGGTTGGGGTTGAGGAAGATTATTTTTTTTATCTTTTTATGTTTTTTTAGGAAATGGAAAGGTACGAATCTCGGGGTTTGGATTTGAGGGTTGGTATTTCAACCGATTACTTCTACTTATCTAATTATCTAAACTAAGGTGTATGTAGTCTATGTCTAATTATTGTGTGCTCGTATGATGATTAAAGATGGGTTTACTTAGGTTTTATTACTCCTTAATTATCTCCTATTGATGGTTGAATTGTCACGTCCTTATTCTTAATCGCGTTGTGTGTCTAAGGTCGTAGGGTATGCGTTTATCCCTAACTCTTTGAAACTACCAAAGGTTAATGCCTACAAAATCTCTAGGATTTATAAACTTAACTCTAAGGTACTCTTCGGATGTTTTAGCCTACAATGACTCTAGGTACTATAAGTTAAGGTTCACAAAGATTAATCAAGCATTAACTACACAACGGATGACCGATCGCAATACTAGATGATTAACAATTAAGATAAGAGACAACCAACCAATATTCAATAATTAAGTTTCATATTCCCTAAGCAAACACACAAGTAAATTAGTCGGACATGGAAAACATGCAAGCATACACACAAATAATTGAAGACATAATTGAATTAATAAAGTAAAACACTTATCTTGATGTAAGATAGGGTATGGAACCCTAAAATACTGTACAAGAAAGCCTTGGTTCGGTTTAGGTTTTTACTCCAAAAGACTACACACTAAAAACTAAAAAATTTGGATTCTATATATAAGATTACATATGCGACGGTGTCACCCTTTGATTTGTGACGCTTTCGGGTCGCCGTCATTAGGGTTTCGTCTTGGCCACATTAGTCTTGCGACGGCGTCATCTTATGCTTGTGACGCCGTCCCCTTCAGTCTCTGATGTCGTCTGGATCAAATCTAGGTCATCTGAGTTGCGACGACCTACTCTTTTAAAACATGAAGCCGTCACTTGTAAATAAGCAATTTGGCCACTAAGCCGTCACAAAAGTGGTCCGACGGCGTCGCAGATAACACCTGACGCCGTCCCCCGGTTCGCCCAGCAGCCTGAGTGTCTCGATTCTTGACTTAGGCCATTTTCTTCGTATATTCGCGCCTTTTCGTCCGAATAAGTGTCATTCCAGCATTTTGCCTTCAAGATACCTAAAAAGTGAAAAGGAACGATATTAAGTAATAACGGATACAAAAGTGATCAAATAAGGGCTTAAACGACCCCTCAAAAAGGTACATTTTAAAACCTTATCAAATATCCCTACACTTGGTATTTGCTTGTCCTCAAGCAAATGTGCTTTTAGCCAATTAATTTATAACTTAGGGGTCATGAAGCATTGGTTTAGAACAATCCACAACACATATAAGCCCTGCAAAAGTCATAACAAGCACGGAAATTACATACTAGCACCTCACATGGGGTGTTTGGATACTCACATCTCTCGGGTGTATATAAAATATAACAAGTTGGAAATGGAAGATGAACACTCATTAACCGGTCCTAGTACATAGATTACCATTGGCTTGAGACTAGATCAAACCTCCATCGCTTTGGCGTAAGCACCTAGGAAAGACTATCCAAGAAGTCTTTTAAAGGGTTGTAATGTAAGGCTTATGGTAGGGAAACAAAGGGTTTGGTGGGATAGGCTATTTAGTGGTGGCAAGTCAAAAATCTTTATGTTACAAGCATGCGAAGAATGGCGTTGCTAAGCCAAGACTCGACACTCTAGACTCTAGATAACTGAAACAAACAAACATAAATTAAAGATAGATGTAGGATGGTAGCCCGTATGTTTTTTTTTTCCACTCTATTTTTTTCTTTTTCTCTTTTTTCTATTGTTTTTTTCGATTTTTTTTTTTTATTTTTCATACACTTTTGCTCTACCATCCTCTACGGTAACATCAAAATGATAGAGATTTATAAGCACATCCCTACACTTGAGTTTTTATTACTCTGACACTAATTTGACCCGAATTAAAAAGATCAAAACACTTTGAGTACACTATTACGCAAATAAAGGGAATTTGAATTTAATGTTCCCTTCCCGTCATTTCATAAACTTTAACTTTTCCCATGAGCCCCAATCGTCCCAAAACTGTGTAACAAGTATATGACTCGACTTAGCAACTTATGCAAGCAACTAGATAATTGAACTAAGGGTTTAGTGTGATAACAATAATGGACTAAAAGTGAGTGCATAAAAGGTAGGCTAAGGCGATTTGGGTGTACATTTGGGGTTGGGGTGTAAACAATGCTCTTCATTGATATTCCGAAAAACCGAAACATCACGAGAACCGCGAAAAGGATAGGCTCTGAGGGGTTAACTAGGGGTATCGTGTACTAAATATGAGTATAACGCAAATGTGTGGGTGAATTACTCAACCGATGTGGAAGAAGTAATTATATTACGGGTATCAAACAAGGGTTATCCTAATGCCTCTTATCATTTAGTTATTCCTAACTACACAAGTGTAGTCTTACTAGCGATCTCGGGATGCATCACAAAACAAGTTCTAGAATCTATTATACTACCGGTTCACACACTAAGCATTAAAGATGAATTCTTTAATTCCTACTAATCTAAGGGCGATCCTCACATTTTGGGTGGAATTTAAGTGGTAAAGGGTTTTTGTGCTAGTCATATAACTTCCTATCCATGAGACGCTTTTGTTAAGACTAATGACCCACTCCTATATGTCATGAAAAATTTTAAATTTGGTGACAAAATTACCTTAACCAACATTTTGTCATGGTTTATTACACAAATGCCATTGGACAAAGCAAATAATCAAGGATAAGCATAGTTTCAAAGTTCCCGTTTTATTTTCCCTCCCTACACTTAAACTGAACATTGTCCCCAATGTTCCCCGAAAGTATCAAAGTTATGATAATGGAAGGTAATAAAAGATGAAAGAAACTAGTAATCCCCTGATTAGCTCGGTAGGATCCGTGTAAAGTGGTGGTTACATCTTTGTTCAAGAAGAACGTTTTGCTTGAAAAGCTCATTCTCATCTTATGTATCTTCTTCTTGGTAAATTAAACCTTCACACTTGAAGAAAACAAACGAAACCTTCGCGTAAAATCGGCGGTAATAATATATATAGGACTCTACTAAACTAGGATATAATGCTTGTGGAATGGATGTTTATAGAATTTCTGGAAAATTTAGACCTGAAAATTCCAAAAAATTATAAGTAGCTCAGAAAACGAGAAAAAGTAATCAGTTGTTTTTGCTCCTTCCTGACGCCGCCAGGTTGCGATCCTGACGCCGTCAGGGTATCCTGACAAAAACTGGTCTGCGATTTTCTGGAAAAAATTCTGGAAAATTTACATCTTTAAAATCTGGAAAAATTTCCTGCAAAACATCCATTATGACTCGATACAAGCATTTGACTCGAACAAACACACATGTATATCTTTTAATTAATTGAAATTCACATGTTTACGTTTCTTTTGAAAACGTGTGTAATCCTCCCTACACTTATCCCTTATGTAAAATACCTTTATATGTAATTAAGATGAGGTTAAAAACAAAATAAAGCATTTTTACAAATTTAAACATGAGAATGAACAATCAATAAAAGATATATGACACAACCAAGCAAACAATTAACACAAGTAATAGATAAACGCACCACATGCAAATATACATACACGTCAAATTATTCAAAGTTCACAACAAAGTCAAGATAGCCTAGATTATTACATGTCCAAATAAAATAGTTCAACAACCAACTCTACTAATCCAAAAGCAATCCATAAATAAATACATGAGTCACTGGGGAGGGGGTCCAGAACGGTAGTCATAACCAGGAGGGAGAGGGCCCAAATACCCATAAGGTGGGTCTCCTCCTCCCGCCTTTGGAATGGATCGATCTGCAGGTGTGGGTCGAGCTGATCACGCATGGACAAATGTTGCATCTGTCTGACGGTATGATCGTAGGTCCAGCTAGCCCTCTGATCCTGCTGTGCCATCCACGTGTCCATGCGGCCCATCCATGCTCCCTGGTAGGCCTTCCAGTCTCCGCTGGACATGTGTCGGTAGGCGTCAGTGGAGCCTCCTGCTTCACCCCCTTGCTGTTGTGCTGGCATATGTGGCTCGTCATCATCGTCATCATCACCACCTTGAATGTTGGGCTGAGCACGAAACCACGCGTAGCCCCTACCATAGTCCATGATGACCTCCATAGCTTTTAGGGATTTAGCTTTGACGACCCTTGGTGCCACCACATTGAGGTATGTGGGTGCCTCCCCTGCCAAAATGCCAAAGGACTGGGCCAACCGGGTGATAAACATGCCTCCATACACCTTATCCTCAAACGTCATCCCACTAGCAGTCCTCAAGTAATCGGCTAACCAGAATGGGATGTTACAGTGCACACCCTCTGCCAACATGCAATAGAGATAGAATAGATCTGGTAAAGTGACACGATGACTCGTGCTCTGGTGCCCTGTGATAGAGAAAGTGAGGCAACGGTGTACGAGCCTAATCCGTGGATCCCGGATCTGAGATGCGAGAGTACTCCCAGTAATGTACTCCCCTTTAGCTATTGTGTTCCGGAACTGAATACCCAGCATGTCGTCCCTATGGGTAATCCCAGCTGCCAATCTAGCCCTAAACACATCGCTCTCAGCATTCCCAGCAGCATACAACCCCAATCTCCACCCAAACTCAAGTACTGACATAACCCTCCATTCTCCACCTAACCTAAATCGGACCCCCTGAAACTCAATGCTATCTCGACATGAATTGATATCATCAGATAAATGCGTGAAATCCACGCACCAACTCACCATACATGGGCTCACGCATCCTAAATAGCCTTTCCCACTGGGGATCAGTGAACTTGTCCCTCCTAAAACTGTTTGAGAACTCTCTAGTCAGATCATGCTCCTCAAGAAAACCCCAATCCACAACAGCCCCTGAATCAATAGTTTGATGAAGCAAATAATTGTAACGAGTTTGGGATCCTTCCTCGACAAATACTCCCCACTCAGCAATCGTGTCCGCTATGTTTTCCTGGGCATTAGAAGACAATCCCTTAGTTCCCTTCGTTCTTCTGCTCATCTGAAACAGAAAATCAAATAGATGGGGAACAAATGAGTAACATTCGTGATGCTAAGGACGACGTCAGACGGTTCCGACGGTGTCACAACATAAACCTGATGCCGTCATCCCGACCAAATTTCAAATCCGAAGTTTGCGAGGGAAAAATCCAGGTTTTTAACCATAACCCTTGACCCAAACACCCTCGTTGCAGCAACAATGGGATATGGCTAGGTGGGTTTAGTTCATAAGCCGTCAAGGCTTCTCGCAAAGTTAACCCCATATGATAATACTACCATTCGCCTAATCTTAAGCCTAATTAACAAGATTCATGGGCGACATTTAGCATAAATTAAACAATTGGGGGTTTTCGGATGAAAAAGGGAAAATCAAAATGGAGCATGAAATCGAGCAATTGACTAGACAAAGATCAATGTATACTACTTACCTTGTGGAGATTGACGTGGAAAAATGATGAATTTGAGGTGGGGAAAACGTGGTGGTGTGGTGTGGGGCGGATAAAAAATGTGTAGGGTAAAGAATGAAAGGGATGGGTGATGTATTTATCCGTCTGATCTGGCTTAGTGACGACGTCACTCTTTATATGTGATGGCGTCACGACCAAATTTTTTCAAAAGAAAATGGTTTTGTTAATCCGCCCGGATCAAAAATCTGGTTACTATTTTTGACAAAGATTTTGGTTTTTATTTTAAGATCAATTTTGTCAATCCACCAATAATCTCCACGACGGTAAGTGATGCATATGTCAAATTGTCTTTCAATTGTGATCCCAGAAACTCCGAAGTATTGGGGGTGATGGTTCTTTGACCCTGGTTTGAAACCGAAAGAACTCTTCCTAACATTAGGAAAGTTGAGAAGCGACATGTGCACCATTCCAATGAATATGTTCCTAGGGAACAAGCGGGGAGCGTTGAGACAGGAATTTAAACAAGAATGTGATTCCTTGAGGGGGTTTGCCCTGCTTAATGAAATTGGAGAAGGTTTGGGAGTCATCCCAATGTGTTCCGGTATCGCATATACCTTCTCTACCTTTTTAGGTATATTGTTCCTTGCGATTTCTTCACGGATTGTCAGCATGAAGTTGTCAGCTAGTCCCAAGAAAGTGTTGTCAGTCTTCCGCATTTGAGCTTCGAGGCGTTTTATTTCCTTTTCTTGCTTGTGGACAATATCAACATTATGTCCTCGAATTCATCTTGCCGGGACTTTCTTGGGAGCAAAAATTCCTTGACCGCGTTCACATGCTTATCAGCATGGGTAGTTACTTCCATTAATGCATTTACTTGCGCCTCCATACTCCTAATTGCTTGTGCTTGGGAAGTTGGCTCGTTCTCCTGGACTACTGGAATTTCCCAACCCTCCTCTTCATATTGAGCTAGGTCCTCGATGACCTCCCAACATGCTTTATCATTGAGGTCACTTAGCCTTCCTCCGGCAGCATAGTCAATGGTTCATTGGAGGGAGGGACTGACGTGATCATAGAAGAGTTGGACTTGGAGCCAAAGATCAATGCCATGATGAGGGACTTTATGGAGTAAGTCCTTGAATCGAGTTCATGCTTTGTAGAGAGATTCACCTTGACGTTGTTGGAACATCAAGATATCATTCCTAAGCTTAGTGGTTCTCCCCGGTGGGAAAAATTGAGCAAGGAAGCGAGAGGTGAGATCATCCCAACTTGAGATGGAGCCGGCGGGAAGTCGCTCAAGCCAATTACTAGCTTGGTCCCGTAGAGAGAATTGGAAGAGACGCAGACGCGTGGTCTCCTGAGTAGTAGCATCGAGGTCGATGGAATCGAAAATTTTAAGGAAATCCTTAAGATGCTGATAAGGATCTTCGAAACGAAGTCCATGGAATGCACATCTGTTTTACACCAACCGGATGGTGTCGGATCGCAGGGCCGTAGTTTGGGCTTGGTCGGGAAGCTCAATGCTGTTCCTATAACCTAAGTGGCTTGGTCTCGAGTATTCACCAAGAGTACGACCTCTTGGCGGGTCATTTGGTGGTAGGTTGATGAATGGTGGTTGGTTATCACCTTCCATGATGAAAAGTGATGGGGTTACTAACAAAGGTCACGAAGAAGGGGGATAGACTACGAGAAAGCTAAAAATGGGAATAATTTACTTGATAGGAATCAAGCAAAGAAACCTAAACGAGGTGGACTCCTAACTAGCTATTCTATTCCCCAGTGGCGCAAAAACTTGATAACGCTATACGCGTTGTTCGGGGTCAAAGGAACTTCCTTTTCGTCGAGCAAGTTTTTCAACACCCTAGGCAGTGAACCTAATCGTTGTAGTGTAGTATTAGGGTAAGCCACGAGAATTGATATCGTTCTCTAGGGGAATAGGAATGCTAGTAAGAAGTTACTACGCTAAGGTTAGGGTTGAGGAAGATTATTTTTTATCTTTTTATGTTTTTTAGGAAATGGAAAGTGTAACCACCCGTAAATTTCCAAGTCATTATTCACCTGTGAAGAATGAAGTAATTGTTTATCTGATTTAATAAGACGCTCTTATACATTTTCACGCCTTAATTTTTTGCTTTTTAATTGAAATACGCAATCACGGGTAACATTGATAAACGAATAATGCAAAATAGTTATTTCCTAATTTTTGCTGATGATCTAAATACGACAACGAGAGGTTATCTCGATAAATGAGACCGCCCATATACTGACACCAAATTAATAACGGCACAAATTTAAATCATTTATTTTTCCAAGTAATATTGATGCCTTATTATTACGTTCGCAAAAACGTTTTCAAAAATATATTTTTCATATTATACGCATACCGGGGAGGTACGTTTACGCGAAAACTCGACAAAACACGGGGTACGGATTATACTGTACTTAATAATAAAAACAAATAAACATAATCCCTTATCCCTACCCAACCGACCCCCACTTCTGCACATCTCCTCCAAAGTCGCTCTTCATCTCGCCCCTTCTCCTTCGCTGAACCTCAAACAAACACTAAAAGAAAGTCACGAGACCTCCACAATCGCTGAGGATGATATAGACCTTTGCTTAATATATGTCTTCACAAGACTCCCACCATGAAAAGCCATGGTCAAGATTTTCTTTCTTTTCTTCTTTTTATTTCTGTCGACTCCACAGAAGATCACACACCCATTGTCATCAATTTCACACTCACCTTTATCCCTTCTCCTCCCTCTCAATTAAAGCCACCGCTCCATCTTTTTCCGGTCATCCATCCAGCTACGCCGCCACCATCCTCACACCACATCCCACGTGCCACACCACCACTGTCATCACAAGAAGATCAAGGGGTTCATTTGTATTGGGTTTAGTGTGAGGATCGCGATAGGTTTTTAGATCATGATTTTATTCATGTCTTGTTCATGTTTAGTCATCTCCCTCCAGTCGTCCGTCTCCTTGGGTAAGCCAAAAACCTAAATCATTTTTGTACTTTTGTTTGATTCAAAACCCGTTATAATCGATTTGCTTAGTTTTCGTGGAATGATGTTTGTTATCAAAAACGTTTTTAATAAAATTTTCGTGTGGTGTTAAATGTCGTTTGATTACAAGTTTTGTAAAATAGAAATCTGATCAGAGAACGTTTTGAAATAAATTCCGTGTGGTAAAACTATTAACAAAACCGTGTTAGAATCGATTTCGTGTGGTAAGAAATCATTGGAATAGGTGTTTGTTTGATTCCTGTCGTGTATTCAGAATGGGTCGAGTGACCCGGATGAAATTGTCGTTTGTTTTCTGCTACTTCATTTTGAGTAGCATTTTTGGTCCTTGATATTGTTGTTATTGTTTTACGATCAGTTGAGTAAGATTAAACTCGTTTAGGGTGTTGGCTATTTAAGCTTTTCCGGTTGTGAATGGTTAAATTGGTTGGTGTTATTGGTTCCGATTAGTAGAAAGTATAGGGTGATTTGTTTGAATGTGGTTGTGCCCAGATTTAGCAAGAACCCACAAGGGTGGTTTCTCTCTGTTTTGGTCTCGGTTAAACAAAGTGAATCCGAGATGGTTACTTACCTTCTTGGTCGCGGGGTAGTTTGATTGCTTTAGTCTCGAGTTTATGTTAACATTATTGTTGAGTATCCTTTTCAGTCACTAGGATGAGTTGGTATTCTGTCTTCGGCAGGGACGATCTACGAGGGGTCTAGTGTCCTCGGTTCAACCAGCAGAACCCACAATGGGTACGCGTTGGTATCCGTCTATGTATTAATGTCTAGCGTAGTTGCTTATGTTTGTCTTAGTTTCTAAAAGTCTTGCATTTCTAAAGGTCGTATGTCATGTTTCTACAGGTCTTATGGTTGCGAGTACTAGTTGTTGAGAGTACTACAAATTTTGAGTGTGCGTTTGTTTGATTTGGGGTCATGCCCACGGGGGCTGTTGGACTTAGTGAATGGGTCAAGCCCACTTGGCATTGGATTAAAAAAATGGTATTATTTATTTAAGAAGTGAAAAATTATTTAGTAAATATTTAATCAGATATCGACCTAACGTGGTTTATTAGTTTTAGCGTTAGTGTCGTGGTACGTTTCGGATAATATTGGGACTGTAACTCGGATTTGAAATTATCTGATACTTAATGGGATTTGAAGGCGAATTATGATTTGGACTTTGGATCGTTATTGGATTTACGATATTGGACGTTGGAATTATTGGACACTTTGTGACTTAACGGTATAATATATTAGACTCGCAAGAATTTAATATATTAGACACGGATCGGACACGAAATATTCAATAAAGCCAAAGGCTAATAATTACGCGAATGATAACGATAAACAAAGTATATAAAATATAGTAAATAAAAATCTGGTTTATTCAAAAGTCACGATGACTTGGGAACGTTTTATAAATGGACGTGTCATGCCAAAATTTATAAAAACATTCTAAGTCATACTTTAAAATTTTAAATCTCTTCTATTGTTATAAAACCCAAAAATCTAAACAAGTGTCCTTTTAAGTGGTAAAATCTTTATTGTTTGAATTGCAAATTCAAACTTTTATAAAACATGTTTGTTTTATACATACTATTTGGGATTAAGGGTAAATACCTAAACTTACCAATTAACTTACTTTCTTGGAATAGTTGTGTGTCGTTACTTCCTTGATTTCTTTCTTCTCATTGCCTACTCAAGTTGAGTCTTGGTCAATATTTCTTGACTATTCCTTGCAATGTATTGGGATATACATTATACCTTGGTGTGAGTTATGCTTGGCGTGAGTTACTTGTCGAGTCTTGTTTTCTTACCACCACATGTAACATTAATGATAAACTTTTGAGATACGATACATTATACTTTTAAAAAAAACATTGATACGAGTATTCCACGAAAACTAAAACACTCATCTTTTGAAAACTCATATACTTTACGATACGTATTCTGAGATAAATCGTACACTAGTAGATCGAGCCGATGACGTGCCGTTGTGCCTGTACTCTTGCGTCGTTGAGCGATGCCCCACTTGATACCACTTTGTTTCTTTTCCCGATGCTAGTTGTGATAGTATCGATTCTTGCATTGCTTCGGACTAAGGTGAGTTCATAGCCCCACTTTTACTCTTTTAACTGTTTTATAAACTCTTTGGGGGAGATACATGCTATAAACTAGAACACAAGTCTTTTCTTAAAATGTATGCTTGCCTGATTATTATTATTATAGCCTAAGTTGCCTGCCAAAAGTCCCCTTCATCATGAACCATTAATCACTTGCGAGTGAACGCAAATATCGTGGATAGTACTATGGGAATTGACGACCCCGACTCGGTTATCGAAATAACCGGGCGCACTATATTTGGTATCTCTATGTAATTGGCTATTACATCTTGGGGCAATTTTATTTACTTACACCAGTAATTAGGTGTATGCAGTTAGTATTGGTGTCATGAGCTTAGTGCATAATAATAATCTCTGTTTTCTATGGTAATTGTCTTCGAAGCAATTATCATCTCTTACTTTTGTTCAACTATTTACTAAACCTATGAATATCACTCAACCGTTGTGTTGATCTTTTTAAGCATGTTTATCTCAGGTATTAAAAAGGCGATAGCTAACTCTGGAGGCGCTTGGGCATTGGCATGGCATGGTCATAGATGACTCTGATTTACAAATGGGGACCACATTTGGTTAATGAGCCATTTTTCCGCAACAATTCAACTTTTGTAAACCTTGTTTTACTATAGTAAATGAAATATTTTACGAAAAAAGCTATTATTTTTCACTTGTGTTATGATCCAATGGAGTAGCACCCCAAAAACCTTTTCTTCCGCTGCAAACCATTTTTGGGGGTGTTACAGTTGGCATCAGAGCCTAGGTTATAGGGAACTAGGAAATTTTCAAAACCTAGACTATAACCACTTTTACAAAAACTTAACCATATGACCGACACGTGCCTGCCTGCCAAGCTGAATGCCTCACTTATGACTCGTTGAAGTCATCTTGGATAAGATATGTGTCTTATTACTAACAACTTAGTCGCACTATTAGCTATGATTACTTTACCTATATGTATGTTTACGTACCACTGCGCTACGCCTTCTCCCCCACATAAGTGAAATAATTGTTTAATCTTTCATAACAAAGTTTAAAGGCATTGGGACATGTTACTAGTATAACTAAGCTAAGCATTGCAAGATTCATTGAACCTCGGGTGAATATAGCCTGATCACCTATATTCAACCAGGGACAGTGGGACATAGCCTGATCACCTATGTCCGACTCAGAGGTGAATGTTGAAATACTGAAAGTAGTTATAATAGTGGTATGTCCACTTGACCTCCTGATTGACTTCTAAAAATGGTAAAATTTTTATGTGTGTTCATCATAAGAGTTATAAAGGTTTACTCCTACACATCACACACCGACGTCACAACATTCTCTCACTACGATACTTTTTCTCCTAAGTGGAACGCCTTTCTCATTACTACACCCTCTAAACTGACCATTGTCTACATCTTACTAGCAACGTGCATGGAGATTTTCCTGGCAGATGATGCACACTACCACTTCACGCTAGGACACCACAGTGATCCATGTTGAAATGGACTACCTTACACCACCACTTCGCGCCCTCCGTACCTACGTTATGTATGAGATTTGTTGAGCAGATAATACATAACCAGTGAAATGTTGCATGATGCGAGTTAACGATTACATTTACCATTTAGAGTTTCTTAGCGGGTTATGCGCGACCAACTAAATTTTAATTACCGCACGACATTACTCTATGTTTAGATTATATTTTTGGGTCACTACAATACCATGTCTTCTGTTTCCCATCCCATCGACTTATCGTCTTCATTACGGAATCATTAAACCTCTATTACTGGGTCATTGCAACCCATGTATCCATCATCCCATCCTATCATCATTCTCTTAGACGTTAAAATCGAAGTCATCTCGTCATCCATTGCGGTAACAATGTCACCTCTACCCCAAGACTCGTACTCAATCGATGAACCGGATTACATCTCTAGCCGTTTTAGGAACAACACACCTCAACATCTACAAAGTGAGCCCCTCGCTAAACATAAATAATAAACAAACGACAAAAAAATCTAAAAACATACCAAGAGTCAACTTGCAACTCAAGTCACTTTCTGGAAACATGTCCCTAACCCTTCACTCATTTTTTTTTTGAGATATCAAAGGTCCGTCCTACTACCCTCTTATGAAATAGTAAACTTTGTCGCAAACTACTTTCAACTATTTTTCCGATCACTTCACGGTCATTTTCCCAAAAAGTCTTACTACTGTGCCATTAAACCAAAAATTTATGATTTTACTAATACTTCATAAACAATGACCTTGCTAATGGTTTGCAAACTATTTTCTTATAGAGTGATAAACTGATTAATTTCCTTACTCTTATTTTATGAAACAACAAAAAATTGCGATAACAAATTATAAACTATATTACAAATCTTTCCTGCAAGATATATTACGGTCTTATAAACTATTTTACCCTCTTATTGAGCTGCTTTAGCCACTGCCTGATCTAAAAACCATTAAACCACGTTACTCTTCGTCTTTACTTTATTGACTATTTTTATTACCACCCTATAAACCACCTTGATATTAATTGAACTACGAAAACTTCTATTATTTGACAAACGATAAATTGTTTTCTTATAAGCTATTTTACAAATCATTTCACGAATTGTTTTACAACCTGAATTGCCGTCTTACTGAAATATCATAAAGTTAACTGCGATTTCATTACTACTCTATAAATAATAAATAAATCGTTTTCTATTACCTTGTAAGTTGTCTTAACAATCACCTTGCCAAGTGTTGCTTTAATACCAAACCAAAAACTACGATTTATCTTAATAGAAATATTCTCTTCTTAATCAATAAAGTAGTTTTACAAACTTTTTCACGAACTTTACAGCAATTTCCTTACAAACTATTTACCCCTCTTGAAAAACTCAAAAAGGATAACTGATATTTTCCTTTGTAAATAAAACAAATTCCCAGAGTAAAAATAAGCGTTTTGTTTTGAAAACAATAGATAAACATTTTAATGAGAAATGCTGGAAAACAAAACTGATTCATCATCTACAAAAGCTAAGGTATTTGAAATTTCGAAACAACTTTTGAATTCACATAAAAACCTCCAACTTGGAACCGATTCCATGTTGTCGCCTAAAACCTTATTTAACAACTTTTTATCACAAAAGCTGAAATTTAGCAACTTTCTTTACATACATCAAGTTCTCCTTGAAATTTTAAAGACTCTAATTTTTCTTATATATACCATTCAAATATGAGAAGCACAACCTTAACAACTAAATCCTGCCCATACGCATTTATAACTTTTGGAAACATACATACCCAACAACATCTTCTTCTAGGACGTTTTCAAACTTCGAGAATTTTTTTTAACATTCGTTTCAACTATAAAACGTGTAGTGACATTTTTCTAAGAGACTCATCCTTACGAGTTAAAAATATTCTGGTCAAACCTTATCAACACTTCTTATGCTAAGAAACATCAATCATCGACCTTTGAGAAATTGTTTTATTTGCATCACGTGTAAAAACCGGTTTTATAGGATCCTTTCGAGGATGCAAATCTCTTATCCAATTTTTCATCCCGAAGAAATTGTGCCTCTTGAAATGTTCTTTTTACTCGAATAAATTTATCCACATCACGTTTGCGGACAAGACTAGAAAATTTAAAAAATTTTCCTTTGTCACATAAGCGACTAACACAAACTTAACCTCGAGGACGAGGTTCCCATAAGGGGTAGGTACTGTAACCACCCGTAAATTTCCAAGTCATTATTCACCTGTAAAGAATGAAGTAATTGTTTATCTGATTTAATAAAACGCTCTTATACATTTTCACGCCTTAATTTTTTGCTTTTTAATTGAAATACGCAATCACGGGTAACATTGATAAACGAATAATGCAAAATAGTTATTTCCTAATTTTTGCTGATGATCTAAACACGACAACGAGAGGTTATCTCGATAAATGAGACCGCCCATATACTGACACCAAATTAATAACGGCACAAATTTAAATCATTTATTTTTCCAAGTAATATTGATGCCTTATTATTACGTTCGCAAAAACGTTTCCAAAAATATATTTTTCATATTATACGCATACCGGGGAGGTACGTTTACGCGAAAACTCGACAAAACACGGGGTACGGATTATACTGTACTTAATAATAAAAACAAATAAACATAATCCCTTATCCCTACCCAACCGACCCCCACTTCTGCACATCTCCTCCAAAGTCGCTCTTCATCTCTGCTCCCCTTCTCCTTCGCTGAACCTCAAACAAACACTAAAAGAAAGTCACGAGACCTCCACAATCGCTGAGGATGATACAGACCTTTGCTTAATATATGTCTTCACAAGACTCCCACCATGAAAAGCCATGGTCAAGATTTTCTTTCTTTTCTTCTTTTTATTTCTGTCGACTCCACAGAAGATCACACACCCATTGTCATCAATTTCACACTCACCTTTATCCCTTCTCCTCCCTCTCAATTAAAGCCACCGCTCCATCTTTTTCCGGTCATCCATCCAGCTACGCCGCCACCATCCTCACACCACATCCCACGTGCCACACCACCACTGTCATCACAAGAAGATCAAGGGGTTCATTTGTATTGGGTTTAGTGTGAGGATCGCGATAGGTTTTTAGATCATGATTTTATTCATGTCTTGTTCATGTTTAGTCATCTCCCTCCAGTCGTCCGTCTCCTTGGGTAAGCCAAAAACCTAAATCATTTTTGTACTTTTGTTTGATTCAAAACCCGTTATAATCGATTTGCTTAGTTTTCGTGGAATGATGTTTGTTATCAAAAACGTTTTTAATAAAATTTTCGTGTGGTGTTAAATGTCGTTTGATTACAAGTTTTGTAAAATAGAAATCTGATCAGAGAACGTTTTGAAATAAATTCCGTGTGGTAAAACTATTAACAAAACCGTGTTAGAATCGATTTCGTGTGGTAAGAAATCATTGGAATAGGTGTTTGTTTGATTCCTGTCGTGTATTCAGAATGGGTCGAGTGACCCGGATGAAATTGTCGTTTGTTTTCTGCTACTTCATTTTGAGTTGCATTTTTGGTCCTTGATATTGTTGTTATTGTTTTACGATCAGTTGAGTAAGATTAAACTCGTTTAGGGTGTTGGCTATTTAAGCTTTTCCGGTTGTGAATGGTTAAATTGGTTGGTGTTATTGGTTCCGATTAGTAGAAAGTATAGGGTGATTTGTTTGAATGTGGTTGTGCCCAGATTTAGCAAGAACCCACAAGGGTGGTTTCTCTCTGTTTTGGTCTCGGTTAAACAAAGTGAATCCGAGATGGTTACTTACCTTCTTGGTCGCGGGGTAGTTTGATTGCTTTAGTCTCGAGTTTATGTTAACATTATTGTTGAGTATCCTTTTCAGTCACTAGGATGAGTTGGTATTCTGTCTTCGGCAGGGACGATCTACGAGGGGTCTAGTGTCCTCGGTTCAACCAGCAGAACCCACAATGGGTACGCGTTGGTATCCGTCTATGTATTAATGTCCAGCGTAGTTGCTTATGTTTGTCTTAGTTTCTAAAAGTCTTGCATTTCTAAAGGTCGTATGTCATGTTTCTACAGGTCTTATGGTTGCGAGTACTAGTTGTTGAGAGTACTACAAATTTTGAGTGTGCGTTTGTTTGATTTGGGGTCATGCCCACGGGTTGGACTTAGTGAATGGGTCAAGCCCACTTGGCATTGGATTAAAAAAATGGTATTATTTATTTAAGAAGTGAAAAATTATTTAGTAAATATTTAATCAGATATCGACCTAACGTGGTTTATTAGTTTTAGCGTTAGTGTCGTGGTACGTTTCGGATAATATTGGGACTGTAACTCGGATTTGAAATTATCTGATACTTAATGGGATTTGAAGGCGAATTATGATTTGGACTTTGGATCGTTATTGGATTTACGATATTGGACGTTGGAATTATTGGACACTTTGTGACTTAACGGTATAATATATTAGACTCGCAAGAATTTAATATATTAGACACGGATCGGACACGAAATATTCAATAAAGCCAAAGGCTAATAATTACGCGAATGATAACGATAAACAAAGTATATAAAATATAGTAAATAAAAATCTGGTTTATTCAAAAGTCACGATGACTTGGGAACGTTTTATAAATGGACGTGTCATGCCAAAATTTATAAAAACATTCTAAGTCATACTTTAAAATTTTAAATCTCTTCTATTGTTATAAAACCCAAAAATCTAAACAAGTGTCCTTTTAAGTGGTAAAATCTTTATTGTTTGAATTGCAAATTCAAACTTTTATAAAACATGTTTGTTTTATACAAACTATTTGGGATTAAGGGTAAATACCGAAACTAACCAATTAACTTACTTTCTTGGAATAGTTGTGTGTCGTTACTTCCTTGATTTCTTTCTTCTCATTGCCTACTCAAGTTGAGTCTTGGTCAATATTTCTTGACTATTCCTTGCAATGTATTGGGATATACATTATACCTTGGTGTGAGTTATGCTTGGCGTGAGTTACTTGTCGAGTCTTGTTTTCTTACCACCACATGTAACATTAATGATAAACTTTTGAGATACGATACATTATACTTTTAAAAAAAACATTGATACGAGTATTCCACGAAAACTAAAACACTCATCTTTTGAAAACTAATTTACTTTACGATACGTATTCTGAGATAAATCGTACACTAGTAGATCGAGCCGATGACGTGCCGTTGTGCCTGTACTCTTGCATCGTTGAGCGATGCCCCACTTGATACTACTTTGTTTCTTTCCCGATGCTAGTTGTGATAGTATCGATTCTTGCATTGCTTCGGACTAAGGTGAGTTCATAGCCCCACTTTTACTCTTTTAACTGTTTTATAAACTCTTTGGGGGAGATACATGCTATAAACTAGAACACAAGTCTTTTCTTAAAATGTATGCTTGCCTGATTATTATTATTATAGCCTAAGTTGCCTGCCAAAAGTCCCCTTCATCATGAACCATTAATCACTTGCGAGTGAACGCAAATATCGTGGATAGTACTATGGGAATTGACGACCCCGACTCGGTTATCGGAAATAACCGGGGCGCACTATATTTGGTATCTCTATGTAATTGGCTATTACATCTTGGGGGCGATTTTATTTACTTACACCAGTAATTAGGTGTATGCAGTTAGTATTGGTGTCATGAGCTTAGTGCATAATAATAATCTCTGTTTTCTATGGTAATTGTCTTCGAAGCAATTATCATCTCTTACTTGTGTTCAACTATTTACTAAACCTATGAATATCACTCAACCGTTGTGTTGATCTTTTTAAGCATGTTTATCTCAGGTATTAAAAAGGCGATAGCTAACTCTGGAGGCGCTTGGGCATTGGCATGGCATGGTCATAGATGACTCTGATTTACAAATGGGGACCACATTTGGTTAATGAGCCATTTTTCCGCAACAATTCAACTTTTGTAAACCTTGTTTTACTATAGTAAATGAAATATTTTACGAAAAAAGCTATTATTTTTCACTTGTGTTATGATCCAATGGAGTAGCACCCCAAAAACCTTTTCTTCCGCTGTAAACCATTTTTGGGGGTGTTACAGAAAGGTACGAATCTCGGGGTTTGGATTTGAGGGTTGGTATTTCTACCGATTACTTCTACTTATCTAATTATCTAAACTAAGGTGTATGTAGTCTATGTCTAATTATTGTGTGCGCGTATGATGACTAAAGATGGGTTTACTTAGGTTTTATTACTCCTTAATTATCTCCTATTGATGGTTGAATTGTCACGTCCTTATTCTTAATCGCGTTGTGTGTCTAAGGTCGTAGGGTATGCGTTTATCCCTATCTCTTTGAAACTACCAAAGGTTAATGCCTACAAAATCTCTAGGATTTATAAACTTAACTCTAAGGTACTCTTCGAGTGTTTTAGCCTACAATGACTCTAGGTACTATAAGCTAAGGTTCACAAATATTAATCAAGCATTAATTACACAACGGATGACCTATCGCAATACTACATGATTAACAATTAAGATAAGAGACAACCAATCAATATTCAATAATTAAGTTTCATATTCCCTAAGCAAATACACAAGTAAATTAGCCGGACATGGAAAACATGCAAGCATACACACAAATAATTGAAGACATAATTGAATTAATGAAGTAAAACACTTATCTTGATGTAAGATAGGGTATGGAACCCTAAAATACTGTACAAGACAGCCTTGGTTCGGTTTAGGTTTTTACTCCAAATGACTACACACTGAAAACTAAAAAATTCGGATTCTATATATAAGATTACATATGCGACGGCGTCACCCTTTGATTTGTGACGCCGTCGGGTCGCCATCATTAGGGTTTCGTCTTGGCCACGTTAGTCTTGCGACGGCGTCACCTTATGCTTGTGACGCCGTCCCCTTCAGTCTTTGACGTCGTCTGAATCAAATCTGGGCCGCCTGAGTTGCGACGACCTACTCTTTTAAAACCTGAAGCCATCACTTGTAAATAAGCAATTTGGCCACGGAGCCATCACAAAAGTGGTCAGACGGCGTCGCAGATAACACCTGATGTCGTCCCCTTCAGTTCCAGCAGCCTGAGTGTCTCGATTCTTAACTTTGGCCATTTTCTTCGTATATTCGCGCCATTTCGTCCGAATAAGTGTCATTCTAGCATTTTGCCTTCAAGATACCTGAAAACTGAAAAGGAACGATATTAAAATAACGGATACAAAAGTGATCAAATAAGGGCTTAAACGACCCCTCAAAAAGGTACATTTTAAAACCTTATCAGGTACCACTGAGCTATCTCAGGGACATAGTCGTATTTGGAGGAGTAAAAGATTGCTTGTGCGTGTTTTTCACAATTGATTGCACAAGCTTAAAATCTTTCACTCCAACTCTTATGCTATTTATACAAGTATGGTTTTTAACTCTATCCTAGAGGACAAACTAACAGGTTACAAAAGACAAAATACTGATGTATTTTATCTCTGTTTACAAAGGCTATATTTGGTAAGGGACAAAGCAACTTTTGGCTTGTCAGCACTGACACTGAACCTTTCAGGGAAAGTTGACTTCTTGAGGATAAGCACTCCGTCTTATTTGCTTCAAGCTTAACCGTTTTGTCCCGCCCATTCTTCAGTCTTTTCAGCCTTCAGTCTTGTCTTCAGTGATAATAGTTTGTGAGGAGTTTTGGGATTCAGTGAGTTATTGTCATCACTCACTGAATCCACTATCTTCTTCTTGACTCATTCTTCACCCCTTAAGTTCTGCCTTACTAAGTGGAGAGACTTCTTCTTTGTCTTTAACTGAGTGTCCTGAAGATAGCTCACTGAGTGTCTATGCGCTCAGTGACTTGTTTGTGTTTAAGGATCTAAACACTTAGGGTATTTTCTATTCAAATCCTATAATTAAGGGGTTTGGGTATTTACTGAACCCAACACGTTACATGGACCAACTTGGGAGACTCAACTATCACTACCCGCAAGATATCCAAATTGGCCTAATCAACAAATCCCTAAATAAGGAGTTTGAAGGTTTTGTGCGCAATTTCAATGTGCATTGCATAGGGAATAAAATTAGTGAATTACATGCAATGTTAATTGACTATGAAAAGGGTTTACCTAAAAAGGCTCTTACACCTCAGGTACTTGCTATTCAAAAGGGTAGGATTATTAAACCGCAAGCGAACAAGAGGAAAGGCATAGGGAAAGGTAAACAGGTTGTTGTACCTAAACCCAAAATCGCCCCATCCAAGAAGAAAGAAAATCTGAAAAAGGTTTAGGCTTGCCACCACTGCACTGAGGTAGGAAATTGGAAGAGGAACTGTCCACTCTACCTCGATGAGTTGAGATCAAAGAGGTATAAGAATGCTGGTAATGTTGCCAGTACTTAAGGTAACTTCTATATGATAGAATTATTTGCATTTCCTCATAAAATAAATTCCTGGGTATACGATACTGGATGGGGTATTCATATTTGCAATACACAGCAAGGACTTAGATATGCAAGGAAACTCGCCTATAGACAACAATATATGCACGTGGGTAATGGAGCACATGTAGTAGTTGAAGCTATAGGAACATCTGGAATTAGTTTTGCCTTATGGCTTAGTACTGTTTTTAAATGATTGTCATTACGCACCTTCTATAATTAGAGGTGTCGTTTCTGTTTCCTTGTTGAAAGATATTGGTTACTGATTATGGAATTTCTTTTTTTTTTTTTTGGTAAAAGGGATTTTTCACCCTAGTAAAATTCATTACACCAAAAAACATTGAAGTACAAAGGATGAGGGTGAATCCCTCATCTCAGTCCCTTAGGACACTTACATGCAACCTCTATATAAGAATGACACGCCATTATTATAACTTACAAAATAAACTTTAAACCTACAATGACTATACAAGCGAATATAAACATGAAAATAAAAGCTTGCTTCACTTGGTAACACCAAAGCCATAGTCATCATAGAACTTCAAATCAACTTTCATGCGATCTAGAAAACACACATCTCCATGAGACACGTCTGACATCCAAATAGAAATCTGATCTTACACGAATAAGCCGTAAACTAAGCTACAAATGACACCAGCATCATGCAAAACCATAGTACCCAAGTGTCCCTATAACCCAAACAAAGATGCATCCAAACATCAAATCTCAGCAATCACGCCTAAATAAAAGTTATTAGCAATAGGTGATACGAGCATCTTCAACATGTAATATGTTTGTAGTAGTAATGAACCACCACAAAACACAACTTCCAAAATACCATCGTATTGTAGACCATAAGATTCGAACCTACCAAATACCACCAAGTCTGAACATTATACGAAAGGAATAATCAACAAATAAGGTTAACAACCCTAACTTCCAATTAAAAACACAAGACATAAAAAAATAATGATAAGCACGGTTCTATGAACACGACGAAGGATATTGAACAAGTAGACCCCAAAACTTGACTTCCATCTCTCATAAACCCACTGACAAACGCATAAATCTGGTACAAAACATGTAGGAAGTAACAACCCGATATATAATCACATATAGAATCCCGTACAGAAAAACCCTGTGGAAAACTAGAAGGGGGGGTTGAATAGTTTTACCAATTAAAACTTTGTTTTAATCTATTTAGATCGACTTATGTCAATCTATTTGGATATGTGTGTTGGATGTTGATAAACAAACATATAAAGGTAAGTAATGAAAAGATAAGATTAAGAAGCACAAAACCACAACGCAAGTATTTATAGTGGTTCGGCTACAAGGTCACCTTCCTTGCCCTACTCCACTCCCCGAGTCACCTACTCGAGAGTTCGTAATCACTACACCAATCTCCTTATGGCGGAGAAGCCTTCACAACGTCGCCTACTCTTTTTCCGGTACTAGGCTAACCACCGGGTTCTTTCACTCCAAGGTGAACCACACCTACACAACGTCTCCTACCCTTTATAAGGTACTAGGCTAAGTACCTAGTTCTTTCACACCTTAGGTGAACTACACCTTCACAACGTCGCCTACCCTTTATTAGGTACTAGGCTAAGCACCTAGTTCCATTGCAATGGAGGAACTACTACCACACTACACCAATGACTAATCCCAAAGGAGATCTACTCCTTTACAACATCATCAAGGATATCAATATCCTTGGATCTAATACTAGTCTATCTTGTACATCGAAACACACCATATCGAATGTACATCTAAGGCACCTTTCACTAATGCCTTCTAGATCTACAAGACACCTTTCACTAATGTCTTGTGTCTTCACTTCTAAGCACCTTTCACTAATGCTTCTTTGTCTTGACTTCTAAGCACCTTTCACTAATGCTTCTTTGTCTTGACTTCCAAGCACCTACCACAAGTGCTTTATCCTATAGACGATAGATACCCTTCACTAATATCTTCGTCTTGACTCTTGAGACATCTTTCACTAATGTCTTCAACACTACACTTCTTTGAAGAAAGAAAGGAATCATCAACAAGAAGACTTCAGTAGCCTTGATGATGAGGAAGCATGGCAACTCATGGACTTGAGCTTGCTCGACTTCAAAGGTGGTGATCTTTCCTTTAAGAGGAACCTAAAAGATCACACAAAAACAAAACTACAAACATAGATCTCTTGGATCTAAGGTTAGTGAGATTTAACTCAGGGGGGAAAGTGTGTTAGAAAGGGATTCAAAAAGGGTCCGAAATAATGAAGACATGGCTCACTATTTATAGAGGAAAAATCCTACTGTTCCCCAGATCCCACGGATCCCTACCACAAGGGATCCGGCTAGCACAAAGCTAGGGATCCGTGGTACGCTCCTCTTTGCCCATGGGTATTTTTGGTTATGGGTCATGGGTCATGGGTCATGGGTCATGGGTTATGGGTTGATCCATGGTTTTCTTTCTAGGTACAATGTATCTTAAGGATACAATGAACTTGGTTAAGTGGTATATATAAAACCATGGGTTGTGGGTCAAAACCATTTGCTAGTATTTACCCATTTAGTATATACTTGTATTTACCCATTTTAGCATATACTTAGTTTTTACCCATTTTAGTATACTTAGTTTAAGTATATGTTGTAAACACTAGTTGTTGTACATATGTATCTAAATCATAAAATCACTTATACTTGTTTTAGTGTTTTATGTGAAAGTGTAAGTGTGTTAGAAAACTATTAGTCCAAACCATTTACGTATTTTATTTGTTTCGTTAAAATGATTTTACTTTTGTTATCGACAAAACATTAGAAGATCGTAAAATATAAATAAACGTTTTTACGGCTTATTTGTATTAACAAACCCAAATTGGGTTAACTTGCACACGAAATTAAAACAAAAACCTAAGGTATTGGTAATCGTTAAGCTCAAACGACCCTGACCATAACGAGTAAGGAGATTAAATACACACCACTGATAATAGAACTGAATGATTTGGTAAATGAAACGCACTGTCCCACGATTGAGTTTAAATTAACAAAAGCGAATTAATGCAGCAAAAGGAACTGACCCTATTAATAGTTCACCACCGACCAAATGATTTTAAAATCACTTGTAATAGGTTCAACAATCAATAGGTAGGGAAGAATATTGATAATAGCCTACAATAGATGACAAACACAATGAAAAAGGAAATATTCAATGAAGAAAGGTTAGCTGTCTTTCGCCACATAGAGGAGAATAATATAATAGACGATTTATGACAGATTGTAACCGACCAACAACCCTACCAAACCAGATCCCATATCCTTAGTTCAATAATCCCATAAAGATTAAAGAAAAAACGAAAAAAAAATTACTTTAATGCAATTCCAGTAAATGGTGTGTTTGATATTGATATGCATGATAATGTGATTGATAAAAATAATTATGTTTTTAGCATCAATAATAAAATAATCAAAACTGATTTGGATTCTTCATATTTTTGGCATTGTAGACTTGCCACGTATGTAAGAAATGCATGCAAAAGCTGCAACATGATGGGCTTTGCAAAATATCAATGATGAATCATTTGATAAATGTGAATCTTGCATATCTAGGAAGATGACAAAGAAACCTCTTGCAAATCCCGCCCATACAAAACTTGCAACCTATGTGTTTACAAGCCACTGCTAATATATAGTATGAGTAGGACATATGTGTATACGATATATGTGAGTACTTAATGTAAAGCATAACAGCCAACTGAACGTCATGACAAGAATAAACAAGAATGCTGGATTATATTCACCCAAGGCCATGAATCTGGGACCAAGGGTGGGGGCGTCAGCCTGATAGTACTATCAATACCTCTCCAACAGCTCCATCCAGGAGTTAAACAGTTGCTAAAGAATAAAGCGTATAAGAATAAGTGTAACACATTAAGGCACATATCGTAACTACACTTCATGTCCAGAAGTATAAAAAGTATAGCTTAGCACAAGAGTATAAATGTCTTGAGTATTTTTGGAAATCAAAGCAAGTATTTGAGCATGTATCTCCCCCAAAAGTAATTTAAAACATATAAAAGTAGGGGCTATGAAACTCACCTTGATGATACAGTGTTCCGTAAGTAATTTAAGTTGTGAGAATAAACGGCTCCGACACGCGACATGGGTTGGTATGTCAAGTTTCATTATTGATGATATTTGTAGTTTTGAAGTCTCTTCGAAAGTTAGTGGATGATAATTTATGTTTTATGATATTTCATCTTCAAGGTTCGATCGATCGTTAACAATATAGAAATACTTCGTATATTATTTTATCAAAAACAGTATGTTAAGTATTAAGAATATACTTCCGAAATAATATATAAAATGTTACACTTTATACCCTTATAGTTTCAAAAGTGACAATTTATACCCCTATGTCTCAAGTTGATTACAATCTTAATCCTTGTTATATAAATTATAAGAGTTTTGGCAATTTAGGCCCTTGACGCTTTAAGTCGTTTGCAAAAATAGTCCTTCTTTCGTTTTTAATGCGTTTTAGGTTTATCAAAAGGCGAGACTTTCTACGAATTGTAAATATAAGTTAATAATGTTTTGAAAACAAACTTATAACAGGTTATTAGCTTATGTTTTAGCTTATTTTTGAAAAGTGCACAAAAGGGGTACGTTTGAAAAGGTTTGCAAGACACCATGTTCAAGGTTTAATAAAAGTGAGGCATGGAAAGATTTTAAGAACGTTCTTGGTGTTTTAGAAACTTGATCATGCCCTCTCTAAGTTGGCATAAACCATTTATTTTATAGACTTGTGGTTAAGGAGAAATAAATCCGGCAAAAGGGGTGCTTGGCTTGGTTTTATAAAAGCATATGACAGTTGTTAAGTTTATGACTAAAATTAGCCTTCGTTTTGCTTTTTCTGGACCCGTGCTCTTGATCTTCTGAAGAAAACATTGTTCCGAACAACTTTCGTGTTTTAACTTTTTGATGAAACGGACCAGAAGTGCCTCGTTTTGCGTGCCCGAACTTTCTGTCACACGAAATTTTAACAGCTTTTTGGGAACTTCATTTGGTCGTATCTTTTGACTCGTGTACTCATTTTGGGTGATTTAAATTGCTACATTTTCCTTATAAAATCCTTTTTAACAGTATATACTTGATATTAAAAGTGATAACAAAATTGAATGAGTTTAAAATACTTACAATCTTGGAACTCGACTAAGAGGGAATTTCGACCAAGGGGCTTCTAAAGTGGAACCAAGCTCTTTCCTTCCTCCTAGGCTTTAAACTATCCTTCCTTTACTTCTCTTAGGGACTCCAAACCAGAATGTAAATGTGTATGTGTGTGTTGGATGTGTGTCGAATGAGGGATGAGAAGAAATTAATGGAAGGAGGTTGGTATTTATAGGCCAAGGTTTCAAAGGTTTAATGGTTTATATGGCTACAAGTCTTGAGCTTAACCACCTTAGGTTGAATGTGGTTTGAAATGAAACAAGTAGCCTTTACATGTATGAATTTAGACAATGTGATGTGTTCTTAAACTTTGTAAGGTTAGAATTACATGGTGAATACTTGTTCATTTTCTAGCCTTTTGATTCAAATGGCTTTAAAAGAAACACATAAAGAGCTAGAAATATTTGACTATGGTGTTGAAGATGGAGGAACATGATGAGGTAGCATGCAATGTGGCTTAACTTGAGCCTTATTAGTGTTTGTGTAGTAGACATATAGTTTAAGTTAATAAAAGTATAGTTTTAGGTTTTGTGCATTACACACTTGTACTTTATGCATTAGGGTGTTGTACTTAGTTTTATAAAATATATGAAAATCTTATTTTAAGACTTGTGCATTATGGACTTGTATAGTTTTCTTTAAAGTGAGTACACTAAGGTTTATAATGAAATTTATATAAATATTAAGTTCTTATATATTAAAGACTTGTACCTAAGCTTGTATGACTTGTACATTTATATTTTGTAAAAATCATGTATATACTATTTAGGGTTTGTGATTTTATTACATAAAATCATATACGGGGTTTCGTGAAAACTCAAATAGATAGAAAACGTTTAGCTTGGATGTTTAGAAATTGTACGTTAATGAATTAACGTAAAGTGGTAAATAAAAGTTGAAAGCTTTTGATACTTGACATATAAAGTTGTTTATGTGAAATAAACATAAGGTCGTTGGTGTCGGTCTGCGTGTGAGCACGTTTATTGAAAATGTGATTAGATAAACTGTTTACGTCACATTAGTTGTTGTGATTAGATAAACTGTTTACGTTTAAAGGGTAAAAAATAGACGTAGAAAATAGATAAGTATTAGTTTAATATAGAAGGAAATTACCGGTGATTACATTTAGACATCGTGCGATCAATCTTTAATCTTACAACTCTTCCCTTATCCTTTTGGGATTATTCTTTAGAAACTGTTGTTCACATTCTGAATATGGTTCCAACTAAGAAGGTTGATAAGACACCATATGAATTATGGTATGGAAAAGCTCCCAACATGTCTTACTTAAAGGTCTGGGGTTGTGAGGCGTTTGTTAAATGTGACTCAGCTGATAAACTCCAACAAAGATATGTTAAGTGTATCTTTGTAGGATACGTAAAGGAAACAATGAGTTACTACTTTTACTTTCCACCTGAAAACAAAGAAATTGTTGCTAGGTATGGAGATTTCCTTGAAAGGGATCTCATATCTCATAAATTCAGTGGGAGAGTGTGATCTGGAAGATGATCAGGAAGATACATCACCTTCTGAAAACACTAGCCAACTTGAGGTAGAACCTGAAAGTCTGAATGTTCCACCTGAAGTTGAAGTCATGCCCATTCGTAGGTCTGAAAGGACTATACGTGCTCCTGAACTTCTATGTTCTAACGTAGAGGTTGAGGAAAATATGTTAGGGGAACTTGGTGAACCTGCTAACTATAAGGCTGCCATTGCTGATCCTGAAAAGGACAAATGGCAAGTCGCAATGGATGAGAAAATGCAATCCATGAGAGATAATGAAGTCTGGATGAAGTAGACCTTTATCCCAATGCTAAAGTGTTGGAAGTAAGTGGCTCTTCAAGAAGAAACTGACATGGATGGCAATGTACACACCTATAAAGCTCGTTTGGTAGCTAAAAGGTTTACCCAAACCTTTGGGGTTGACTACGAGGAGACTTTTTCTCCTATAGCAGACATTAGAGCCATTAGGATTCTTATAGCTATAGCAGCATACTATGACTATGAGATTTGGCAGATGGATGTCAAAACCGCATTCTTAAATGGTCACCTAGATGAAGACATCTACATGGCACAGCCTGAGGGGTTTGTGAATCCACAATTTCCAAACCGTGTATGCAAACTTCAAAGATCTATTTATGGTTTGAAGAAAGCATCAAGGCAATGGAATAAGAGATTTGATGAGGAGATCAAGAAATTTGGTTTCACTCAGAATCTTGATGAGCCATGTGTATATCACAAAGCTAGTGGGAGTAATGTTACTTTTCTTATCCTATATGTTGATGACATATTGATCATGGGAAAAGATATTCCGAGTTTACAAGATGTTAAGTCTTATCTTCGAAAGTGCTTTTCTATGAAGGATTTAGGGGAAGCAACATATATTCTGGGAATCAAGATATATAGAGACAGATCTAGGCGGTTAATTGGATTAAGTCAAAGTACTTACATTGATAAAATATTGAAAAGATACAATATGCAAAATTCCAAGAAGTGAATTTTGCCGATGCAAGTAGAACATGGCTTAAGTAGTGAACTATGCGCTTCAACACCTGCAAAGGTGGCATACATGAGAAAGATGTCTTATGCTTCGATTCTAGGATCTATCATGTATGCGGTAAGATATACAAGGCAGGATGTGGCGTTTGCACAAAATATCACCAGTCGATATCAACATCTAAGGGCTACTAAAGATATGTTTCTAGTGTATGGTGGGAATCCAGATGCAGAACTTGATGTTACAAGGTTTTGCGATGCTTCTATCCAAACTGATAAAGATGATATGAAGTCTCACACGGGGTATGTCTTTGTCGTTAATGGAGGAAGAGTAGACTGGAAGAGCAAGAAGCAAAGCACGACTGCGATGTCTATTACAAAAGCTGAGTACATAGTTGTTTCAGAAGCTGCTATGGAAGTTGTTTGGATTAGGAAATTCATTTCGGAACTTGGAGTTATTCCCTCAATTGAATTACCTATAAATGAATATTGTGAAAATTCTGATGCAATAACATTTTCTAATGAACCTGGAGTCATGAAGGGCACCAGACATTTTCCTCGACGATATCACTATGTTTAAGAACAAATCGACATAGGAGAAATCAATCTACTCAAAGTTCACACATATGACAATCTAGATGATCCCTTCACGAAACCTTTAACTAAGGAAAAGCTTACTCACCATGATGATGGGATAGGATTTCATTTAGCTAGTAGTTTCATGCAAATATGTTATTAGTATTTGGATAAGGGGTGTTATGAACAAATATTATTTTAATGAAATAAAATATTAGTTATGTTTATTTTTCATTTTTTTAATATTATATCCTATATTTGCATGTTTAATCCATGAATAGTTTATGTTATTCTAAATAGTCCGTTGTCGATCAATGATGTGGGAATGTTATTGAATTAAGACAAATATGATTTTTGATAGAATATACTTAAGTATATTGATGCATGGGACATGTAAAATTCACATGATAATCAATGAATTGAATATAGGACAAATCCCAACTTAACATGATTATACTTTATGGATCCTTGTCATTAAGTAAATCATGGATATTTATCCTCAGACTTGAGATACCAGATAACTGTTATGGATGTAGTAACGCTATCCGTAACTCGTGGTATAAGGGCTATTTTCAGAAGTGTTGTAAAGTTCATGAGTTTTTTTTGTAGTCAAGAGAATCTGTTCCTTTGAATTTGTTTACTATTGGGCCCCTCCGTAGGGTTGACAAGATGTTTGTATGGCCATACTCAAGATCTATCTGAGATGATTTAGTAATCTTGTTTAATCAGATATAACAAGAAACATAATATTAACTTATGGAATGACATGATCCATATCCATAGCTAATGCAGTATTAGTAGCAAAAGGATAATTATAATGATGAATCATTAAAATGTTTTTTTCAGGAAACCACACTCGGTTCAATCGGGGGCATTGGCGTGTTAAGCTAGACTAAACTAATGTCATTACTATATTAAGAAATATCCAAATGAGAGCTGAAAGGTTTAAACCAATGTCATTACTATATTAAGAAATATCCAAGTGGAGCTAAAAGATTTATGGATATAAATTAATATACGTATGACCGGATTCGAGCACGAGACTTCGGAATTGCACACATTACATATGAGAATCAATGTAAAAATTATTAATATATAAAATGTTATATTCAATTATTGAATCACAAATATATAAATACTTAACGACCGTGAGCCCTCCTAAACCCTTAGGGTCGATTTTCTTAAGCTCAACAAAAGTGTTTTGTTTGTTTGTAATTCAAGAACCTAGTTTTTCTCATTGATTCGCTAGTAATAAGTGTGTACAAAAACGAATAGCAAATATACTTGTGTTTGCACATCTTGGGGTTCGACTTCTTTTTATAGGTCGACATACACAAACCCTAGTCAATTAGGGTTTTGGTTTTTGGTTCTTAATTACTTTGTGTTTGAATTTGCTAAAAGGTACGCATCTATTTAAATTGGTTAATTAGTTTACAAGTATTTGATCCTTATGCTTCCGCTATTTGCTTTGATGATGTTTATGTTTATAAGTGTTATGTAATTCATAAAACCCCACAATACTCATATCTAGAACTTTACAACCATGGAGTTTCGGTAATGGGATCTAATTCTTGCATCAACATAGTTGCTCAGTGTTTCTATATAACATGTACATTGGATGATTGCTATTGTAATTTAGACAATATATAAACCAATCATCTTTACCCGGTTTCCGTGTTGTGGGATCATCATTTACGAACAACAAGATGCTCACAATTAAGTTATTCGGAATTACTGCTTGCTACACGTTTTTCTTCTTCAACTTGTTCAAGCAACGCTTCAAGTTCTGCTTCACTTAAACCCTCCAACCGTTTCTGCATTAGTATGTTATCAGCATTACTTGAAACTATAAAGTACAAATTAAGATGTTACCAATCATTTATTTATGCAGAAATATAGCAGCTACATCAGATTAGAGGAGTTCAAAAAGCAGCAATCGATACATACCAATTGCTACGTATAGACTTATGATCATAGATATTACATTATCTTGACCATTCTTCAACATAATAATTAAAATTGGATGCTTTAGTAATTTAATTAAAACTAGATAAAATATATGTGCGTGATACAAGTGGGAGATTATAAGCATGTGAGATGAATGTTTCTGCATTAGTATGTTATCAGCATTATTTGAAACTATAAAGTACAAATTAATATGTTACCAATCATTTATTTATGCAGAAATATAGCAGCTACATCAGATCTCGAGTTCAAAAAGCAGCAATCGATACATACCAATTGCTACGTATAGACTTATGATCATAGATATTACATTATCTTGACCATTCTTCAACATAATAATTAAAATTGGATGCTTTAGTAATTTAATTAAAACTAGATGAAATATATGTGCGTGATACAAGTGGGAGATTATAAGCATGTGAGATGAATGTTGCTTTATGCGTAGTGCCATATCTATTTTTACCATAAATCAAATAAAGAAAGAGGAATAGCAACACTAAAACAATTAGACATGCGCACATACGAGCTTGGTGAGGAATGATTAAGCAGTTAGAACTTAGCTAATTTGTGACATTTGCTAATGTTGGATATTACTAGAAGCCAAGGTTATGCTTTTCCTCCAGAGGCGTAGAATCGTTCACAAGATACAACAATTTGTGCATGATGTACATCTCTATAGGACTAGCAATATTGTTATGGTTGGTCAATGGTCATTCTACCTATAATATGAAGTTACCTAGTAGAAGTTAATCTTGGTCATGCAACAATGTGGAGATCAGCCACCATAATGATTGGGGGGGAAAATGCTTTTATGCCTAATGGTGCTCTATTATGGATCACCGCTGTATACAACATTATCTGGCCATTATATTGTTTTTATGCCTGATGTTGCTAATTTTCGAAAGCTCAAACTGGATCCAGACTTTGCAAGAGGATTCACAATGCGGAAGTAGAAGATCTTTGTAATACTTTTGAGAAACTTGGATGTGGCAATTGTTGTTGCAATCTTGTGCTTGCTTGAGAATGCTGCGAGATAAACTTGACCCGAAGCCTTTTATGAAAAATGAGAATGAGAGAGACAGATCGAGGGAATGAAGAGCAACTAGAAAAGAAAAAGTGTGTTTGCTTTGTTTATTTTCTTAAAAAAAAATAAAAAATAAAAAAATAATAAAATAATAATAAAAATAATAAAAAAAAAAAAAAAGGTATAATTAACAAAATAAAGGAATTTAATGCATAAAAGAAGATCATTTTTATTTTCTAAAGAATGATTGGAAAGGAGAAAAATAAGGATATAATTTGTAGAGATTCTGATATCTATGTATCAAACATGAGAAGAGGAAAAAAAAAAAAAAAAAAGACGGATTCATGATCAGAAACTAAGGAGTTGGCTTTATTAGATGTGATCCAAAGAAAATACTAGAGGAAAAAAGAACAAACTTAAGGGTCACCTTTCTTTACATGACGACAATTAAAGCCAAAAAAACACAAACCCATAAAGATTAATATTAATATTGCAAGTCAAATAAGGGACAGCAAAGGAGTCTTGGATGTCTTCCATTGATTGGAATAAAAGAGGGAAAAAAGAACATGAAAATTCAAGCGTAACAAAATCTTAATCTGTTGCACATAAAATAAAGAAAAAGAAAAGAAAAGAAAACTAAAGGAGGATCCCTCTGGAACGCCATTGATTCACCGGCGACCAGAGGACGACGATTTTTTGAGCGACTTTTACCTAGAACTCTGATACCATGAAAGATGGTATTATTCTCATTCAATTGATTTGATAGACATCATACACTTAAATAGCTAACCACACATATATGAAACTGTAAACATAATGGGCCGAGCCCTAATGCTAACATGGCCTGCTAATAGATTTGACCACATAAACCCTCCCCTTAAAGGAATGCTTTGTCAATGCAAATTCAGTACAAATGTATAAGAAGATAGTTGATAATTGACCAAAAAAGTAGGACTTAAGCAGAAAAAAGTGAGGATCTTAAATAAGTATACTAGTATAGTGTGGAATGGTCTTTTACCTCCATAACTTTCATTTCGTAGTCGCGTAATTGTTGGGCATATGTCATTTCTTTATTGGATACACGAAAAAGGTATGTTGAAATCCATCCGAGTGTAAGACCTAACACCAACACCAACTGGACAACGTTCCCTGCTTGTAAAGGATCAACTCCAAGGTACTGCAAATAATTTAAACATGTATAATCAGATCCAGTTGACCTGAAGAATATCCATAAGAAAACAAGCTTATCATATCACCCCCTGTTTAAATGCACAAACAGTAAGGAATTTTGTTAAAAAACAATTGAAAAGGGTAGTAGCTGAGCCAGAAATCCTATATTTAAGGGCTGAAAATAAAAAATTGATTATAACAAGAATTTGGTTCCTAAAATTGCACCAAGATGAAATTCTGATTTAGGTCGGATTAAAGTATATTTAACCTTTCTTCATTTATAAAAAAACCCCGTGGACTTAGCTTTATTAGCTATGCTCATTTACGTGTAGAGGTGCGTAGTTCGGGTCAGCGAGAAAAATATAACTGATTGAATAAATGGGGTCACTTAATTCAGATAATCCACTGGAACCAATTTCTTATTTGTGTAATCAGTTTGCTTCTGGGTTAGGTTATATTTTTTAGCCACTCCAGGAACCCAAAGTAATACTTAACTGAAAAAGATAGATAGATGTTAACCTTAAATAGGTGTCTCCACATCTAGAAAAAAAATCTAAAATAACCAGAGTATACAAATTAAAAGAATCAATAGTGGTAGGTAATAAGCATAATAAAACCAATAATCAGTAAATACAAGAGTAACAAACTAATAATGATCATATACAATATGATTGGGATTCCAACACCAAACCTAATTGTTACTCAAGAAGCATCTTTTGGAAAAGATAACAGTTATCAGTTTATTCCATATGTGATTTTGCACTAAAGTTTGCAAAATTACTAAATTCGGGAAACAGGTCCGACCTGGTTGTCACTCATAGCAACATCTTGCTAAGCATATATATCTAGCCACTGAAAGTTAACAGTGGTAACAGAACTCTCTAATCATTAACCTTAGGTTTATATGTTCATTGCCGCAGGCAAACTAATCTTGACAAATTTGTTCTTATGACATTATATAAAAACGGTAGTAAAATCCTAATTAATCAAAATGAATAAACTGTATACAAATGTTGGACTGTTTGTCAAGTGAATAAGAAAGAGAATCTTGGGTACATAAATGCAGCAAATAAAATAGACGCAAAGATACATTGGGGTGAACAGGTAATGTAAAACTATATATTTGCCAGTTACAAAATGTTCCATTAAAGAGACATCCAGGAATAGGAAACCTCTTGCAAAACTTTGGGCAGAAGGAATATGATGATTTCAAGAATAAAGTGTATGAAACCATAAACCATCTTATAACAAATTTCTGAGGTATAACTATACAATTTTCCACCCAAGGGGTGTTGCAAATGGTATAGCTTAAAAGAGATCATTTTCCATCCAGAAAATGTATATTTATTATACACAACTAGTCAACTAGTAAATATAGCATAAAGTATACTATAAAATTAATCTCCTTCCTTAAAAAGAATGATAAACTATTGAAAAACACTTTAGGTACCTTGTGAAAACAGAAAATAAAAAAAGGAAAAAAAGAAAACTTTTGGTGACTTTCACCTGTTTGGCCCGTTCCATTTTTAAGACAATTTTTCAATTTACCCGTTTGACTCGTTAGAGATAGAACATACCCGTTTTGATGCATAAAGTAAATGGACTGAAACTGCCATCTCTATAACAAGTTAGAACACCTGTTGATGGGTGGGGTAGAACGATGAGATGGATCGTTTCAATTTATATGATTACTATTGTGTCTATGTGATCATCAATCTTACACATTTTGTTGACTTGAACTAAGACCTTCTCTGGTCACAACAGTAACACTTAGCTGCGTTATAGAACTTTGGAAAACTGCTACAAGATACGTGTATTTCCAAAATGAGTACACTACATATGAGTCTAATGTGCTCTACTGCCATACCTACAATTAACCAAATCCAAGAGAAGGGAGAAACACAGTAGAAATAAGCAAAAACGAAAAGGCGGGGATACCTCTAATCCACTCTTTAGACCAATGCCAAAAAATGTAACTCCAAGTCCGATAAAAATAACATCTTTCCGACTATACCCAAAAGGTACCTGCAAACATCAAGCCAAAGACAGTTCACAATTATCATTAATGGTTAACAAGAATAGCTTTCATTGTCCTACAATCCTTGAATTCTTTTATGCCGTTACAAAGAGGTACGCAGAATACGAGATACAGTTGCCAACGCGACATCTAAAGTGTTGGATATAGAGTCTAAAGGGGATGTAAACCACATAACAACTTTGTGAAAGGTAGTTATGATCCAGACTCCACTGTTTTTTTTTTTTAGATAGAGCATTGATTGGGATGCCTAACTCGTATGACTAATAATATGCCTAAACATATGTGTCAGCATCCTATTGGGGACAGCAGGGGGACCCGCTTTTTCACAAACCAATAATTTATTGCCACATCTATTAGGCACATAATTAGTCACATATTTTAGGTCTCCCAATCATTTTCCTTTTAGATATGTAAATTAAACTACTTCAGACTCCACTGTTTTAACGCATTTAATCTACATGTTCTTGTAAGAAGCATTACAGCGACCAAGGAGGTAGACATAAACCTGATACATGTTTTATAAAATATTACACCACCTATTGTTTTGGAATTTTCCACTGGCAAAGCTACAAATTCGAAATTGATCCAATCAAATTTGGTTTTGTAAATTCAAAATTGTTATCTTACTGTGGCTATCAGTTTTCCTAAAACCAGAGCAGCAATTTACCAACTTCAATATTACAAAGAAGTAATGGATGGCTGAGTTACTGTGATCAACATAATCAAGCGTCGATGTGGTTCAACATGCAGAATTGTAAATAAAGGAAGGATGTAACATGCCTTGGTTTTATTAGATGTCTCGTCAGTGGCACCATCTGAGCCCGAGGAATTGCTGCATCTTGGGGTTATACGTGTCATTTTCTTCGAAATAAACCCATTGAATTCTTTTGCTGAATAAACATGATTTCTGGTCGTTGAAAATTTATAAGGAAGAACTCTTTCTAGAAGAAGAAGAAAGGAATTAGAACTCCCAGCTAAGTACATAAGAGACAAAGGTTGCATAAAAACATGTTACTACTAGGCACTGAACAGCTTGACTTCAAAAGCAGATCAACTGTAAACAACTTAGTTATATGGTAAGATTTAATACTACTTCTAGTATAAGAAACTGATAGAAGCAATTTGTCAGCACACGATGTAACTCTTTCTACTCTAGAAAGCTTCATATTGAATCATAAGAAAACTTATTTTTCAGATACTTTTTACTATGTGAATTGTGAAAGTAATTTAATGTGTTTCATCTTATCCCCAATAATCTTAGTGTTCACAAATTCTGGCTTTAGAGATAAACAGTAATCCTTTATCCTCCATCGAATATTGTTCTTCTTCACTATTTTCCTGTCCAAAATAGCAACTCGTGGTACTTAGTGTCATGAACTATAAAACCACCATAGGTACTTAAGAGTAAGAAGCACAACACATGCATCAAGGCTCCTGAACTTTCATTGCAAATGGAAAAATACAAAAAAGCCAAAAAGAGAACCAATTAAAAGTTGCTCATGGCATAATTCAAGTGTTCAAAACCTCCTAATTGTATAATCCGAGAATTGCTTTAAATAATAACTTTTGTAATTATAGTAAATATATTAACAATAGATGACCCTGGACTTAGAAAGAGAGAGAAAATAAGTGTTGGTGGATCAACCCAACCCACTTTGATCCCACCTAAAGATCTACTCATTCTGACCCATAACCTAACCCACCATTTTGTCACCTAGAGAGAGAACATTTACAAGGTCTTTTCGATACATATTTACCAAGTCAGTATCGATTTTTTTCCATTTTTTTTAGAATGCATGTGAGTTTAACAGTCACTCACCCAGATGATAGTACTATGTGATTTTTTTAATTTTTGTTTCTAAGGAGTGATAGTTTTAAACTCCTGAATGTGCACACTGCATCATGATATCAACCATAACTAATTCTAACTTCCTATTTTTCTAGAATCCTAGAATATCTCTCAACAAAGAATCAAACTGATTTAATTCTAGATAATAAACTCAAATACCAAATTTGTGCATACAGCACTTTGAGGAGATTGTCAAAGAACTTGTAAAGCATATAGGCATACCTAAAGTTAAATAACAATGTTCTTTCTTCACAAATGAACTACTGTATTATGTTATGCTGCATCTCTTTTTATATTGAAAACAGCTCACAAGCATATCTCATTAAAATATGTTCCAACTTCCAACTCTTCTAATCCACCTCCTACAATGAACAACAATCATAACCTGCCATTGCTTAATTATGAAGCATCTTTTCCAGCCATGATGTAATAACCGTTTAAAGTCTTTTATCCTGGGCGTCTATGACCACGATTTTCATTCTTTATCCTATCCTATATACCTTTTCATTATCAAGAAAAATAAAGTCTTCACGACTAAGAAGCCTCAGGTATGTATCCTAACACTCGTACCCACGGACTTGCAGCTCTAGTTTAATAGTATTTAAGCACCCACTTATTCCAATTGTACTAAGGTCACTAACTGAGACAAGTTAGCTTATTCTAATTGCAAAAACCAATTAAGGCTTATTCCCTTATCCGATCATCAGTGTTGTTTGATCAAACTTTAATATCAGACAAAATAATGAATTATATAATGTTATTTTGGCGTCATTTTGATTTTGTAATTTTCTAATTTCTAACCCTTTAAATTGTAGCTGCAAGTGCTGCAACCTAATTAACGTGGTGTGGATATACTAGATGTTAGAGTTGGACACTTGGACTTTGTGGAAAAGTAAGATCACGACTTAGTTCATCTTGTACGTTGAACTCATCATTTATAGAAAGATGATCTTTCAGCTTTCATTTCTTGAGAAATCACTTTCTTCCTAAGAGATTGACACAGTTTTGCACCTTACTCCTTTTCTTATAACCAACAAATTGTTCTTTATCCTTTGTCATCTAGCTTCTTTCTCTTTTGATCAGCAGCGGAAAATTTTGAGCAAGTGCAGCATGTGTAGCCACACCTTTGTAAGGGCCTCAATTATGTAGGAGGCATCGCTATGACTATGAATATAATCCAGTCAAATCTAGTAGGTGTTCAAGACCAAACCAAATTGGTCGACATTGCGAACTCAGTCAAAGTTCTGCATTAAAAGCTATAATAAGACAGACTTTTTCTAGGATTTCTTGAACATAAAAAATTTTGTATACAGGCAGAACTTTATTTATGACACACTTTATTTATGGCACAGGACCACCAAAATCCTTCACCATATGTCTCTTATCAAATATTCTAGACCAGTGAACATAGCATGATAGAACTTTGAATGCCACAATCATGAATTCGTGACTTATCATTGATGACCCACTTCATTAAGTGCCTAGATGTGAAAGTCTGAATCACACTTAAAACGTATTTTCAACTTTCCGTTTCTTTTCGATGATATGAGTTGCTCCAGGAGGTGGAAAAAGCTAATGATATTGCTCTCTAGAGTTCATAAATGATAAACATCAAATATGTATCCATGCACCAAAGTAAACATAAGCTTACACAAGTTTTCAGCTATAATCCCTCGCATATAGCTATAAATTTCATTCAATCTAATTATTATATATTTTTTTCCACGCACCAGTTTTTGGTCTTTGTTTTCTAGTATAAAAGGGGCCTGAAAACCATACTAGGTTGTACTGCTACTTTAGGCTTGCTTCTTCAAGCACCGCCCCTTATTGAAAACGAAACTAACGAGCAACCAAAGAAACTAACGCGGTAACATTATATATTACTTGGTAAGACAACCTTTCGTGCTAGGTGCTCACTTTCTTTGTCTGGTGGAAGCTTGTGTCAGGAAGTGCTTCACGGGATACACAGAATTGGGATCTTGTCACATGCAAATATTTCTATCGGGAAAGAGTATTCAATTCAAAGGGCTGATTATTTAGAACCCATTTTGCTCATAAGATAAGTAAGCAGTGACGGAGCCAGAAATTTTTGCTCGAGGGGGCACACTTTGATAATTTTTAGAAATTACATTACAAAATGGTTTTAAGGGGGCAAATTACAAAAAAAACATCCAGATATTTTTAAAAATTTTACACTACAATTTTTTTCGCTAGGGGGCACGTGACCCCGGGACCCCTCCCCGTCTCCGCCCATGTAAGTAAGAAAGCGTTGGTGGGACTGGCGGGATGATGATGAATATATAAATCAATTATGAAGAAATGGCAAGAGAAACTGAATATAGATGGGGTGCAGTGCAGATGTGGAAAACAGGCAAGGAATAGAAAGGGATGTAGCAAACCTTGGTTGGGTAATGTAATTCCAAGATCACGCGTTTAATGTAAGTCACAAATCTCAAGTGTTTCAATTCTGCCATCCCTAACTATTTTTCCTAAGATAAAAAAACATCAAATTATTCTATGCCTACTAAAGTACATAAACTTATATAACCATTAATGTCTTTCTAACAACTCTAGGAAGCTCGGCGTTAAAGATACCAAAATGAAGAAAAAAACTTGTGGTTCCTAGTCTTTGATTGGGTAATGTAATTCCAAGATGATCTACGACATAAAACTTAAATGCATATATAAGAAGCTCAATCACTCTCAGGTCCCCTTAATATCTTATAAGTCGTGCATACCAAATGATGAAAAGAATGAAAGGCTGAATCAACAAACCATAACTGTAAAAATCCTAATTTCAGTCCCTTTAAAAAAGTAAGAATTAATAACCGAGAGAGATGAATCAAAGTGAAAACAAACCTTTACAAAATGGAATTTGAAATGTTGTTGTTAGCTTCGAATGGGATAAAGGAAGAGCTGCTGCTGCTGATATGCAATTAGTCGCCATGGCTCCTAGTCTTAAGGAAGGCCTCACAATTTTTTTTTTTTGAACGAAGGCCTCACAAATTCAATCTATAAGAAATAGGTTGTTTCGTTTTTATAGACTCCCCTAAACGTTCATCACTAGTCATGTTAGTTTTAAAAGGTTTCATCTTGTAAAATTTGTAAATAATAAAGAGTAATAGATAAATTTACAAGAGAATAATTGAATTAAAATGTCATTTTTCCAAAGGTTAATATACAAAAAAGTTACTAAACTTTCAAAAAAATTTGTCCTAACTCACTAATGTTTATCTTCTGTCATCTAGGTTACTATACTTCACGGGTTTTTCACATATGTTACTAAACTTTTTTATATGTGTCACCCTAGTCACTACATGGAAGGGCAACCGGTTGTGGCACACTTTTTCAATATATGTGTCACCCAAGTCACTAAACTTTGAGAAAAAATTGTCTTAAGTCACTAATGTTTCATTCCTGTCATCTAAGGTACTAAACTTTGCGAAAAATTTGTCCTAAGTCACTGATGAAAAATTTGTCCTAAGTCACGAGTTGTGGAACATGTTACTGAACCTTTAAAATTATACGTTTTTATACGTTTTTGTTTGTTTTCTTACGTTTTTGTCCGTTTTTATACGTTTTTATGTTTTCATCCGTTTTTATACGTTTTTGTCCGTTTTTATACGGTTTTGTACATTTTTATACATTTTTATTCGTTTTCATCCGTTTTTATATGTTTTCATCCGTTTTTATACGTATAAAAATAGAAAAACGGGCAAAAACATAAGAAAAATGGACGAAAACGTAAAAAACGAATAAAAACGTATAAAAATTGTACAAAACCATATAAAAACGAATAAAAACGTATAAAAACAGATGAAAACATAAAAACGTATAAAAATTGTACAAAACCATATAAAAACGGACAAAAACGTATAAAAGCGTATAAAAATGGACGTAAAAAATGGGACAAAAACGGACGAAAACGTATAAAAACGGACAAAAACGTAAGAAAACAAACAAAAACGTATAAAAACGAATGAAAATGAATAAAAACGTTTAAAAGGTGTATAAAATCGTAAAAAACGTATAATTTTAAAGGTTCAGTAACATGTGCCACAACTCGTGACTTAGGACAAAATTTTCATTAGTGACTTAGGACAAATTTTTTGCAAAGTTTAGTACCTTAGATGACAGGAATGAAACATTAGTGACTTAAGACAAATTTTTCGCAAAGTTTAGTGACCTAGATAACATGTGCCACAACTTGGTGTGTATACACGTCAGCCAAAATACCGGTAAAAAAAGGTTAGTGACTTAGATAACCGGTTACGTAAAGTATAGTAACCTAGATGACAGAAGATAAACATTAGTGACTTAGGACAAATTTTTTTGAAAGTTTAGTAACTTTTTTGTATATTAACCCTTTTTCCAAAAGCATTCTTTTAACTAAAAAAAAAACCTTAAATATATCCTAATTTGACATTAAATTTTTAAAAAGTCCTTTTACATGACATATGTAGAAAAAATCTAAAAAGATCAATGACATTCAGGTGATCTCTAAAGAACAAACTAGATGATCCCAACCATTCATTAATCTTTCATCCAATGGCTGAGATGAAAGCCAAAAATTACAAACAAAGGCACATCAGTAATTTTGCATGTCTCCATAAAAGCAAAAATTCTCTCTATCCATCTCATTTAATACATTTATCTCTCATCAAAAGATCTACTTTCTCTATCATTACTCGTCGGAATCACCATAACACCACCGGAAAACCATCGGAATCACATCAAGACCGTTGGAATCACACGAATCACAATAAACCACCGAAAAATCACCATAAACCCACCGGAATCACACAAAGGTGAGGTCGGGAGGGTGGTTTTGTCACCGGAAAATGATCGGAATACGAAGAGGAAGTTGGTTAATCTAAAGGTTGAAAAGAATTCAATGAGTTAATGTTTGAACTTGTGTTTGTTGTTTTGAGTTAGTTTATCCCATTCGAACACTTTTATTTCTGTTTTGAAGAATCCAACACTTTTGCTTATTCTTAGTTTACAACCTCATGTTTTTATGTGCTGTAGTTACGAGAAGAGAGAGGATTTCTAAAACTTTGAGTATGAATTGGGTAGATGTGCAGGGGATCTTGTATTTGATAGAATGCTTTTTGACTTTTAAAAGCAATTGTGGATACTGATTGGTTAGTTATGAGGTAACTCTTTTTCAAGTTAGGTAAAAAGTTAGGTAAAGGAGGAATGGCATTATTCACAAGACTTATTAAAAGTGATGCAAAATACTCCAATGGTATCTCATAAAAATTTAAATTATACACTCTTTATTAGTTCTAACATATTTTTACAGCAATTACATGTGATTTATACAAAATCTCATGTGATTCTTTAGTGGATCACGTGTGATTCTTTATAAAAAAATTAAATTACACACTCTTTATTAGTTTTGAGATTTTTTTACAACAATCACATGTGATTTATACAAAATCTCATGTGATTCTTTGGTGGATCACATGTGATTCTCTTATAAAATTTTAAATTACACACTCTTTATTAGTTCTGAGATTTTTTTACAGCAATCACATGTGATTTATACAAATTCTCATGTGATTCTTTCGTTGATCACGTGTGATTCTCTCATAAAAATTTAAATTAGAGAAAAGTACTAAAAGGAGACAAAATCATTTTCGAGGTCCCCGTCATGGTCATTTTTTAAGCCAATTCTCAAAATGGTCATACTCAACTACACAACTCTGCAACTTCACCCATTGCTCGACACATGTCGCTTGCAAGTACAAAATATCAAATCACACATATTTTATTATAAAAAGTTGGACACATGTGATTCGTAAAAAAATGAGTGAATCACGTGTGATTCTGTTATTATTATTTTCTCTGTTATGAAAAATATAAATTACGTGTGATTTAGTCTTTGGTGTTATAAACTGAAACAACATGTGATTTAGTATTAATCTAAAATTGAGTAAATCACATGTGATTCACTTTCAAAAAATAATTTACGGTATAATCACATGTGATTTGCGCTAAATCACATGTGATTCGTGTGTAAATCACATGTGATTCACTTTCAAAAAATAGTTTACGGTAAAATCACATGTGATTTGCAGTAAATCACATGTGATTTACATATCAACCTGCGTCAAAATACTACAAGCAAAAAATCAAAGAATGTTTATGACTTGAAAATTTTCTTTATTCTACGCATTGTATGACATTACACACTTCTTCCTTAAAGTCTATACATTTCTTTAAAGTCTATACATTTAAAGTCTATACATTTCTTTAAAAAAGTTTATTTATTAGCGACGCTGCCGTTGAAACTCATCAAAGTCCGAAATGTGATCTGACGCGCCGCCACATGCTGCCGTTATTGAGGCCATAATTTTCACAAAGTTTGGACATGTTGGAGATGAGTATTGTATGTGTTTTATCAACTAAAACACATGTGATTATATTTTAATCTAAAACTGAGTAAATCACACGTAATCCTGTTTTTTTGTTATGATTCGTGGGTAAATCACATGTGATTTGTGTGTAAGTCACATGTGATTCATCTTAAAAAATAACTTGAAGTAAAATTGCATGTGATTTGAGGTAAAAAAACACCAATAGCATTTGCAATATTTGCACATGGAAAACAAAGTAAACAAAATCCGACAGGCTGTTCAGCTATGTATTTAGGAGCTAATAAGCCCTATATAAAAGCTAAATTAACACCCTAAACACCCTCTAAATTAAGACAAAAGAACATACTCCAAATCACATGTGATTCGTGTGTAAATCACACGTGATTCACTAAAAAAAATTGAAATAAAATCACATGTGATTTGCGATAAATCACATGTGATTTGAGATAAAATGTATTTCTCACAACTAAAATTCACGTTATATACAACAAACTTCAAAGATTGCTTATGTAAATTAAAAAAGGTTAAAAGATATGACATGTAATATGAATCTTTATTTTTTCTTTTTTATGTTATTTATATGGAGCCTAAAAGATATTCATTCCCATATTTTTTGAATTAATTAATTCAATAAAAAAGAAGAAAAAGTTATTTGACCAGTCAAAACTTTATTCCTTCTTCAATGAAACCATTCAAGGAAAGAAACAAAAATGCTTTTACCCATCCCACTTTACCATTCGACCTGTCATCCATCCAAATGCATTTTACAACATCACCATTAGACTTATCTCTTGTCTAACCCAGATCGACCCAAAAACTCAGTTTTTACCCAAACAACCAAAAATTGAGAGGACGTAATTGCCAGGTCTAATCACACTCATTAACAACCTTAAACCAAATCACAAATCATCACATTTCCATATCCAAACACACCACAATGTCGACATCACACAATCGCCACCGTCCCAAACACCGAACACCTTTTCCGAACCAAACCAATCTCTGGATTCATCTTTCTCAGCACCTAACAACACTCCATCTTTCTCAATTAATTACCGCCTTCAATTTCACATTATAGTTACATCTTTTCACCGTACCAATTACACTTTTTCTTTCATGAAACGGTAACTTTAGCGACAATTTAGTGAAATTAGGACAAAACTGCTGGAGCAGAGTCTCCATGTGAGAAAGAAAAGAGTGAAGTGAGGACGTAAAGTATCGTTGACCTCCTGAATCCTGAGATGAAAAGATAACAGATGTAGAAAGGTGTCTTTACTACTGTATGTGTGAAGTGTGTTTAGTCGGTTGAGGATTTCTAGATAAATAAATAAAAGTGCTAAATACAATATTACAAAAGTGCCCTCCAATAATTAATTATATTAAAATGAGGATTAATCTGTACCTTTAGATTTAAAATAAATAAATGGTTGAGATCTCTTGATTTGATCTTTAGATAATTATTGTTCTGCATTGAACTTTTGTCAAATACACAATTACTTGAATTTAATACTTTGATACATTTGGATCAAATTGGTAACATTAAAAGCACACGCTTCTAATGGTTTTCTCATCCACAGTTTAAAACCTACAAAATCATCTTTCATAAACTTACTTTAGAAACCCATCAAAGAAAACTTTGGAAAAATTATGCAGGTTTGCTCTTTATCTTTTAATACATTCTCCAATTACACAATTATTATTGTAAATATCTCACAATTAATTGTTAAAATTGTAGAGATGATGAATGTAGACAACCTTTTTGAAGTTGCACTTGCTTTCGGTCATGAAATGTAATTGATTTTTCCCTCTTTTTGTAATTCAATATTATAATTACTTTATCTATTAGATTGTTATTTAGAGTTATATACTATAAAGTTGAGTTTTTTTATTTATGGGTTTTGTAGGATTTTTACTTTTGGTTAAGGTTTTTTGGATTGTTTGTTTTAATAAGTAGAAGTAGATACTTAGTTGTTTTGCTTATGTTGTGATGATATACACTTCTAGGATCACAATTAAGAATCGTTGGAAATGAATAATGAACTTGGACTATCAAGAATTAGAAATGATAATGGGAACTTCGGAAGTTGGATTGTCATTATGATGAAATGTAATGGAATGATTAAGAGTTTGTTACAATAGAGAAAGGAATTTTGTTTTACAAAAGCTAACTAAACAAGCTATCTTAACGACTATTTAAAGAGGGAAAGGGCGTCAAATCAGTTATAGAGAAGAGTTGTGTGGAAGTACTTCGCTTGCACATCATGTGTTTGATTTAGAATCACTCACATGCACATCACGTGCCAACACTACTCTTCTACACTCTGTCACATATCAACCCACCCTCCTTAAATTGTTCTTGTCCTTAAGAACTAACATTAAATGTGGGAAACCTCTTGATCAAATCTTCCAAGAGCTCCCAGGTTGCATCTTCCTTATCACCATTAGCCCATTGTATCAACCTATAAACTTCCACAACATTGTTCTTCTTCACTATTTTCCTGTCCAAAATAGCAACTCGTGGTACTTTAACAACCCAATATCATCACAGTGTGGCAACATCGCTTGTTGTTGATGGGGAGGGATGTCTCTTCTACATTTCTTCAGCTGAGATACATGAAAGACATTATGTATCTAAGACTGTGGTGGTAGTGACATCTCATATGCTACTTCTCCTATCTTTCCAATTACTTCAAAAAGGACATAATACTTTGGAGAGAACTTGTTTTGCTTTCCTTGTCTAATAGACACTTTCCTGTATGGTTGTAATTTCAAAAGAACCCAATCTCCCACACTGAAACTTCCTTCACTTCTCTTCATGTCTGCTTGTTGTTTCATCCTGTTTTGAGACCTTTACAAATGAAACTGCAACACTTTGATTACTTCTTCTCTGGCCAACTGCTTTCACTCTACTTTATCACCCTAAATAAGGAACATGAATGGGTGGTGGTTGACTATAAAGCACTTCAAATGGTGTGGTGTTAATAAAGTGTGAAAGTTGGAATTATACCATAATTCTGCCAATGCTAGCCATTTTACCATTCTTTTAGTTGTTCACCAATCATATATCTCAAGTGGCCTTTTAAACATCTGTTGACCACTTCAGTTTGGCCATCTATTTGTGGATGGTAAGCAGTTGACATAAGCAACTGCACTTGCACAACTTAAACAATTACTTTCAAAATCTACTCATGAAGATCTAATCTATGTCAGATACAATAGATTTAGGCAGGCCATGTAACTTGTAAACTGAATCTACTCTACTTTCTCCCCCCAAATAAAGAACATGAATGGGTGGTGGTTGACCATAAAGCACTTCAATTGTGTGGTGTTAATAGAGGTGTTGAATTTAGAATCGTACCATAATTCTGCCAATGTTAGCCATTTTGAACATTCTTTTAGTTGTTCACCAATCATATATCTCAAGTAGCCTTCTAAACATCTGTTGACCACTTCAGTTTTGCCATCTGTCTGTAGATGGTAAGCAGTTGACATAAGCAATTGCACTTGCAACAACTTAAATAATTCATTCCAAAAAATCTACTCATGAAGATCTTTGTCAGATACAATAGACTCAGGCAGGCCATGTAACTTGTAAACTAAATCCAAGAATACCTGAGCTACTTGCATACCAGTAAAGGGATGGGATAGTGGAATAAAATGTGCATACTTACTCAATCTGTCCACTACCACAAAAATAACATCCTTTCCTTGAGACTTGGGCGATCCTTTAATGAAGTCCATAGAAATACTCTTCCATACACCTTGTGGAATAGGTAGTGTTTGCAAAAATCCAGGGTAAGAAGAAAAATCAGGCTTGTTTCTTTAACAAACAAAACACTCTCTTACTAGTTGTTGACTTATCTTCTTATTTATTTCGAGTAAAATAAAGAAACCACTGGAAAAGATAGCAAACAATCTTTGCTTACTGGCTTCATTCAATTCAGAAAACACCGAAGCTTCGTGTTCATATTTTTGCTCACTTAGAGTGAAGATCAATAATGTGCGGAAAAGAGTTAACCAAAACAAGAGCTATGACTTTATAAGGTAATATACATTCGTTATAAATCAAGAGGCTGCATGAGTGTCGATGAAATAAAATCTATGAGTTTCTAAGAGCACTCGATCACATTTCTTAACTTTCATACCAAAAGCAAAGGAAACCAGCGATAAGCATGTTAATATTAATATATCATAATATAATAACAAAAGTATGGAATTGCTTAAGGAAAACCTATTAAAGAAAAACTAAAAAATCTCACTTACGAAACAAAATTTATGTCTAGATTAATTATTTAAAATCCAAGTGGCAATTAATCAAGTGCTTACATGTCAAAATTTGGGGTAACAATTTAATATATTGTTGTCTTTCCAAAAAAAATTAAAGTGTAGTAATTTAGTCGAAGATAAGAGTGCCTGAAGGAGCTATTCGACGACATAAGCAGGTACGGACTCACATAAAACATGATCTTCAATTCATACATTTGTTTTCTACGCCATCTTTGCAGTTTCGTTTTTTCTAGATTTATGATTCGTTCACTTTGAGGTGATGATAGCGATGAAAGGGTAGGAAAATGAAAGGAATAGGTTCGTGGAGCAAAATACAAAGAAACATGGTGGATGCATGAGTAGGTGCCTAAATTAGATAGATGTAATTTATGCATGTAATTTGTATGTGTTGAACTTCTTATCCCAAATCTTAGATATCTAAGATTGTGTATGACATATTTGCGAACAAGAAGTCGATCTCTTGCATGTATTGCAAACATATTGAAGCAAAGCATGTCAAGTATATATCGTTGTAAATTTTAGTAAATTAGGGTGATAATTGTGTAGTGTACGTATTATTTACACGTACTTCTTTGAAATATCTATGTGTCATATACATTTTTAAGTTGATGTACGTTAAACTTACATAAATGAGTGGGGGTTGTGCGTAGCATAGCCTGAGAACTTCCTAGTACTAATGTTACAAGAGCCTTATACTTTAACATTTGTTTTATAAAATTCTTATTTTTATTTACTCAAATACAAAAATACGTGAACAAGTTTTACAATCAATATTTAATATATATTATATAATTGGCCAACTAGCTAAGCTAATGGAATATATTCATTGATTAGTCATCGCATATTTACATGTGTCATTTGCTAATCCGTTTTTTTACCTTTCCAGTTTTTCAGAAGTTCCTAACACCTCCATTGTCATTTATTAAGTGATGAATATGAAATTTCTTTTATTTTTTAACATATACAGATAGTGACAAGCTATCAAACCCATAAAAATGAAATAAAATTTAGCCTCATAAATTATTTATAGATTTTTCCGGATGTACCCAAGTTGCAAGAATATCAAGTTCTTCCCATGTTAATTTAGCTATGAATTCTCAAAATTTCAAACACCATCATTTTCACACCTTTTTGTACAAGTATAATAGAAATTGTTTATAACTAATTAGACCAGCAAATAAAAACAATTAATCATTCATTAATTCATACAAGATGTATCGAAACTCGTTAGTGCATATGTCATCTATCAAAATGTTCAAAAACAAAATTCATGGACTAGATTTAAATTTTTTGATTGCTTAATCTGAAACAATACACCAAAAATCTCAATCTCTTATATGTTCGAGTCCTTCATGATTTAGTTTAGTCGTGATCCACACTCCTTAATTCAACCGATATTTTCTTGTATGTTTTCCTTTTGAAGTCTCTTAGAATCAATCACAACTTATGGTAACGTACATATCTATTCACATCAATTGGTATGGGAAAAACAAATATTAGTTGAATGGATTATGTCGCCCAAGTGTTATTAGTTTATGATTAGCCCATTGTGTTAGCTTTCTTATCAAGTCATTATATAATATATACATAGGGATATTATTAATAATATGGGCATGCACTTTACATTATCTAATATCGTATCAGAGCCTAAATAGATCCTCCTTAAAAAAAACCCTAGTCACCTTTTGAATATTTTACATTATCTAATAATAGGCGAGTACCCACACCTAGCAGCAGCGGTTCGTAGCGGCAGACAATTAACGATATGCGATATTGTGGTAAGTGTTTCGTATAACGTTCGAAATAGAATGTGAAAAGATCAAAATGTAATTGCAAATGGTTATAATATGCGATAATTCAACTCAAACAAAAAATCTCAACATGTATTAGAGAACATATAAAAACATTTAGTGAAACTTAACCTTAATCAGTGATCACTTAGACAATTTGATTTTGATAAATTATTTGTAAAAGAGGTAATCAAAATATTCGGATATGAGACGAATAAGTATATCAGTTGGTTTTGAGTGGAGTCGATGTAGTATTCTCAATGATTAAACTTAATTGATTATTATGAATGATGGTAAGCACACGCTGATTATCATCAGTGTATACTGACTACTCAGTTTACACTTACAGCGAGTGAGAGTAGTCCACAGTAAAAGTAGTACACGCTGATTATCATCAGTAAAATTAGTACACGCTAATTATCATCAGTTTGCATTATGAACCCATTCCATGAACATATATACAATTTTAGATGACATCGTGGGCTGTTATAGTTTAGATAGATGTTATAGTTTACAAGATATGAAAAATTATACAGGAACACATGTTTGAAAAGTTATTTGACTTGAAACTTAAAACGATTTGATATATGAAACTTAAAACGATTTGAAAAGTTGTCATTCTTAAGAATTATATATGGAAACAATTTGTAGTAAAGTTGGCATAACGTAAATATATGAATAATATATCAAATCAATAACTCTTTGTCAACACTTATTTTAGGAAAATGCATTAATGTGCTGCGTTGTAGCCTTCTTTGTGTCAAGAAGAAATAAAGTAGAGACATTGTCGGTTCGCTTTGTTTAATACTTCGAATTATTCAAGACTTAATTATTGTTCTCTTAAAAGTATAAAAGTCTAAGGTGTTTGATAACTATAAGATGAAAAAAAAGAGCTTGTTAGCTCATACGTTGGTAACATTATTAATTTGTGCAATTGTTTTGTAATATATTGAATTTTATAACATACTCTTGGATTTGATGTTTGGCAGATTTTAGAAAGAGAAAGAAAAAAAGAATGGGAGTTCTAGAGAGAGAAAGTAAAAGAGAAGTAAAGATTATATTAGAAGCTCCAACCCTTTCCCATGGTGCGAAAGGGTATTTATAGTTCTTACATAAACGCCCCCAACGGGCTATGGTGCGGGAAACAATGGGTAAAGACCCGACTCCATGGTGATACGATAACTTAATGTTTACTAACAAGACTACGACCTAACCAATGCTAGATGATACTCGGGGTGACCGAGTCTTTAATCTGGATTTTTGTAATCATAATAATCTCCCCCTAAAGGAGGTCACCTTGGAAATTACAATTTGAATTATAGCATTCTATTACATGAATTTAATTTCCTAGCTCGTAGGCTTTGATTCTTCAAAGTCCGCAATCTTTGTACTTCCAGTAATGATCTTTTGATGAATGTTCCTTTGACTCGTGTGATCTTTGAGCTTTCATTAAGATCATCATCCACTGTAACTCTCTAAATCATCCTTTGTAGTATCGCCTCCATGTGATGTTGTGACTTTCGGACCGACATGCTCATACTTTTTTGGATCATGATATTTTGCATCAGAGTTGCGGAAGCAGTGTTGTATGTCTTTCAATTATCATGATTTCTTATATTGTGAGTGTGAAGTGCGAGCATGTGGTTATGAATTGACATCTCATTGGCCATCAGCTGCAACTGTCGAGGATTCCTGCAAACAACAGTTAGCAATATACCCAAGAAAGTCTCTTTGTTCACTTTCGTTGAATAGGGTTGCAACCGTTCCCCGTTGATCAGTATAAATACTTCCTGTGATAAGGTAGAATTCCGAAGAATCTCCTTGACAGAGTTTCATAGTTGTACTAGCCGTTCTCAAACCTGAGCATCTCAAAGTAGACAACACAGAGTGAGTGAACCAGCGAATTGGAATTCACTGATTAATGAGAAATTGATTTGAAGAATAGTCGCGTATTGCTGGATAAAGATTTTTTACAATACGACGAGGGTTTTATGAGGAAAATCAAGTCGCAATCACAAATACTTTTGTTTGAATTTATGCGCAGTCGATGTGCTTGAAAACAATTGTTGAGCACATTGAAGGGTTTTTCCAAAAGAATTCGTCAATTCATTTACTGGAACAAGGTTGATCCAAATGCGAATTGCCCCATCGTTGTTTTCCAGTTTTCACAAGTTTGATCCATGAAGGATCTCAAATGTCACCCACCAAGAGCTTGTTTGATGTTGGCTCTATAAGGATTTCCATCTTCATTGTGAATACTTTACGTATCACTTGGATGTTCTGGCAATACCACAAGGATAATGCGCACGACTCTTAATAAATATTTTCTTTCTTTTCACGGTGTATGAAACAGCAAGAATATTGAAAGTGTATCCTAATGAGATTTATAGATGATCTCTTGGCTCTAGACTTAATGGTGCATTTAGTTTTAGCAGTCGAAGACTGGAGCGGTGTCTCCTATTTCCATATCAACATGACTCGTAATGAGCGGTCGATAGATTATGCAGGGTTCCCCTAAGAATGAAACAAGTCCTTTTAAGAGAACTTGAGTGGTTAAAAGGTTTAGTGCAGTGCGTCACTGGGTTCATGATGTCTTATCTTCAATACCGGCGTTACCTTGGTAACAACCAGTAGCATATGAATTGAATCCAGTTTCTGCCCTATGGTTGAATATTTGGAGGGATATTTCTTTTCACCCTTTCTCTTTATATTTCTTTTTCATTTTTCAACCCCTTCAGCGCTTACCGAGACTTGATCAGTAGTACCTTGTTAGGTTTGTTCCAGTACTGGCTCCATCTTAGTCGACACTCTTCCCTTATTCTCACTTTTCTCCTTTTTAATTATACCTAAAGACTTCTACACTAGCTAGTGGATTGTCCCTGCGTAGATCCCTCCGGCTCTGGCAGGATCATGGGAATGAATACCTAACCTTACCATCCTTATGACTCCAATAAAGTAAATGCAAAGTCAGTCATGTGATACTGTTCTTTTCGCCTTAAAACCAATTGAAAATCAATCAAGTAATTGTGATATTGATATCAAAGCATTTGTACCTCAATTATTTTTGATCTTTCAGAAATGCTCCCCCTCAACATGTGCATCGGTATTTGAAATTGTTTAGAACATGGAGGAAGGAGAGTCTGGTTGAGTCTTAAACAATCACATCTTTATCAGTTTTAATATTTAAATCACATTCTTTTCCCCGATCAAAAATTTCAAACCCTTTGAGATTTGGGATCTCAATTGATTTAAATAAGTTAGAAAATTTGGGAGAAAATGTGGTCTGATTTAATATGTACTGATAATGGAACATTATAATGCTCCCCCTCAATCTATGAGGTAGAATGTTAGTGTCAGGTATGATGAGTTTATAATGATTTGGAGTTTAACGAGAAACTCATGAAAAATTCATATTCTGACACATAACATTAGATACTATACTACTTAGGAATGTACACGATATGCATCATAAGATGATATTGACCTTAATACTGGAATGATGGAATCATTTTGTTGTCTGGATGATATGATCAATTGGCTAACTCAAGATCTGTTGTGCTTTGTAGTGGTGGTGGTGGTGGAAATACAGATGTTGTTCTAGTTGTTGTTGTTGTAGAGATGGAAGGAACATCTGCTGATGCAGTGAGAGCTCTGAAAACATGTATATCATGCAGGATATCCACAGAGATCTGAAATGTTAAGTTCCTTTGCTTCTTTTGTCGATCCAAGATATAGTTACCCTTTCATATCAGAACCTAATGTTCAAAGATTTTGTGGGAACAGGAGCGGGAACATTCTTATAAACCATGTTATGTGCATAAGAGGGTCGAAAAAGATAGACATACATACAGATATTTGGTGTTCGATAATACTCAAACAACACTCGACCAAAAAAAGTCAATCCAACATTGAAAATCAATCAATCAGATCGTGCAAAGTGATAAGGATTTAAAACGTACACTTTTAAGGGGTCATTTAAGCCCTTAATCGCCCACTTTTATATCCATTACTGCTTAATTTTGTTCCTTTTCACTTTTTAGGTCTCTTGGAACAAAATGCTGGAATGATGCATTTTTGGACGAAAAGGAGTGAATATATGAAGAAAATGGCTAAGTCAAGATTAAGACACTCAAGCTGCTGGAATAACACCTAACGGCGTCCCAAACAGAGGGTGACGCCGTCCCTATTTTGTGACGACTCAGGAACGAATTTGCTATTTTGCACCTGACGGCGTCAGGCTTTGAAGAGTAAGGGTGTCACGAAGACTTTTCTTCTTAGATGTCCTAGATCCAGATTTAGACGACGTCACTGCTGAAGACTGACGGCGTCACAACCACAACGTGACGTCGTCCCAATGATGACTTGGCCAAGACGAAACCCTAATGGTGGTGATCTGACGGCGTCCCAACTATAAGGTGACGCCGTCGCATATGTAAAATTATATATAGAAATCGAATTTTCAGACTTTTGGGAGGTAGAATTGTGGAGTAAAAACCTAAAACGATTTTGGTCTGGTTTGGACAATATTTTAGGGTTCTCATACCCTATTTTACATCAAGATAAGTAATTTACTTCATTGATTTCATTATGTCTTCAATTGTATGTGTGTATGCTTGCATGTTTACCATGTCCGGCTAAATTTCGTGTGTGTTTGCTTAGATCTATGAAACCTAGTTATTAATTATTAATTGGTTGTCTCTTATCTTAATTGTAATTGGCTTAGGATTGCACTAGGTCATCGTTGTGTTTTTAATGCTTGAGTAATTTTTGTGATCCTTAGTTTATAACCACCTAGCGTAATTGTAGGCTAAATATCCAAAGATAACCTTAGTGTTAGTTTATGAATCCTAGAGATCTCGTAGGCAATAACCTTAAGGTATTCTCAAAGAGTTAGGGATAAAAACGACCTTAGAAGACACAACGCGTTAAGAATAAGGACGTGACAATTCAACCGCCAATAAAAGATAACTAGGGAGTAATAGTATCTAGGTAGACACATTTTTAATCATCATACGAACACACATCAATAGACATAGACTACCCCTTAGTTTAGATAATTAGATAATTAGAGTAATCGGTAGAAGTACCAAACCCCCAAATCCAAACCCCGAGATTTTACCCTTAGCTTTCTAAAAAAATATAAAAAGATAAAAAATAATCTTCCTCAACCTCAAACCTTAGCGTAGTACATATCTCACTAGCATTCCTATTCCCCTAGAGAACGATATCAATACCCGAGGCTTACCCAATACTACACTACAACGATTAGGTTCACTACCTAGGGTGTTGAAAAACTTGCTCGACGAAAAGGAAGTTCCTTTTACCTCGAACACGTTATACGCGCATCAAGTTTTTGGCACCGCTGCCGGGGAATAGAATAGCTAGTTAAATTTCCATCTCGTTTAGGTTTCCTTGCTTGATTCCTATCAAGTAAGATTTTTTCTCATTTTTAGCTTCCTCGTAGTCTAATCCCCCTTCTTCGTGACTTTGTTAGTAATCCCATCACTTTTCATCATAGAAGGTGATGACCCACCACCAAACCAGCCATTTCCCCCCACCAACTCCCTTAGACAGCTTAGAACCCGTAGTTCCACCAAAACCCTTCTTGAGCCCTTTGCCGAACCCGATAGAGAGCTGTATAAGTGAAGAAGAACTCTCCATGAGTCATAACCACAAGGCACCACCATCGATTTTGATGAAGCCGTGACTGACGAAGAGTCCACACCCTCCCTTAAATCTCCTGAACCCATCAACAATGATAATCTGAGCCAACACAGCGAGGAAATCCCCGCTGCTCCTGTTAATGAACCCATCAATGAACCAAAGGCAAAATCCCTTAGAGGGTACTCCTCTCCCACTTCATCTGGATTCACCGGCGCCATTGTCTACCCTTCTGAACAGATCAATGAGGTGTTGCATGCCACCGACATTTGGCTTATCCAGAATGCATGTCAATTTCACGGATCCTACAACGAAAACCCAATTCATCATATCAAACAATTTTTAAAAATTGTGGATACTATCTATGCTGACGAAGCATCCAAGGAGACATCTAGACTCCGGTTTTTCCCATTTTCTCTTCAAGGAAAGGCCAAAGAGTGGCTCGATAAGCTTCCTCCAAGGTCCATCTTCACTTGGGAACTGATGGAGAATCTATCGATAAACTCACCACCAAGTTTACCAAAAAGTTCTTTCCTCTTGGGAGAACTGCAACCATCAGGAGCGAAATCATTCACTTCCATCAAACTGATAGAGAATCTATAGTTAACTCCTGGGTTCATTTCAAAGACCTCATTCAACAAGCCCCACACCATGGTATAAACCTTTGGTTGCTTGTCCAGATCTTTTACGACAATGTCTCCCGCGATGATCAAAAAGGGATTGACTTCTCAACTGGCCGAAAACTCTCCAATCTCAGTGCAGAAGAAAGATGGGACCGCATTAAGGAGTATGTCCAAGACCAAGACAATACTTGGAACGAGCCACTGAATGTAATGAGTATCTCGGCTACTTCGAATAATCGCCCATTATCTCTCAACGATCGAATGAAGAGGGCACAAGAGAAGCTAGCGTACCTCACAAAGTCGCAAGAACCTAAGAGGTTGTTTAACCCATACCTTATATGCGACAACTGTGGAGAGCCCCACGAGAGCGATGAATGTGACGATACACGCCGTAAGCAAGCTCTCCTTTCTAGCCATGATATATATGATGACCCTTCCCTCCTTGTGTTTTATCAGAATAATGATTACACTCTTTGGGGTAATCTAAAGTGAAAGCATGAGGGGGAAGAGGGTTCCGAATACACCATTCGTGATGCCTTTGAAGAAGAACGTGGGTAATTCGCTATGGAAAGGAAGATGCTTTTAAAGGGTCTTTAAGGATTCATGCAAGAGCAACAAGCTGAATTAGAAAACCAGTTCGCCGAACTTCACAAAAGAATACGTGAACCTGGTCCAATCCAGCATGATCCAACTTGTGCTATTACTACTCGATCTGGAACCACTACCAAGGATCCACCGTACCCAGTTCAAGATCCTACTACCAATGAGCCTGAGTTGGATAAGGAGGGAGCACCTGAACCCCTTCCGACCTCTCACGACCCAACGTTCAACTCTCACACGGGTTCTTTACCCATCGCGTTTAAAGAATCAAAAGGCTGAAGAAGACAATGAGAGGTTGTTGTCTTACTTAAAAAATACTGTCGTTAACATCCCACTTCTTGATGTATTTTATCATATCCCTAAACATAGCACATATTTCAAGAGACTGCTCTCGAATTGGAAGAAGCTTGAAGGGTTGATATCATTAGGAAAAGAATGTTCGGCTATCATCCAAAAAAGCCTACCCAAGAAGAAAGAAGATCCGGGTAGTTTCACCATTCCTTGCTCTATAGGAGCACTCTCTATGAAAAATGCCTTGGCAGATCTTGGGGCAAGCATTAACTTAATGCCTTATTCCTTATTTCTCAAACTCGGATATTCAGGGCTGAAACCAACCAGAATGAGTATTCAGCTAGCTGACCACTCAATCAAATATCCCATTGGAGTTTGTGAAAATGTTCTAGTGAGGGTAGGGGAGTTCAAGTTTCCGGTTGATTTCGTGATTTTAGAAATGGAGGAAGACAACTCAATTCCAATAATCCTTGGGAGACCATTCTTGGCTACAGCTCGCGCCATCATTGATATTCATGATGGTAAGCTCACTTTACGAGTGGGGTCCGAGAGCTTAACCTTTGACATCAAGGATTCTATGAGGCGTCCTTCCTCCTATGATCATCCCATTTATTTTGTTGAAGAAGTTGATGAGTTTGTTGATGATATAGATAGCTATATTGATGATTATCTGATAAACGAATTCATGAATGATGACAACAGCATGATATATGATGATGAAGAAACTGAGATAGTTGGAGCTGTTTCCTTTTACCCACGAAGGGCAGAAATTGAACCTCTTGACCTCGGAAAATAAGCTAAAACCATCAATCAATGAACCTCCTACCCTAGCATTAAAGGATCTCCCAAGCCATTTAGAATATGCCTTTCTTCAGAGGACGGATCAACTCCCTGTTATCATAAGCTCATCCCTAACCATTGAACAAAAAGAAAAGCTCTTAGAAGTTCTAAAAGAGTACAAGGGGGTGATCGCATGGAGTGTTGCTGATATTAAGGAATTGACTCTACTTTTTTCACACATAAAATTCTTATGGAGGAGGATTACAAACCCACTGTTCAACCTCAAAGAAGAGTTAACCTCAATATCAAAGAGATGATGAAAAAGGAGGTCATCAAACTTCTCGATGCAGGCTTAATTTATCCAATTTCAGACAGCCCCTAGGTTAGCCCGGTCCAAGTAGTCCCAAAGAAAGGAGGAATGACTGTTGTGAAGAATGAGAAAGGCGATTTAGTGCCTCAAAGAATGGTAACTGGCTGGCGTGTTTGTATCGACTATAGAAAGTTGAATGATGCTACACGAAAAGATCATTTCCCTTTACCATTCATCGATCAAATGCTCGAAAGGTTAGCCGGGCATGAGTAGTACTGTTTTCTTGACGGTTTCTCAGGATATTTCCAAATCCCCATTGCTCCTGAAGATCAAGAAAAAACTACTTTCACATGCCCCTACGGGACTTTTGCATACAAGCGAATGCCCTTCGGATTATGCAACGCCCCCGCTACCTTTCAACAATTTATGATGGCCATATTCCATGAATTGATTGAAGATAGCATGGAATTATTCATGGATGATTTTTTGGTATTTGGAAATTCCTTCGACCTTTGCTTATCCAACCTTAGAAAGATGTTAAAGCGGTGTGAAGAAACCAACTTAGTCCTAAATTGGGAAAACTGTCATTTCTTGGTAAAAGAAGGAATTGTCTTGGGACATAAAGTCTCTGGAAATTGAATCGAAGTCGATAGGGCCAAAATCGAAGCGATATCTAAACTTCCATATCCTACTACCGTTAAGGCCATTCGAAGATTTCTTGGTCACACATGCTTTTATAGGAGGTTTATTAAGGACTTCTCAAAAATTGCCCGACCAATGACACACCTTCTTGTCAAGGATGCTCCTTTCAACTTTTCGGAAGAATGCAAGGAAGCATTCAATCGTCTAAAGAAGGATCTTACCCAAGCTCCTATAATGGTTACTCCTGATTGGTCCCAACCATTCGAAATCATGTGCGATGCTAGTGATTATGATGTATGCGCCGTTTTGGGCCAAAGAAAAGAGAAGCATTTTCAACCAATTTACTATGCTAGCAAAACCATGAATGTGGCACAAGAGAATTACAAAACCACCGAAAAAGAGCTTTTGGCTGTAGTCTTTGCCTTCGAAAAATTCAGGCAATATCTCGTCCTTTCCAAAACTGTTGTCTTCACTGACCCTTCAGCCTTACGATATTTGTTCTCAAAACAAGATGCAAAACCCCGACTTATTAGGTGGATTCTATTACTTCAAGAATTCGACATTGAAATTCGGGATAAAAAGGGGGCTGAAAATCTTGCTGCTGATCACCTATCGCGATTAGAAAACCCAGACTTAGATAAATTAGACCATGACGAGATTCACGACTCTTTTCCTGAGGAACGGCTGATGGCCGTTAAGGATATTGAGCCATGGTATGCGGATTATGCTAACTATCTATCCAGTAGGGTCTTACCAAACTACATGACTAGGCAAGATAAAAAGAAATTCTTCACCGTGCTGAAATACTATTTTTGGGACGAGCCTTACTTATTCCGTATGTGTCCTGATCAGATCATTCGACGTTGTGTTGCTGGAAGGGAGATTGATTAGATTATGAGAGAGTGTCACGCAGGACCATCTGGGGGCATCACGGTATAAATGTCACGGCACTAAAAGTTTTCGATGCCGGATTCTACTGGCCTACTATCTTCCACGACGTTAAGAGGTTAGTTCAAACGTGCGATGCATGCCAACGATCGGGAAACATCTCGAGGATGGATGAAGCACCTCAGAACTATATCCAAGTCTGCGAAATATTCGATGTTTGGGGTATCGATTTCATGGGACCTTTTCCATCATCCAGAGGAAATGAATACATTCTAGTTGCCATTGATTATGTGTCCAAATGGGTGGAGGCACAGGCCCTTAGGACTAATGATGCAAGGGTAGTCATTCATTTTCTTAAAAAACTCTTCGCACGATTTGGGATTCCCAAAGCATTGATTAGTGATAGAGGAACCCATTTTTGCAATGCTCAAATGGAAAAGATAATGAGGAAAAGATTGGGTGTTCCGCACAGGTTCTCAATGGCATATCACCCCCAAACTAATGGTCAAGTAGAGAGCACAAATAGAGCATTAAAGCAAATACATAAAAAAATGGTCCACCAAAACAGAAAAGATTGGGCATTCAAATTAGATGAGGCACTATAGGCATTCAGAACGGCTTATAAAACTCTCATCGGAACAACCCCTTTTCGCTTAGATTACGGGAAAGCGTGCCATCTCCCTATTGAGCTTGAGCAAAAGGCATACTAGGCGCTCAAGGCTTGTAATATGGATTATTCTGAGGCAGGGTCGAATAGGTTCTTACAGCTTCAAGAGCTGGATGAACTAAGACTTGAGGCTTATGAATCGTCAATCACATATAAAGAAAGGGCGAAAAAATGGCATGATCAACGAATAAAGAATCCTAAAGAGTTTGTGGAAGTAGATAAGGTGCTCTTGTATAATTCAAGATTGAGATTATTTCCGAGAAAACTCAAATCAAGATGGTATGGGTCCTTTTCAGTAAAGAGGAAAATGAGTAATGGAGCCGTGGTATTATTAGACAATGATGGAAAAGAATTTACCGTGAATGGACAACGTGTGTAACATTATCAGTTGGACAATAACGAACTAATCAATGATGAAGATATTGTTTTGGAATAAGGTGACGGTGATGAAGTCACGTAGGAGCACGACTTCGAGTATAGCTACAAGACTCATAAATAAAGAAAATCGCTTCGTGGGAGGCAACCCATGCTTAATTGTTTGCTTGTTTGTATGTTATATATCTTTTCATTATTGTTTGTTCTCATGTTTAAATTTGTGAAAATGCTTTATTTTGTCTTTAACTTCGTCTTAATTACATATAAATGTATTTTACAAAAAGGATAAGTGTAGGGAGGATTACACACGTTTTTAAAAGAACGTGAACATGAGAACTACGATTATTGAAAAAGATATATATGTGTGTTTGTTAGAGTCAAATGCTTGTATCGAGTCATAATGGATGTTTTGCAGGAATTTTTCCAGATTTTAAAGGTGTAATTTTTCTAGAATTTTTCCAGAAAAACGCAGCAGACCAATTTCTGTCAGGATAACCTGACGGCGTCAGGATTACAACCTGACAATGTCGGGAAGAGTAGAAACAGCTTATTACTTTCTCTCTTTTTCTGTGCTACTTATAAAATTTTGGAATTTCTCAGGTCTTAATTTTCTAGAAAATCAGTCAAACATCCGTTCCACAAGCATTATATCCTAGTTTAGTAGAGTCATATATAATTTTACCGCCGATTTTACGTGAAGGTTTCGTCTATTTTTCTTAAAGTGTGCAGGTTTTATTTATCAAGAAGAAGAAACATAAGATCGGATGGAGCTTTTCACGCATACATTCATCTTGGAAAGAATTTAACCACTACTTCACACGGATCCTACCGAGCTAATCAAGGGAGTATTAGTTTCTTTCTCTTTTAAATACCTTCCGTTATCATAACTTTGATACTTTCAGGGAACATTGGGGACAATGTTCAGTTTAAGTGTAGGGAGGGAGAATAAAACGAGAACTTTGAGACTATGCTTATCCTTGATCATTTGTCTTGTCCTATTTTATTTGTGTAATAAACCATGAGAAATATTTGTTAGGGTAATTTTAGCGCCAAATTTAAAAGTTTTCATGTATGTCTTGACGTCGTCCTTATGTAAAATGTTTTGGGTCGTATCTTGTTAGCTTTGTATGTGACTCTAATCTTCAAATTACACCTGACACCGTCAGGTTGTAGGTCTTTAGAATTTATCTGAGGCATCTCTTGTTAATTTTCCACCAAAAATCAATCTTCAGCAACAAGTGACGGCGTCACTTTGTAATTCATGACGCTGTCAGATGTCAGACTCCCATATCTGACAAAATTTTGCAACTTCGTTATTTTCTTCACTTTTTCGTCCAAATATGCCCTAAAGTGCCGATTTCCAGAGTTTTTGTAACAACCCAACTCGACATGGGTCAAAATGTCACATTATGGTGTCATACAAAGCATATAAATGCAAGCGGAAGTCTTATTAAATAAAATACCAAGTCATATAAATGAATGACTTCAAAAGGAAATACATAATCCAACATGTCTAAAAGAAGTGAAATATCAAAACAAATGATCTTCAAAATGAGTCCAAAATGATAAGGGGAAACTAGGATCGGCTCACTCAAATGCTCCTACTCTCAGCCGATCAAAGCCCAACATCCTACTTGGTACCTGCCACATGGAAAGGAAAATGCAGTTGAGCTTAAAAAGCCCAGTGAACAGATATAACAAAACAAAAGCTAAACATAATAAAAAATACAAAAATGAATCAAAAGAGGCTGATAACAAAGTAGTAACGAATGATCAGAATGAGTCAATGAGGAACCTGCAGAACACAATATTAATAGATAACTAGAAGAACAAAAATCAAAGGAGACCAAAGCAAAGAAGCGCATCAACGAACAAATATAAATAACCAAACATACAGATATCGGACATAAACAAATAGGAGTTGATAAACAGTATCATAAACAAAACAAGTAACCAAACAGTGTACAAGCATATCAGTCAGCGGATCAACTAAACATAAATATGGCAAACAAATAAATCGGATAATCAGAATATATATAAGCTAAGCCGAATTCTAAGCAGGCGGAAGCAACTGAATAGAATGTAAGCATGGCAATCACACAAGTCAAATAATCAACAATTAACAAACAGAACAAATATCATAACCAGCAGAAATACTAACAACAGTATAAGCATGATAGTCACATGTATCAGGTAGGAATACAGAACGAGCATCATAATTAAATAAATTAACTGAACAACAATATATCATGGCAACTAAACAAGTCAACTAAATATATAACATAAGTTGAATCCAATTCCATAATTAAACGGTAGCATGAATTGAAGTGTAAGCATTGCAGATCAACAAGACAGGTAAACATCAATTACTACACCGAACCAATATCATAAGCAATGGAAAATACCAACCAGAAGTACAAGCATGGTAATCACAAATAGCAAATAGTAATACTAAATGCTAATCATATCCCACGAGAATAACTGAACGAAGGTATAACATAGTAAACGGATGAGTCAAATGATTACATACTAGCATGGCAAACGGATGAATCAATCAGTCACATAATAGCATGGTAAAGAGATAATCACATATTAGCATGATGACAGATGATTCAGATCATCAGATAATAGTATGGTAAAAAGATGGATCAATAATCATATAATAGCACGGTAAATAGATCAAGTGGTAATCTGAAGTATAAGCTTGGTAGTCAACAAAAATGGAATAAGAGTATGGCAAATCAAATGCACTGGAGTATAGTATGGTAGTCGGATGAATCACATAAGGATACTGAGTGAATGAGTAATCAAATGGAGAACTCAATAAAGTATGGCATATCAACCAAATGAATAAGGATGCCAAAAGTCACATAGTCACAAAATCATAATATTGCCCACAAGCTTAAATACTAAAGGAGATACTCTAATAGCCACATATCAAATCATATATCATAATCAGAATACTGCCCACGAGCTCAAATACTAAAGGAAATACTCCAATAGCCATATATCAAATCATATATCATAATCCGTTGAATCATAAGTGCACAAGGAGAGGAGACATCTCAATTACCAAATGGAGTAGCTAGCTCCCAAATGTGAGGGGGTGTACTGCACACACTCACCACATCACCAAAACTGAACAAAATACCTATGATGCATCCATACGCTCCCTGAAAAACAAATCAAATATACATATGCCATTTCAATACTGTACATACGTATTCATAATGACCAAGCGGTCACATATATCATATCATATCAAAAGGGAACGCCGTGGACTAATCACACCGCCACAGATAGTGTCATGCCACTAGTGCATCAGTGACATGGTCATGGTACCTCCATGACTAGTTAGCTTGGGAAACTGAACAGAACGAATCATATTGATGAGTGCTTATTCACTCATCATTTTTACCCATCTAAGACCACAAAAACGACCAAAAAACACGGAAATATAACCAATTATGCTGCAGATATCCTTGGAGTGTGTTTTTATGTATTTCAGGTACAAAGGATCGAAAACAGGGCAAAAACGGACGGAAATGAGCTCGGAATGGAAAACGTGCATTGCGGATGGAGCCAGGAGATGATTTTCTACATTTTCGAAGCCCGAGATACATATTTGGGAGTGAGCTTGGGGAATCAGATGAAAAACCTAACCCTAAATCCAAATTACCAATTTACCCTTCACCCAAACCCAAAATTCCCAACTTATCCTTAAAACGTATTTCAAACAATCATTTTTTTTAACCATTTTCTCTTACAACAATTATTTTTGTTAAAACCAATTTTCATTAGAATTATTTTCTTGTTTAAAAAAAAGTTTAAAAGCAAAAACAAATATATACAAAATTCTAAATTCACTTTTAAAACCTTTTGACAAAATAAAACCATTTTAAACCTCTATTACATTTGAATCCTTTCACTAAACCAATTGACCCCTCCCATGTTTCTTGACCTTCTTCTCTTTTTACCCAAAAACAGAATAATCCCAAACCCATATTTTTGCCCGCCAAAAAAATCCCTCCTAACTCTTGTCTTCTTGCTTCCCCTATCACTATCTCCCCTGATTCCCACGCTCAGTACCCTCCCCCACAACCCACATGGTCTAACTGCCACCTTGGCAATCCCATGAAAACCCATTGGTGTACAAGAGTGGACGGCTTGGATTAAATGAGTGGTGCCCAAGATTAAATTGATGGCTGAGATTGATCCAAAGAAACACAAAGTGGAACCAAGAAGCTAATTGTCTCACACAACAAGCACACAAAGAGCAGACTTGAAGACCTAGACATTTTAGTATAAATAGTAGTAGCTTGTAAGCCTTCAAAGGTAGTAGGTTTTTAGTTTTAAAATAGTTTTTAGCTTTAATTCAGTATTGTAATTCTAATTTCAGTTAATGAAAAAGTTGTTTTTATTCCAGTTTCAGTTTTTACAAAGTTAAGTTTTCTAAAAAAGCTAAGATAAGCTCTTGTTCAAAGTACTTATCTTATTATAAATACCACCTTTTTTTTATTTAAGTTAAGTGTTAAGAAAGAATTGAAAGTAAAAATTGCAAATCTTTTCTTCAGAAAATCAGTTTCTAAAGTTTAACACCCTATAAAGAGGTGTTTGGCATTAGCTTATTTATGTCCAAAACTTTTTTTTTACCCACTTTGACTCGCAAAGTCAAAGTATTTTGAGGTTCAAGTGAGTTTGCAAAAGTAGTTTAACTTGTATCACAAAGTTCACATGATTTGATAACCAAAAAGTTTTTTTCTGCCTTCAAAAACACTGCACAGAACAGTAGCCTATGCTGCTGTCCCAAGTGCTTTTTAACAGCTTATTTTCCAACCCAAACTGTCCAAAAGTACTTTGCTTGTATCTTTACATGTCCCTTTGAATATATAAGTAGCTTATTTCCCCTTAGCATCACTTTAGCATAGCTTAAATTTCATTTTAAAATCTGCATTTGCCCATTTTTTACTGTTTCAGCAGCCACCAAGTGTCCCAATCCCCTTTAGTTTTGAATTTTAATTTCTTGAATTTTAAGCTTTAGATTCTGAAATTTGGTAGATATGGAATTCAGTAGGTTAGCTATAGACTAGTATTTTTTGCAATTTTTAGAAAGTGCTTATTAGAGCTTATTTTTAAGCTCAAAATAGCCCCTTTAACTGATCTGCTGTCCCATATCAGTAACAATAGGAATTTCTTTTCTGAGCTTATTACTGATTACTTTTGCTTATTCTAGGATAGCTTAGTGCTTATTAAGAATATTTAGGTTAGGTTAGTTTATAAATAGCTTATTTGGTGCTTATTATAGCTTATTTAGTTATTTAGTTGCTATTCGTATCCATTTTTAGCTTAAGGTCCCCTAGTGTAGCTTATTTAACCAACTGCTTATCCCCCTTATCTTTTAGCTTATCTCAGTTTGTTTCTGCTTATTCCAGTATTAAGTGCTTATTTCCATTTTTTAGTGCTTATTTAAGCTTTCTTTTTTATAAAAATCTGATAGTTAGTTGTCCTTGTATTAACTGTTGAAATAAGCTGTTGCAAACAGCTTATTGTTAGCTTTTTACAAAGTAGTCTTTTACAAAAAGTACTTATTTCCTCCCCAACCTTAATTTGCAAAAAGAAAAAAAAAATGTTTAAAAAAAACGCGATTCTTTGGGATTCGAACTCTGGCCACCCAGCTCACCACACACACACTCTACCAACTGCCCTTGGGTCTTTATCAATACTAATCTTGCATCGTTTAAACTTTAAATACAAACTCAGTTTTTAGCCTAGTAGCTTATTTAGCTTTTTAACTGCTTATTTACAAAAGCAGTACCACATTTTTAGATTTTTCTTAGATCCAGTAATCCTTAAAGTATTTTCTGTGAATTTTTCAGAATTTTATAAATTAGTTTAGTATTTTTTATAATTTAATTAGATTAAATTAGTTTTTAATTCATAATAAATAATTTAAAAGTCGAAAAATACCCGGCTTTTTTCTAAAATTATTTTCAGTAGTTTAGAAAGTAGGAAAATTAGTTTCACATCCGTAGGCCTTAAATTGCATTATTTTCACTTTTTGAGCTCGGGATTAGCCCGGGTTTTCGCGTTTTTGCATTGTAGCACCCTAGGACTTAATTTAGCTTAGTTTTATTGTTCCGTATGCTTAGTAGTAGTTAGTTTGTCATTTATTAGGTTTCCCTTGCCTTAATTACTTTCCGTTAATTAATTCGTAGAAAACGTAATTAAAAACAATCAAATCTCGAACAATTCAAGCATTTTAATAACAAACCTCAAACGACATCCTCTATTCACACCTCGTTGGGACACGACCCGGGTAATCACTTGCCCGGTATCACATATATCACATTCGTGAGTTTTGGCACGTTAACCCTTTTCCTAAAAGGTTGATTTGTCACGTATCACGTGTATTTTGATATATCCTTATATTCCTACATATCAATTTTTGGCGCCGCTGCCGGGGAGGTTGTGTTGCGACAATATCGTTAAGGTTTGACGATTAGTGACTTGAAGAACCTTCCTCGCGAAGTTATTGTTTTTATAAAAATCAAAAAAGTAAAAAAATATTTTCCTTTTTCTTTGTATATATATCTATAAAATTAAAAATACAAAAAGATTTTCTCTTGTGATTTTGAGCTTAAATAGAATACATCAATTATATAACATTCTCAACGGAGGTGTTATCATTAGTAAGTTCCCGAACCAAAGATTTAAAACTTGCCTTTGTGTCGCTTGTGAGTCGATTTATTTCTATCGGATAAACAAACTGTGTGGTGGGTATAAGGACGGCCTGACATTAAATTGCGGCTGAAAAGAAGCGGGTTTTAATAAGCTTCGCGCTGACCTAAAAAGCTTCTCCGCTCGCTTGTGCGTTTGTCTTAAAGAAGTGATTTATTCACTTGGGATTATTGGTTTAAGTTCACTGTTGTTTTCGAATACCGTTCTCATTTAATTGCCTTGGTTTTTAAGTGCATGCGCACTCGCTCTCGATCTAGACGACTTCAGAAGCAGAATCGAACGTGCAGGAGTTACGTAATATGGCTGGTAATCAAGTACCACCAAATCCCGGTCCCGATCCTCCTCCCGTTAATCAAAATGTAGCCCCCGATCTCCGAACGATGGAGGAGCTATGTCAACCCACAATGTACGGGAGGGGAGGACCCATTGCACCGACTAATATTCAAGCTACCGATTTTAGCTTGAAACATCATATGATAGAACAAGTAAAAACCAGTTGTCAATTTCATGGTTTACGGATGAAGATGCTAACAAGCATCTTGATAAATTTCTCGACCGCTACCCAGTATGAAACAAAATGGGGTCTCCAATGACGCCCTTCGTCTCTATCTCTTCCCATACTCTTTGACTCATCATGCTACTTCTTGGTTTGATCGACTCCCGAAGAATTCGATTCATACCTTTGAGGAAATGGTTTCGAAGTTTCTGGCAAAGTATTTTCCACCGTCGATGGTGACGAAGTTGAGGAACGATATCAGTAATTTCCGACAATATCCCGACGAATCTTTGTTTGAAGCATGGGAACGTTATAAGCTTGCAATTGATCGATGTCCGAATCATAACATGTTGCTTGTCACTCAAATTGATACGTTTTATAACGGTTTGACATTGAGACACCGTGACACAATCAATGCTGCTGCCGGTGGAACTTTTATGAAGAGACGTCCTGAGGAATGCTACGATCTTATTGAGAACATGACCGCCCATCACCATTATTGGGATTCTAACGCCGAAAGGGGTGAATCGACTCGAGCAAATACGTCTTCTTCTCTCGAAATAGCCGCCATGAACAAAAAGATCGACGATATCTTACGGATTACTCAGATGAATAATCAGAATCAACATCAACAAGTGAAAGCGGTACAACCGACTTGTGAGACTTGCGGAGGTCCACATTCTTATTCCGAGTGCCCAGCCGTCGGTGGCTACGCACATGAGAATGTTTATGCTGCTACGGGAAACTACAATCAACCGCAAGGAGATCGAAATCTTCTTAGCTACCGTTCAAACAATTATCTCGGACCTCCTGGTTTCAACCAACCTCAACACCAAAACCAAAATCAAAACCGTTTCAATGGTAACCACAATGTTAATCAACCAGGAGCTAATGTTAATCAGGGTAATCAACAATACCAAGCTCCTCCACCTCAAGTTTACCAACAACCACCTCCTCCTCAACATCAATATCAACCACCTCCTCCTCAACAACCTTATCAAGCACCTCCTCAAGTTGCTCTGAACGAGTTTCTAACTTACATGAAGAATTCTGATTACACCATTAAATGTTTGCAAACTCAAATTAACGGCATGAGGACAGATTTCAAAAAGGAAATTGAAGCTACAAGTAACAAGCAGATGACTGAAATAAGGAATATGGTGGCTAGTTTCTTTCAAGCCAATCAACCATCTACTTCTTATTCTCAACCCTCGGGTTCCGGTTCTCTTCCAAGTAATACAATTCCTAACCCGAAGGGAGAGTTGAATGCTATTGCCACCCGAAGTGGTAAATCATATGATGGACCCTCGATGCCTACACCCTCTCCGGTGAGGGAAGTAGAACGAGAAACCGAGGTGACCAAGGACAAGGTGCATTCTACAAGCCCACAAAGTACCGCACACGTCCAACCTCCGGTAGTCCACATCCCCATTCCGGAGCCCGATGTGCCGAAGATTAAGCCTTCAATTCCTTATCCTTCAAGGCTTAATGATCAAAAGTCCCGCGACAAAACTAATCAACAAATGGAAAAGCTTATCCAAATCTTTCAAGATACGCACTTCGAGATTAGTTTCGCGGAGGCTCTCCTTCTAATGCCCAAGTTTGGTCCGACGATCAAAAGCTTGTTGAGCAACAAAGAAAAAATTTTCGAGTTGGCTAAAACTTCCTTGAATGAGAATTGTTCGGCGGTTATCCTTAAAAACTTCCCGAAAAGTTAGGAGACCCCGGAAAGTTCCTCATCCCATGTGATTTTCAAGGATTAGTTCAATGCTCCGCTTTGGCCGATCTTGGCGCGAGCATTAACTTGATGCCACACTCCATGTGGAAAAAGCTTTCTTTACCCCCACTCACACCTACATGTATGATCCTCGAGCTTGCCGACCGTACAAATTCTCGTCCGTTAGGTATAGCCGAGGATGTCTGTGAGAAAGTAGGAAAATTTCATTTCCCCGTGACTTTGTTGTTGTCGATTTCGATGCCGATCCCGAGTGCCCTCATCCTTGGGAGGTGTTTCTTAAAAGCGGGTCGTGCATTGATCGATGTTGATGAAGGGAAATCACTTTGAGGGTAAACAAAGAAGCCGTGACTTTCAATGTTAACCAAGATTTGAAATCTATGCCTACCATTTGTCGTATTGATAAAGTTGAAAGCCGTGAAACCAAGGTGACAAAGGACCCGGTGCTTCCTACTAATAACGGAAGTACCGAAAACGTCCAACCTAAGGTTATCCAAAGTTCTCCATCTAGGATTGATCAAAGTCTTTCACGATTTACGGTTAAGAGATCTTCGAGTAAACGTGTTGAGCTTAAAACGATTACCAAGAAACCGGAGACCATAACGGAAGTGGTGGAAATTGCTAGCTCTAAGAGCACACCACTTGTCCCACCTCCGCTTTCGATTAATCGTATCGATCTTGTTGAACCTTCTTCGAGTGGCAATCCCACTCCCACTTCTGACCTCATTATTTCCGACTCTTCCCCTTCCCTCACTCCGTTTGAGGGAAGTAACTTGAATTTGGAAGAGATCGAAGCTTATTATTTTCCGTCAGGAATTGATGACGATGAATCTGACCCGGGGGGAGACCGTGTTCGTCTTGAACAATTACTTAGTGAAAATGAAGATACGTTGTCTTCACTCCCTCCGGAAGAAATTGAAATTAAAGAAGTTGAGCTTTTGACCAAAAATCCTTCGAAGCCCGAGCCCGAGGATTCAGCTATTGATTTACTTCTCGAGGAGTTCGCCGATGAACTCGCTCGCCTTGGTCCTCTCCCACCGGGAATTGACAATGAAGTCTTTGACTTTGAAGCCGACTTACGTGAACTTGAGTATTTGTTGTATGGAGATCCGTCACTTGATCCTTCAATTGATAAGGAGTTCTCCGATAAACTTGCTCTCACGGACTCGATTCCATCTAAGAATGAAAATTTGAACGATGATCCTTTGGAAAATTTTGATGATCCATTCTTTCCCAAAAAAGAGAAGAACTTGAAAGTTTCAATTGATGAACTTGTTGATCAAGATGTTCTTCATTCTTTTTTAACCGAGAGTGACTCCCCTTCTCTTGAGGATTTTACCGTGGTTGACACTTTCGATTCATGCCTCTCCGAGGATAAAGTGTTCAAACCCGGTATAATACCTTCCAAGGGAGTTCACTCTAAGAGAACTCAAATGTTTCAAACTCTTCGACCTAACCATGAACTCCTCTTCTCTATGGAGTTATTTGTGACTAAGACTGTGCTTCTTGATGATCCATCATTCCCTCGTCTTCCCGCCAAACCGCCGGATGATGGATTCATCTTTGGTTTTGAACCCGATACCTATACTTTGATCTCTAAGGCGGTGGGCAAAGATTTTGAACACTATGTTCTCATGCCTATTATTTTGCCCACCCGTGTTACCTCATTCGGAAATGAGGATTTCATTTTCGACCCCGGCATCTCCATTCATCATTCTTTTGAGCCGGTTATATCTCATCGGAGTGGAACTTTCAGCACATTCAATGTTTATCCAAACCATTTGAATGAAAGTCCGATGGAGATTTTCTCTTCCACTTGCTCCCCCCATGGACCAATGAATTCGGGGTCGAGTCAAGCTAGCGACTCGGTTAACAAAAACAGTAGCACTTCATGGGTGTCCACCCATGTTTCTGACTTCTTTCTATTTTCTAACACTAAGTGTGGGGGAATTTCCCCCACTGTTGTTTGCTTGTTGTGTGTTTGCTCTTTGTTTTCAGGATACCCGTAGATCGTGATGATTGATGCGCCTTGTTTTCAATCCAGCCGCCCAATATCCGATTTTTTTTACTAACGATTATCTAGGGATATCTTTAATAATCCTTTTTTGTGAAAAAAGATTTCGTTTCCACACTTGGCTAGTAGTATTACCTTTTTCCGTTCTATAGTTTCGGCTACAGCCGGTACTTTGAATATTGAGGGCAATATTCAATTCTAAGTGTGGGGGGGAATTCTAGCGAATTTTGATCACTTGTGTACCTTCTAGTACCCTAGCACCCCCGTTTTGACCAAAAATTTTAAAATTTTATCGTTTTAAGTCAAGAATTTACATTTACAAGAAGTGCTTTGCACAAAAATAAAGCATTGATGCTTCGGTATTAGTGATAGTTTAGTCTTGATTCGGCTAGAACAAGGGGAATCCCGACTCTGCTAGAGTGTTGATCTAGCTGCTCTCTTAACATTAGGCTAAGGTTTTACGCGTTGTGCAAATGAAAATGCTAAGCGTGGAGTAGTTGGTTCTCTTTAGAGCTTATATAAGTAATCTATGGCTTTTTCTCCCAGAAGCTAACTAATTGGACCTAAATACGTGCTCGTTGTCAAACTTTTGAACATTCAAATCGTCTTGTTACAATAAAAAGTTTTTAAGCAAAATTGATTTAGAGTCCGAGTTCAACTTTTTATTTAAATTTCCGAGAAAGCATACTTTCTTAAAATCTGAATAATGTTGCAAAATGAAAGTATCGAAAGTTGCTTGAATGATGCAAAAAGTTGCAAGTTTAAAGTTTAAAGTCAAAAGTGAACAAAAAAAAAAAAAAAAAAAAATTGAAAATGAAAAATGAAAAAGAAAAAAAGAAAGAAAGATATGAGTTGCGTGAATAAAAGTACTATGTTGCTTGTGAATAAATGTGCGAAACTTGCTTTTTCTTAAATTTAAATCGGAAGTTGAACTCGTATTCGTCAAAGTTGTCTAAAAGTTTGATGGTAATTTGGAAATCCTTGATTTCAAAGATCCCGAAAGCTCCGATACTATTCTCGAGGGTGAAAACCTAGCCTCCTCAAAAGGACAAGCTGAGAAGAAAGTCGCAACATGGAGTGATCTCACCTTTGAATCTCGAATTTCTAAATTGTCGTCGGTTGTAATCCATTTAGGTTTAGTTTTAACTTAACGGTAGCCTTGTAAATCTTTGGAATCGAATTCCCGCTAATTCAGGTACTATTCTCTGTGAGGTGTCAAAAGCCCGGTCACTTAAAACTAATGTTTTGGGATGTGCCGAGAAGAAAGCCGCTACATGGAAGAGGCCCTTTCGATCCTTAGACTTTCATCGTTTCCGGTGGGTTAGTACTTTGGTTAAGTGGATAACAACCATAACAAATGTCGATTTTAATGGTCAAACTTCTGAAAATGAGCACACGAACTTAAATTGTATAAATTATGGGAGTAAAAAGTTAAGTCTTGACTTACATAGATTATTTATATAAGTAGTGTTAGCATTTTACAAAACGTTTGCACTGATAAGTTTAAGCTTGGTTTGAGAGTATCAAAAAGAGGATGACGATTACAATTCCCGGAGACACCCATTTTGCGTGAATCCCGTTCTATGATGCCATGTTTTGATAATCAAGCATGTTATTTATTTACGTTCAAGTTTTAAATTTCTAGTAGTGGAATAAAAAGTCGAAACGGGGTATACTTGGTATTTTTGATCCTTTCATTACTTCATATGATCGGATTGCTAGGGACTAGCAATTGATAGTGTGGGGGATTTGATGAGTGCTTATTCACTCATCATTTTTACCCATCTAAGACCACAAAAACGACCAAAAAACACGGAAATATAACCAATTATGCTGCAGATATCCTTGGAGTGTGTTTTTATGTATTTCAGGTACAAAGGATCGAAAACAGGGCAAAAACGGACGGAAATGAGCTCGGAATGGAAAACGTGCATTGCGGATGGAGCCAGGAGATGATTTTCTACATTTTCGAAGCCCGGGATACATATTTGGGAGTGAGCTTGGGGAATCAGATGAAAAACCTAACCCTAAATCCAAATTACCAATTTACCCTTCACCCTTCACCCAAAATTCCCAACTTATCCTTAAAACGTATTTCAAACAATCATTTTTTTAACCATTTTCTCTTACAACAATTATTTTTGTTAAAACCAATTTTCATTAGAATTATTTTCTTGTTTTAAAAAAAGTTTAAAAGCAAAAACAAATATATACAAATTCTAAATTCACTTTTAAAACCTTTTGACAAAATAAAACCATTTTAAACCTCTATTACATTTGAATCCTTTCACTAAACCAATTGACCCCTCCCATGTTTCTTGACCTTCTTCTCTTTTTACCCAAAAACAGAATAATCCCAAACCCATATTTTGCCCGCCAAAAACCTTTTCCTCCTAACTCTTGTCTTCTTGCTTCCCCTATCACTATCTCCCCGATTCCCACGCCAGTACCCTCCCCACAACCCACATGGTCTAACTGCCACCTTGGCAATCCCATGAAAACCCATTGGTGTACAAGAGTGGACGGCTTGGATTAAATGAGTGGTGCCCAAGATTAAATTGATGGCTGAGATTGATCCAAAGAAACACAAAGTGGAACCAAGAAGCTAATTGTCTCACACAACAAGCACACAAAGAGCAGACTTGAAGACCTAGACATTTTAGTATAAATAGTAGTAGCTTGTAAGCCTTCAAAGGTAGTAGGTTTTTAGTTTTAAAATAGTTTTTAGCTTTAATTCAGTATTGTAATTCTAATTTCAGTTAATGAAAAAGTTGTTTTTATTCCCAAAAAAAAAAAAAAAAAAAAAAAATGTTTAAAAAAAATGCGATTCTTTGGGATTCGAACTCTGGCCACCCAGCTCACCACACACACACTCTACCAACTGCCCTTGGGTCTTTATCAATACTAATCTTGCATCGTTTAAACTTTAAATACAAACTCAGTTTTTAGCCTAGTAGCTTATTTAGCTTTTTAACTGCTTATTTACAAAAGCAGTACCACATTTTTAGATTTTTCTTAGATCCAGTAATCCTTAAAGTATTTTCTGTGAATTTTTCAGAATTTTATAAATTAGTTTAGTATTTTTTATAATTAAATTAGATTAAATTAGTTTTTAATTCATAATAAATAATTAAAAGTCGAAAAATACCCGGCTTTTTTCTAAAATTATTTTCAGTAGTTTAGAAAGTAGGAAAATTAGTTTCACATCCGTAGGCCTTAAATTGCATTATTTTCACTTTTTGAGCTCGGGATTAGCCCGGGTTTTCGCGTTTTTGCATTGTAGCACCCTAGGACTTAATTTAGCTTAGTTTTATTGTTCCGTATGCTTAGTAGTAGTTAGTTTTTCATTTATTAGGTTTCCCTTGCCTTAATTACTTTCCCGTTAATTAATCCGTAGAAAACGTAATTAAAAACAATCAAATCTCGAACAATTCAAGCATTTTAATAACAAACCTCAAACGACATCCTCTATTCACACCTCGTTGGGACATGACCCGGGTAATCACTTGCCCGGTATCACATATAACATTCGTGAGTTTTGGCACGTTAACCCTTTTCCTAAAAGGTTGATTTGTCACGTATCACGTGTATTTTGATATATCCTTATATTCCTACATATCACATATCAAAGCATATCCACAATCATACCATATCCAACAAATCATATCAACAGAACTGAATCATATCATAGCAAACGGATATCAACGGATATCATAACAAAACGGATAGCAGATCGAATATCATAACTGATGGAATCATATCAAAGGAATCATAGCATAGGGAATCATATCAAAGAGATCATAGCAAATGATCATATCAAAGGAATCATATCAAGGTCAAGGATCGAGAAGTCATGAGATCAAAGCCCTTACTAAGAAATGGTAGAATATCTGTACCTCAAAGTGTGTGCAAGAGAGCAAAGCACACAAAGAAAATCACCTCTCCTTCTTCACAATATCTACAGGAGAATAATATCGTATATGACAAATGTGTTTAATTCATACACTTATCTTAGCTTTATAGGTTTTATACTTCTTATTATACTTATCATAACTTTTATTCTTAATACTTCAAATCTGGACCAGTTTTGTACGAATTTTCAAGCCCACCAAATGAACTCCAATAAATTTAAGAAAATAGGTATTCATATATTAGTTAGGTAATTTCACAAATTTTTGTAGATCTTATTTCAATGCTTTGGTATGGACACAAAAATCATCTTTCCAGACTTGTCTAGAAAGTGCACAGGAGGGTATACTCCAAAAGTTTAGACCTGACAAACCCATTAAATCAACTCGATAAATTCTACTAAACATCACAGAGGGCATACACATCCTAAACATCAAGACTAGAGAAGGATAGGTCTAAAATCTTAATAGTTTGTTTACGAAAAATCAAATACTAGAACTCAATTTTTGACCCAGCTTTCTCAGATTTGACAATCTAAATTGTAAAATATAAAAATCACATTTCCAGGTCTCCAAATACTACAAATCCAACATATTCAAAAAGTAAATAGAAAATTCTTATATTTAGGCTCAAGAATCATGCAAAAGCACGTAGGCATCATCAAAATACACCCCTAGCAAAGTGACCTAAAATCTGAACAACCTAGCAAGCAAAATATACCAATTAGTTAACATGCCCAAATGCACCATTCCACATACCCATTCTTCCTCATACTTCAAATACTTCATGTTTATGTCATAATTTCATCAAAACATCAGTAGGTATAGCAATTTACACATAGGAACATAGATGAGATCATTCAAGACAATACAACATCATAATTACATGCAATTAAGTAGTTACAAGCCCTAATTTCATATCACCATCATAATCACCTTGTTCCACTTCATACAAACATGTCAAGACCATAAGTACTTGTATTTAAATCCCTTTAATCATGCATACACCCAAGTCCATCAATAAAAATTAGCAAAACAAGGCATGACAAGCATTCATGAATTCATAATTACCATTCACACATCAAGTCATGTAATTCAAGTCCCTTAATCTTTCTAATTTCATAGTTACTTATCCGGTTCATGTGAACATGGTTACAAGCACATCAAGACTATCATTATACATGTTCATATAACTCACATCACATAGCATTCAATCACACATATACCAAACACTCACTTGATTACATGAAATCACCAAAAACCTTCACTTCAAGTAAAAATCCTGTTTTAGCATAATCTAACCCTCACTTTACGAATTTTCAATCCATATCAAGACTCCAATTCAGAGGTTATAATAATTTAAAAAGTACCTATATATATTGTGAGCATGCATGAATTTTCTCAGAATTTATTACTAAGTACAAACACCATTCCAAAAATCGTTTATCTAAACATGTTTCAGAAAGTGAACTGAACAAACACCCCGAAAGTTTACATCTACTAGGCCTAGCAAAACAATTCGCAAAAATTCATAAAAATTCCTGAAAGTCGCACATATCTTAGACATCACTCCTGTAGAAGGGCATGTCATATCTCCTTATAGATATTACATGAAAAATCGTGGAACCGGGCTGAATTCAAGGTCTCAAAACTCAGCTTTAACACATGATCCCATAAAATTCAAAAACATGACCAATACAACTCCAAATTCATCCCAAACAATTAGAAAACTTCAATAGGACATTAAAATAAGTTTTCATGTAAAAATAGAGAATTATACCCTTATGGAACTCGATAACGCACCCAATTTCGACTTACAAATTTGTCTCGATCCAAACGGCAACACCCAAACCCTAATTCCTTTTATCTTTTGACCCGATTATTATCCATATGTTTATAGGATTAATTAATGTGTATATATGTCGAACTGGACAGAAAATAAAAGAAAATGATGATACCTTGAATGCCAAATTAATGAATAAAGGAACCGAGAAAACACCACAATTAATTACCCCGAGAATTACACGATCGAAACCACTTCACACCTTCTTCTTCGTTAGTTTTTAGAGAGCAAAATAATGAGAAAAATGGAGGCTAGGGTTTTCTTCTTCTCTCCTTTTTTTCCTATAAATCGGTTTTGGGGGGAAGTGGATGGACCGAATTTTTATTTTTGTCTAATATGTGCTTACAAAATTTGGGTTGGGCCTGGGCTTGTATGGGTTTTAACTTTTGTATTGTATTTTTTAACATATAATTTTTATATTACTTATTTATTTATTCAACTTAGGATATAATTGAAATCTTAATAAAATGTTAGTCAAATTTTTAGGGTGTGATAGTTTTCATCTCAAGTACCTAAAATGCAAAAAGAAATAATTTAGGGAAATATTTGATCATATAAATATGATTTTGGCCTTAATGACCCCTTAAAAAGGTACCAAATAAATCCTTATCAATTGTGCTTTTATCCTACTCAATCTACAAGTTAGGGGTCATTTAGCATTGGTATAAAAGTAATTCATCACATATTCGCTCCACCATAGTCCTAATAAGCACGAAGATTATATACTTGCAACTCACATAAAGTTTTTGGATTCTCACATCTCTCGGGTATATAAAGTTATGTAACATATGGAAACGGGGAAATAAAACACTCTCCACCTGTCATAGCACATAGATTACCATAGGCTTGAGAACGGATCAAACCTCCACCACTTTGGCGTAAGCACCTAGGATAAACTATCAAAGAGGTATTTTAAAGGGTTGTAACGTTAGGTATAAGGGTATGGAAAAATACGGTTTTGTTGGATATAAGAAATTTAACTGGTGGCAAGTCAATTATCTTAGTCAATTACATGTACAATGAGGTGTTGCTAAGCCAAGACTCGACTCACTAACTAATAACTCTTTTTGTATTTCTTTTCTTGACACTTTCTTGACTTAAACAAAAATAAAAGAAACGAGATGGTAGTCTGTATGTTTTTTTTTTTATCTTTTTTTTATCTTTTTCATTTTTTCTCTTTTTTTATACACTCTTTCCCTACCATCCAAAATATACATCCATACATAAGGGATTTATGGTTTCATCTCTACACTTAAACTTTTACATACTTTACATATAACTAACTAATGACCCGAATCAAGAAAATCAAAACACGTGGAGTACTTAAACATTAACGCACATACAGGGGTAATAACAATCACCTTCTTCCCCATTACTCTATAATAACTAGTACTTTACCCATGAGTCTCAATCGTCCCAAAACTATATTTACAAGATATGACTCGACTTAGCAACCATGTAACCAATTAGACAATTGACAAAGGGTTTAACAAATAACAATAATACACTAAAGATGAGTGCATACAAGGTAGGCTAAGGCTATTTGGGTGTACATTTGGGGGTGAATTGTAAACAATGTTCTTCATTAATATTTCGGAATCCACCAAAATATCACGAGAACCGTGAAAAGGATAGGCTCTGAGGGGTGTACAAAGGGTATCGTGTACCAAAAATGAGTACATCGCAAAGGTGTGGGAAAATTACTTGACTAATGTAGCCAACGTAATTATAAAGCAGGTTTAAAACAAGGTTTATCCTAATGCCTCTTCTCATTTAGTAAATCCTAACTACACGAATGTAGTCTCACTAGTGATCTAGGGATGCATCATAAACGCAAGTTCTAGAATCTATATGCTACTGGTACACTCATAAGCATTAAAAATGAATGCTTTTTCCTATTGATCTAAAGGCGAAACTCACATTTTTGGGGTGGAAATTTTTGAGTGGAAGGGTTTTTGTGCTGACTATATAATTCCTATCCATGAGACGCTTATTAAAACTAAAGTTTCACTCCTATATGTTATAAAAAAAATTAAATTTGGTGCAAAAATTACCATAACAAGTGTTTATTTTAGTTTATTACACATTTACTAGAAACAAATATCAAGCGAAGTTATAGTTTCTAAGGTATCTCATTTTACCCTCCCTACACTTAAATTGAACATTGTCCCTAATGTTCTCGGAAAGTATCAAAGTTATGATAAAGGGAAAAATAAAATAGATGAAAGAAACTAATACTCCCCTAATTTATCTCGGCATTGACGATGTGAAACATGGTTAAACCTCCTCTAAGAAAATAAGCTTTAATAAGAGCACATCATACTTCATGTTTAATCTTCTTGTCCAATATAACATGTAATTCACTAAGAACATGAAACACAAAACCTCGCATAAAATCGGCGGTAAATACTATATATATAAAAACTAATTCCTAGAAAGCGAATAAGATATAATGCTTGCAAAATAAATATTTACAGATTCCTGGAAATTTTCAAAACTTGAGTTCCAATAGAAAAACAAAAATCTGGATAACTGTGCTGCTACAGTGCCTAACGTTGTTGGGTGTAAACCCTGATGCCATCAGGATTGACCTGACAGTAGTTTTACGTTTTGTTTCTGGAAAAATATTATTATTAAAACCTGGAAATTCTGCAAAACATTCATTATGACTCGATACAAGCATTTGACTCAAACAAGCACACAAATATGATATAATATATGTTAATCATCAGTTGTTAACTTTCATGTTCGAATTCGTTCTTTTAAACAAATATGATATTCCCTACACTTATCTTTTTGTAAATACCTTTATATGCAATTTAAACGAGGTTAAAAATAAAATAAAGTATTTTCACAAATTATATTCGAAACATGAAAGATAAATAATGATGATGAAACATATATATGAAATAAAAACAAACAAACAATTAAAAAGCTTGGGTTGCCTCCCAAGAAGCGCTTTTCTTTATTAACGAGTCTTGTAGCTAGACTCAAAGTCATGGCCTATTACGTGACTCCAACTTCCGTCACGTTCTCAACATCATCTCCGACCTTGGTTTTATATTCAGGACCTAATTGTGAACATTCTTTGTAAAAACCAAGTATCTTTTTCATCACATAGTCTACACCCTTATCCTCTTCATTCCTATAGTAGACTGATGGCTTAAATTCTTTCTCTACCCTTGAAAGTAGTCGGTATTGCTCTATCTTATGCGATATTTGATAAGTAATCTCGTCAGTTTCATCCTTAAACCTAACTAACCCTAAAGACGGGTCATAAGTCATCTTAGAGACTTTCACAAATTGCTTTCCTAACACAACATTAGATAAATTAATATTGACCGCCGGGCTAACTTCCTCCACAATCAGAAAATCAATCACGTAAGTGAAATTTCCTACGTAAACAGGCAACCCTCTAACTCTCCCCACAAAATTACTTATCTTTCCTGTTATGGGATATTTCCTAGGAGTTAATTGCTTTTTCATGATCCAATTGTAGAATGTCCTAGAATATATATATATATATATATATATATATATATATATATATATATATATATATATATATATATATATATATGGGGACTTATGGTCAATGTAGGCTTTCCACACATGCAAATGTCCAATATTGCATGGTATATTTATGTTGGTTGGGTCACCTGCTTGAATGATCAGTAAATTTTTGTAATATGGCGGATTAGGATCATCCAATAGATTCTTGTGGTACGCAAGCTCATTCTTAGTGGAAAACTTGTTGAAGTAGTCATTTTCTTCCTCAACCTCCTTAGTGTGAGTTGGTTCATCTTCTAACATCTTACTCCCTTCGTAATTGTCACTATTTTCTGAAGGCATTTAAGTGATGGCGTTGACAAAGTGAACATGTTTAGATGGTGAAGGATCCTTAACCTCGCTACCCCACTCGTGTTTCTAGTGGACTTACTTGGGGTGGTTATTAATAGCCTTTAACAAGTTGTCAATTTTATTTGTGATCACGCTTTGTTGTTGCTTGAAATCGGCTTCAAACTTTGACAAACGAGCTTCTTGAGATAAAATAAAATTGGATACTAACCCTTCAAGATTGTTTGAGTTGTTGGAAGGATTGTTGTTAAAGGGGCGGTTTGAGGATGAACCGCTTGGTTGAAAACATTTAGGTGGATTTTAAAAATTATTTTGAGAAGAATTTTGGTTTTGTTTCCACCTAAAGTTTGGATGATTCTTCCAAGAAGGGTTTTATGAATCACCATAAGTATTTTGCTCGAGTTTGAAAGTGAACCACTTATCTCCCGCTCTGTCGGTACGCGAGGATGCATAATCCACAAAAGCTTGTTCGGGGAGTTCCATGCAATCACGAGTGTCATGGGGATCACTGCATAATTCACACAAAGAAGTGATTTTGTTCACTTGACGTGAAGGTTTTGGAGCTTCGTAGGATTTTATGAGAAACTTGACTTAGTCTTCGAGTTTCATGATCATATGGTCGGGAAATCTTGAGTTATTTGAAGGAAAGGATATTTCCTTGACTGTTTTGCTCAACTCGTGGGGGGTCATTCCAACATTCGTTGTCATAGAGAGCAAGATCTTCTATGATTCCCCATGATTCTTCCGCATTATTGTCACGAAGCTTGTCACCGACTGCTTGGTTAATGGTTTGCCTTGTGGAGTGATTGGCATGGTCATAGAAAATTTGGATTTGAAGCCAAAGATTAATGCCATGATGAGGTACTTTTTGGATTAAGTCCTTGAAACGAGTCCACGCTTTATAAAGAGTTTCATCTTGACGTTGTTGGAACATCAAGATGTCATTCCTTAGCTTGGTAGTTCTCCCTGGTGGGAAAAATTAAGCGAGGAAACGATTAGTGAGATCATCCCAAGAGGTGATAGATCCCGCGGGTAAACGCTCAAGACAATAACTAGCTTGGTCACGTAGAGAGAATTGAAAGAGACACAATCGCTTTGTCTCTTGAGTTTCAACATCAAGGTATATGGAATCTACTATTTTAAGGAAATCCTTGAGATGTTGATTTGGATCTTCGGAACGAAGTCCATGGAATGCACATCCATTTTGCACCAACCGGATGGTATCGGATTGCAAGGGAGACACGTTGGCTCTTTGGGGGAGCTCAATGATGCTTCGATAGCCTTGGTGGCTTGGTTTGGAGTACTCACTTAGAGCACGGGCTCGAGGTTGTTCGGGTGGGTTTTAGTTTGGTTGTTCTTGGTGGGGTTGCTCTTAGTGTGGTTTGTTAATGGGTTCAAATATGCCTTCATTCACCATGATGGAAAATGAAGAGAATTACGAAACAAAGGGAACACAGAAAAGATAGACTAAAGAAAGCTACCAAAAAAGAAAATAAAAATCTCACTTGATAGGAATCTAGTGAGTAGACCTAAACGAGATAGAAGTTAAACCTAAATTATTAACTATTCCACGACAGCGGCGCCAAAAACTTGATGTGGGGATTGCGAACGTTCACAAGAAGTTTTACAATCCTCCTAGACAGTGTACCTAATCGCTGTAGTGTAGTATAGGTAAGTCCGATGGATTGATCGTTCTCTAGGGGAATAGTCTCGCAATAGTTGTGGAAAGGTCGAAGTGTATGTCGAGATAGGTCTAGAGGTAATGGATGATTCTTTTTGTGTTTTTATATTTTTATGAAAGCAAGTAAAAATCTCGGGTTTTGGAAGAGTGGGCGGAATTAGTTGCTAATCAACTAACCCAAAACTACAATTAAACTAAAAATAAAATAAAATAAAAATAAAAGATACAATTGGTGGTAACTCTTATGATAGGAAAAGTTGTAACACCCCAAAATATCGGTACAACGGAAGACTTAATCAAGTTTTCGGGGCGTTACTATTGGATTGGTATCGCACACAAGTATAGCAAAAAGATAGTCATTTAACATTTAAAACCAATCCCAATTTAGTTAATCCAAACATTTAATCCAAAAGAGTAATTATTAGGCCCAAAACATAGTTTAATAAAATAGGTCCCCGTAGTTTATCAGAGTCAGAAATGATCCTTGAACCCCGCCTTCTTGCCAAGCTTCCACCGAGCAAGTAATCCAAACATCTCTCAAATACCTGAGAAATCATGCTAAAAGGTCACCTTTTTGGTGAGTTCATAGGATTAAGTTCAACAAAATCATAGTGGACCTGTAAGAGTTGATTTGCTATGCAAGACCTAAGATAGATAAATACCGTTTCACACCGATCCTACCCGGATCACCAATCATAACACATGTAATCCCATCCCGTATCCAGGGATTACTCGGGCCCCGCGACTCTAGTCCAGCACTGTCGTGGCAACCTCTAGAACAGTTGTCAACCCCGGACTAGGTCGAGGTAGAAGTCTATTCTTAGTTAGGCACGGTTAAACCTAGACTAAGGCAACATCTACTGCACATCTATCTAAACAGTCGAGCATATAAGCAAATCCAAAGAGTTTAAACGGTCCAAAAACAGTAGCATGATTCTCACCCCAAAATAGTTCAAAACGTATATAAAAGTGGGGCTATGAAACTCACCTCAAGCAATCAAAGCTAGCAATCAACGCACAAATAAACACTAGCAGAAGATAACGGTATCACAGCACAGCAACTATCGACTCGGCACAACCTATTAATGTAGACCAACTTTAATATATATATTCCTCAAATCAACGTTATCTACCCCAATATGTTCCATTACTTTATTTCCAAAAACGTCTCGTTTCACCATTTAATCCTAGTGTTTGGTATTCCTCGTGTGGGTGTATCGACTCAATATGATGCTATGAATGCACTCAAGCAACCAATATATAACTCAATGCGACACAATGAGACCTCTAAACGATAAGCTCTATAGTCCAATAAGTTTCGGAATAAATAGTAGAACTTATCGAATTCGTCAACTCGATAAACTCATTTATTTATTCGTGTCGCTTATTACCCCATAAATCAATCGTATCCTAAAGAGTCATAAGGATAATTTACCCATTAATAAGGTTACCCAACGTACCTAGCGGGCTCTTATTAGATTCATCAACCTAATAAGTCCACTACCCACGTGGATCAACAATATTAATGCTAGGTTATCCGTAACCCATGCACACAACATAAGCAAATAAATACTTAAACCAATATTAAATGTCCACAATTGACATTTATTGATAAATGTGTACTCGAAACATTAATTACTTATTTATTACAAAACATTTCCAATTTAGTCGTTACTTTCCATTTAAAAATAGTAAGTAACAAGATAAATCTTGTTATCGATATTTTTGGTACAAAAGCCCATTATTATGTACATTTCATAGTTCTATTAGCATTTTCATATATATATATATATATATATATATATATATATATATATATATATATATATATATATATATATATATATATATATATATATATATATATCAAATTCCATTATTAATCTCATATCGTTATTCGTTTCGAGTCCACAAGCACGAGTCATAACTTCTCGACTTTTAATCAATCAATAGTCTAAATTATACTAAAGTCCATGTTACGGCTTTGTCGGAGTCAAAATTGACTAAAAAGTCAAAGTGACGCCGACGTAGCTCAAAGTCAACAATATATATATCAAGTCCAAATTAAATGTCACAATATCGCAATTCAATCCCAAACAAACTCAAAACAATCTCGCCAACCAATCAATCAACTAAATATACTCGAAACCAATGTTATGACCCTAAAGGTCATGACACGGTCGCGGTCAAGACCACGTGAACCAAACAAGCTCTAGAAGCTTTTCGGCTCCACGCGTCTCATCCAAACCTCAACTACATCAACCAACAAGCTACCAAATCGACCCGACTCGGACCCATGACCTAAGTGGGTCACGTACGCAAGCCAAAGGCCTTGTACGTGCCTCTTGTGGCTCGTACACCACTCTACTCCAATCCAAACATTACCAAATCAATTCCACAACACCCAAAACCAATTATTCAAGCTCCAAACACTAACCAAACACAAAACCCATCATCTATCTTAACTAAAAATATGAAACTAAACCCTAAATGCACAAACCCATCAAATTGATACACCACACATTTACCAAACACTAATTACTTGTTTATTTAGACACTAATCCTACTTAATTTCATGTTCCACCCAAAAGCCCTAAAAATTATATTAGGGTCGAAACCCTAATATTCAATTCATGGGTTTTTATCACCCAAACAAGCTCTAATCTTGTTCCCTTTACCTTATCCAAGCACCAATTGCAAAACCCACTTGAAACCCTAAAAGTAAGAATCTTGATTCGAAGATTTGAAGGTGTTATTGAAGTCCAAATGGAGCGTGTAATATATGGTTGGAAAGAGGAGAAAGAGAGCTTCAAGATGGTGGTGGTGGTGTATGGTGACGCGCCATCGTGTGGCCGGAATATGGCCGGAGGTGGCGGCGGCCAAAGGTGGTTTAGGGTTAGGGTTTTTAATTATTTGATGAGAGAGAGAGTAGAGAGAGAAAGAGTATTATGTGTGTGTTTTTAGTGAGAGAAACCAACTAAGCAAATGAGGTAGTGGGTGGGTATTTATACATAGGAGCTAGGGACTTGAAAATAATTATTTTGGGGAGGAGGGGGGCGCCGGCCATGTAGAAGTAGAGGGGCCGTGGTCGCCATCTTTCGTAAACTATCCCGTTTACCCATTCCCGAGCTCATATATTGTCCCACGAGTGTCTCACAACATTTATTCAACTTTCTAACATCGTTATTTACGTTTTTCCACGAGTTTTGACTATTTATTTGTCAATTTTTGAGTTACGGTCTACAAGTTACAATAATTCTTGTTTTAGGCTTTTCTAGTGCCGAATCGAATAGTGCCTACCAAATAGAGTTAAAACTCATATGATAACTCATTTAATAATGAAGTAAACCATAAAAACCAATAGACGATATAAAATCAAGTCATGGTTTATAAAAATAGTGATAAAGGCAAAACTCAGTTTAGTTTAACGTAATGCGGTTACCTAAAATAGACTCCCTAAATTGCCAGTTGTCACAAAAGTAGTGTTTACTTATACATCTTTACTCCCCAGTTATCTCCTACAGATTTGTCGAATTGTCACGTCCTTGTTTTAATTGAAGTGTTGTATTCCTTAGTATTGGTCGTGGGGAGGTGCCGACGTCCCCAACTCTATGAACATTAGTCTCCCCTAAATCCCTTAAGGTTATTAAGTTTTCTAGGATCTACAAGCCGAAATTTACGCAATAAATACAACGAGGAAAACCAATAGTGCACTCTTTGGTTGCGTTTTATAAGACGTTAAACCTAGTTACATATAAGAGGTCAGTCAAATTTCTTATTCTAATGCGAGGCAATCAATTAAACAAGAGACGACAAATCAATACTCAGCAACTAGGTTTCATTAGATCTAAGCAAACACTAATTAACTTAAGCTAGCATGTTAAAGTAAAGAGAAGATAAACATATAATCAAACAATACATAGACATATCAAATTATCAAAGGAATAACTTATCTCTATTGAAACATGAAGTTCAAAGGCTGTAAAAGCCTTACAAAAGCTGTAAATTCGTCTAGGGTTTGCCTCTCCAAAGTGTTACATGAATTATGAAAAACGTAAGAAAGTATATATATATATATATATGATTACAACTCTGAAGACGTCAGATTATAGGTTTTGACGTCGTCAGCTTGCCGCCAATTAGGGTTTCGTCTTGTGCAAGTTGCCGTTATGACGACGTCATTCTTGATCTCTAACGTCGTCATGTATGTCTTGACGCCGTCCTCTTGTAAAATGTTTCGGGCCGTCTCTTGTTAGCTTTGTACGTGACTTTCATCTTCAAATTACACCTGATGCCGTCAGGTTATAGGTCTTCAAAATTTATTGAGGCCTCTCTTGTTAATTTTCAACCTAAAATCCATCTTCGGCAACAAGTGACGGCGTCATTTTGTAATGCGTGACGCCGGCAGACTCCTATATCTGACAGAATTTTGCGACTTCGTTATTTTCTTCACTTTTTCGTCCAAATACGCCCTAAAGTGATGATTTTCAGATTTTTCGTCCCAAGTACCTAAAATGCAAAAAGAAACGATTTAGGGCAATATTTGATTATATAAATACGATTTTAGCCTTAAATGACCCCTTAAAAAGATACCAAATAAATCCTTATCAACGATATTTAAAGTAAACGGTTTATTTTTTTTAATAATGACAAACATGTAACTTGTAATGCATAACGTAAAATGCACAAGTTACTCGTAAATACAAATCATCAATGCATACTTACATGACGTCTCAAGTATGCTTCAACACAGTCATAGATTTCCCATTCCGATGTAAAGCACTCAAGGTATGAATAAACAAATTTAAAACTTGACGGATGATCAAAAAAATAATTTTTTGTTCTAAACCTCACATTTTTATAAATGTGACAAAACATTCTTTCAAAAACATATTTTACAAATCATTTTTTAATTATAAAGAAATGTTTTATTTGAGAAAATTATTTCAAAAATAGTAACAGCTATTTTCCCCCCAACTCAACTCCAAACATCCCCAAATAAACTTTTACCACTAAAAAAAAAAGGAGCGTTTTTGTCTGGATGATACCACTAAATTTAACGGTACCGTCTGACAAATAACGATACCATCTGAACTTTAATAGTACCATCTGTTTGTAACGACTAGTTTTTCAATCTCTATAAATAGTGGACCATTATACAGATTTAAAGCATCCTTTTTCACACAGAAATTTATGTTCTTAATCCCCCTAATCCAATTAACTATCTTTGATCATGTAGTTAGTTTATTTTTGTTTAAGAGTGATCCAATCATCCATTCAAATGATAACCTTCATTCATTTACTAGTGCATGAAAAGAACACATCGTATCAAGAAGATAAAAAGTGTTGTAGGATTAGCTTAGTGCACTCGTAACATTTGTTAAGTACTTTTTGTATATTATTATACATCAAGCTGTTTTTCATTTTATTTAGTTAGATTTGTGGGGATTATTTTGATCGTGTAGAGATTGGGTAGATCTTATAGTTGGTGTTGATTGTATATTGATCGGGTAGATCGTGTAGATTGGGTAGATCGTGTAGATCGGGTAGATCGTGTAGAATGGATAGATCATGTAGATCATGTTGATCGGGTAGATCGTGTAGATCGGGTAGTTTTTGTTGATTGGGTAGATCATGTTAGATCGGGTAGATCGTATTAGATCGGGTAGATCGTGTATGAGATTGGTTCTAGCTAGATTAGAAATCGACATTTAGCTTAGTGTCGAGAAATAATGTAAGCGACATTGTATGGTTTTCTCCGCCGAGAAGAGAGCTTGTTGATTAGTGAAGTAACTCTCGAGTTAGGTACTCGGGGAGTGGAGTAAGGCGAAGAGGAGCTTCGTGACCCAACCACTATAAATAATCGTGTCCGGTTTGCGCTTTCTTTACTTATCTATTTTCTTTTATTTTCGCATTTACCATTTTACATTTATATTTTGCATTGTGTTTATATTTTTGTGGTTTGTTGCTTATATTGTGTTAGTTGTGTTATTATGACATTCCTTACTTGTTGCTTTATATTATCTCTAGTTCTTGTAAGACTATTGTTGACACTTTCCACATTACGTCACACTTGATCGGTTATTTGATACAAAAAAATTAAGTATTTAAACGGGAACTTATTCGCCCCCCCCCCCCTCTACGTTTTCCACAGGAGTGATAGATTGAGGTTTTATATATGATCATGCGAGACACGTTTACATCACTGTTTAAATAAGAATTCCATTATCAGCTTTGAGGTGATAACTAGTTCTGATTAATCAGCTTGAAATTATTACCCATCCAGATACTTATTAAACGATAACTTTCTCAAATCAGACATTTGAAAAATCCTAGTATTTGAATCAATCTCTGAATCTCAGTTTGAGTTGTGTCACATTGATCATTTCTTATAAACTCAACAAACATCGTTTCTTTGGAATTTTAACAATTTTTAGAAAACGATTTCATTTTGATTAAGATTTAGAAAAACCATTTGGTGTTTTAGAAACGGTTTCTCAAAATAGTCATTTTTTTCTAAATTTTAAAATTTTGAAACTTTGAGTCAAATAGTCAAAATCAATGTGTTTGACTGTTGACCATTGACTGGTGAGATAATAATTTGACCAAACAAGCCTGGTAGAAAATAGTGACTGTTTGACCAACGGGATATCAATTTAACCAGACCAACTTGGTAGAAACGTTGAGTATTTGACTTGCGAGGTAGGATTGTTCTACCTCGCTTCCACAAGCAAAGTAAAATTTTAAATACTAGCTTTTGTGATTAAAATCAGTCCTAATGTGTTCAAATTCATCCCAAACGCATTCTAAATCTAATGGTAACAATAAATCAAGCTTATAACAACCAATTTTGTGTTCTATCGCTATTTCGCATCTAGACCAAACCCTTAACTAATCAAGACGAACTATGATAGTGAATCAAGCTACGGCATGAATCCTACATGATCTATAACCTAATCCGAACACAATGCAAAAGTAATATAAGCCTATAACACACTAATTGAAATATAATGACTAGTTTGCATTCGAAACCCTAGAAAACGAGATCAAGCAAAATAGAGGATAATAAAGGCTCAAATTAAGTGCAAAATGAAGGAAATAAGATAACTAAAAAGATATAAACGTACATTTTTTAAAGCAAATTTGAAAAGTGGGTCTTTAGATTGAAGAACACGAACACTTTCGAACACAAATAAACACTATCTCAGACCCGTTTTATTGATTCTAACCCATAATTTCGGCTTAAAGATCCTTGCATGGATCAAAGGTAGGCGTTTGTTTTATTTTTTGTTTTTTTTGTTTGGACGAAAGAAAATAACAGATATAACAAATTTTTTATATATCGCTCTTTAATTTTTTTGGATATTAAAAAGACGAGTTAAATCTTTTTAGAGATCTGTGATGAACTTATTATACTCTTGTTGAATCAAAGAGTATTTCAAGAAAAAACTAAGATCTTTGGTTCTTGATTTTTGATTCGAGTCAAGTTTAGGTTAGAAGATGATGGGTTTATGTTATTACGTGAATGAGGATAGGATACTGTAATTTGTGGAGTTGATTGTGGGGATAGGTATACTTGTAAGATTTTAGATTCGGTGTTTTACGAAGCTAAGCTTTAAATAGATCAATGATGGTTTATGTATTCAATTCAAAAAAACGATATCATTTTTATATGATGGTGGTGAAGAATCGTTAAAAAAAATGATGGTGGTGAATACGGTGATAGTTTGTTATTTATAATTTTCAAAGATTCAACTGAAAAGTCACATTTAAAGACTTATTAATGTAATTATTTATAAGCAACTAAAAAGATGAGAAGAACCATGAGAACATTTATTTACACATGTATTTTTGTAAGAAAAGTTGAAGCTTTAGTAGATATAGATAGATGGAATATAAAGGGTGATATTTGTAAATGAAGTAAAGCTTAAAGGAGAGAAATGAAAAGTGAGATAATAAGTCAAGGAGGGCAACTTGAAATGAAAGGAAAGGAAAATGTAAGAAAGAGAAAAAAGAAAAGAAAAAATGGATAGGATGTTTTCAGTGGATGATTTCTGGTCAGCTGGTGATGAAGACGAATCTTCATCATCTTCATCCGCCTCAAAAAGTCAACAACAAAAGTCAAACATGATGATGAATCGGAGCATGTCCGAGTGGCAGTTTCAACGCTTTCTTCAAGAAACATCCTCCGTACCGCCGGAATCCTCATCTTCAAAAGTTGGAAATGATAATAATATTAAGAAAGATGATGTTGTGGTTGTTGAGGTTAAAGATCCAGATGAAAATAATAAAAACAAGAATGAGTCAACAACAACAACGTTTGTTGGACCTCCCAATGTTCCCGTCGATTCGGAGGAGTATCAGGCTTATTTGAAAAGCCGTCTTAATCTTGCTTGTGCAGCTGTTGCTTTGACCAGGGTACCACCTTTATTTTCCATTTTTTTTATATCTTCTTAGGGCCTCAATTTTCACAACCAATATCCATTCATATGTTTAACCTTACATGCTTATTTCATTTCGGCTTATATTTCATAACCTTCAATTTTATGGCTTATTTTGAGTCTTATATCATAACAAGCTTATATGCCCATAAGTCTCAAAATAAGTTGGAAAATTGGGGCTTATGGAATATAAGCCGGAATTAGAGTTATTGCCAAACATATAGTAGTTGTAAACAGTGACGGAACTTGAACGTTTTTCTTGGCGGGGCCAAAAATATTATTATCTATGTTGTGTGCAGAAAACATTTATCTATTTATAAATGTAAACAAAAATAAAAATCAAAACTCAACTAACTTATGAGATTCATAAATTAATGTCAATATATTGTTAAGTTATTTACCAAATGTATTCTCTCTCAAACTATAACAAAAGTGAACAGAATCACAGACTGAGACTGTAGTATGCATTCTAACAAACAATATATATTACAAGTTTACAATGTTTTATTAAAGAAAAAGAAGAAGATAGATAGTTTATAGTTTAACATCTAAAAGCCCAGCCCATATATCAATTTCCAATTTCAAACGTTTTTTTATGATCTATTGTAATATTTAAAGAACCCAACACCCAGCTTTCACAGAAATTCTAGAAGCTTAGGCAATTAACGCTTCTCTTTTGCTGCTGCCCATAAAATAAAACATATTTCGCATCCCAATGACCACTAAATTTTAACACTGCAAGACAAAATCTTAGGGGGGCCAGGGCCCTCCCCTGCCCCTACTAAGTTCCGTCTTTGGTTGTAAAGTGTAATTGCCAATGTCTTAATATTTGCTGATATATGGTAATCATTTTCAATAGTTCAATCTTATTATAAAATATAAATAAATAATAACACAAAAACATACATAAAGTTCCCCATTCATGTACCCCTCCGGCTCTCCCCCTATTTTCTTATCTGGACAATGATTTTGCACTTTATTCGCTCAATGTACTTTGACGACCAATCAAGACTCGTGTATTTGTTTTTGTATGTAAAAATGCATAAACAAACGATTTGCGGTTTCATATTGGTTAAGATTTCGTTTTGGACTGGATTGATAATGATATGCACCGGTGCACCACACACAAAAATACAAAATCAGTTTGCTTGATAATAGGGATTTAAATAGATTAGTTTACATGTACCTTTCAGTTGATGTATCAGTTTATTTAATTGATTTAGTAGTGAGTTTATCAGTAATGAGTAATCAGTTGGTGAGGAAATGGATTTTGTATTTTTGTTTTCTTTGTTATTGATTTTGTTTGATATTAACAATCAGAGCAGTTCCTTTTTACGATTTGAACTCGAGGTTGTTGCGAGTGTCCACAAATGGTGTTGAGTGGTCGTTTAAGGGCATTTTATAGAATGAACTTAAAAAATTTATACATGAGTTTGTTTATAACTTTAAGTTCTTCAACATGCATGGGCTGCCTTATAAAATTATTTGTCCATTTATACCTGAGTTTGTATATAACTTTAAGTTTGTGTATAACTCTGAACAAAACGTCAGTTTAGTTAATAGAAAAGAAGAAATGGATATCAATATAATTTTTATGTTAGATTAATATAGACAGATTACAGTTACAGTAGATTGGAAAATAGTTTTAGATTTACCGTACATTAGCAAATACTTTTTTCAAGTGCTACTATTTAGGCAAAAACTCCCGGAATCAAATAAGCTCATAAGCCCACATCACATATAAGCTTAAACAAACACCCGCGAAACAATGTGTGGGAAGATTGTTACTAGCAATATTTTGCCATTTAACCTTTGTATCTAATCTAAAATCCTTTCTAGATTCATAAATTTAATCCAAGATTAACCTTAGATAAGTTAATCACAACGCTTTTTTTCTGAGACCGGTAAGATAAGGCGCTTCGTGATATAGCTAGTACGGTGACTTCAGTTACAAATGTAATTACTTGTTTTTACTTATTTGGATGAAAGTTCACTCTTTTTTACTTAGGGTTAATGTCATGTAACGTACTTTGTGAAATTATCCGTTTTGGTAATTACACCTTTTTTTAATCCACGTCAGTTATTATACTTATTATATGCGGTGATTCATAATGATAATTATTTTCCTGATTTTTCAACCTGTAATCATTATAACCGTTGAAATTGTCTAATATGCCATAAGTCGTACTCAATTGTCAACAAGTTCTCATGTTTTTAACTGGTATGCTAAGGAAACAGTGCAAAAAGTAAGAAATTAGGATAACCAAAGATTTTTCACTTTTTATTAACACATCACCACAAATACGTCAGCATTTAAGTATAACTTGTGATATGTTAGAGATTTTGATTGGTTGTGCCAATTACCGGCTGAAGCTTTCGGAAAAATAATTACCGTTATGACTGAATACATATAAGTATGATAACCAAAGCGGACCGAAAAAAAGTTTAATTACCAAAATGGACAATTGATACGAACCGGATCGATTAAGAGATAAAAAGAATGATAAAGATAAGTGATCAACTTTCGAGAGGCCGATCTCTCCCAATAATGAAGTCAAATAACTAAACCATTAATAATCTTCTGCATAATTCTCCGTTACAACCCTAATACCCTATTTATAATAAAAGGCCCTAGACTTAACTTGTTCACTAAGAAAATATAATAAAGGAAACTAAATAAACTAATTAATTAATTAATAATAATAATAATAAAAACTATAGAATGCAGGATCGTATCAATACTCCCGCCCCCAAAAACACCTTGTCCTCAAGGTGTTGCTTTAACATGCACCTCGAGTAATTCGGGATCCCAAACTCTTCGTCGTGTTCCTTTTTTATGCTCCATGTAGAAGTGAGCATGCTTATTGTCACTTAACTCATGAAATTTTCTAGTTGAATCTTTAAAATATAAATAAGACCACAAATTACTACCAAGATTCTGGTTGACATTGGCTGATGTTTTAAAAAAATGGCCAAACCTCAAATCAGTCCCATGTTTTTCCCTATTATCATATATGTTTTGAACAACTGGTCCATTAAAACACCCTATCTCATTCGATTTTCCCTGTGATCCCAGCACTATAGAAGTCTCATCAGACTCGTGGATAAGTTTCTGTCCTAAACCTCTTTTGAACAACTGGTCCATTAGAACATGTAACCACCTGGTTTTCTTTTGGTGTTGATTCATCATCACAATCTTTAGTGACAAAGATTTGTGATTTAGGATTTGATGTTACATTTTCGGATGCTTCCTGTGCTCTATTAAGATCACGCCACTTCTCCCATTCTTCAACCTCTTTAGCGCGACCCATTGAGATCGCCAATTTTTTCAATAGATCTATAATCTCTTCATGTTTACGGGCTGATTCAACTCTCATAGCCTCCATTCTTTTCTCGAAGTTACTCATGACTGAGCAGTAAATTCCGGTGAACATGCAGATTGAACAGTAACCGTTTTTTTTTTTTGAAACCCTAGAATCGAACAGCTTTGATACCAATTGATACGAACCGGATCGATTAAGAGATAAAAAGAACGATAAAGATAAGTGATCAACTTTCGAGAGGCCGATCTCTCTCCCAATAATGAAGTCAAATAACTAAACCATTAATAATCTTCTGCATAATTCTCCGTTACAACCCTAATACCCTATTTATAATAAAAGGCCCTAGACTTAACTTGTTCACTAAGAAAATATAATAAAGGAAACTAAATAAACTAATTAATTAATTAATAATAATAATAATAAAAACTATAGAATGCAGGATCGTATCAAATTACCTAAAGTTCGTTGCTATTTTATGACATTAACTCTTTTACTTTATAAAAAAGAACATTGCTTCAAACTGCTTTGAAACCAATTTCTATGGTTTTTATATGTATTCCTAGTCATTTAAGTGCTAAAAACATGCATATTAATTTGTACTTTAACCATGATAAAAACCAATTTCTAGTTGAAGTACAAATTTTATTATGCGTGTTTTTGTGTCTTATAAACATAGCCGTTTGGGCTATATGCTTAGCAAAACCATTTTGTAATGGTTGAAAAAGCTTTGCATAAAGATTGTATCTACGTATTTGATTTTAAGTATGTCCCTTTTGTATGATGAAGTTATTCCATTTAGATGTCTCTTTTTAGGATGCACTACATGATGGGAGTTCTCGCGTAGATGGTAAAACTATTTATATATCAATATATATAGAGCAACAGCAAGATTAATTGCCTTGCTAAGTGAAGTGGCTATGAAAAGGATTGTTATAGCTACATCCTCCCCATAGGAGTCACTGGGGTTCGGCCTTTAACTATTGACATCAATATAACATATATGAAGAATTAGAAACGGCATGTGGCAGGTCTAACTTGTTAATGAGACTTGCACTATTCATTTGGGTGATCTGTTGATTATATTCGTGTTTCATTGATTAGATAAAAGAGATGCGTGTGTGTTGACTTACATTGAAGGCTTTACAACTTTACGAAGAATAGGTTTGGTGTTGAATATAAGACAAGGAGCCTAAAGGATACTAAAGAAGAAACCAATTAGCACGTATTAGGATTGAAATTATATCTGAATTCATGCTGATTGTATGTCAAGTTACAGAGGACGCAGTTTTTGAAAAGGAAGGGACATGTGAATTACCTTTCTAAAGAATAAACACTCTTTGAAGGTCCTCTAATTTCCATGTAGAAACACTGGCATTTCAATTGCTTACTTGCTAATAAATTATAAGAGGATTAGGGTGGACATGAAAAAGTATATGAACTGAGAAAGAGAGAGTAGCTAGTGCTATAAGAATGAAGGAACAAAGGAAAAAGAATAATGGAGGCTTCTCATGCTGTTCCGTTAATCATTCTGTGTTTCTTCTCTTCATTCTATGTAGTGAGAAACCCAAAAACATGTTATAATTATTGTTTTATATCTTGATTTTGCTGTCAACTTAGTACATATAGATTTGATGACATTACATATGTATTCATGACATGTGAAAATTGAGGACAGTACTGGCTTATTACATATGATTCATTTCTATAATTGGATTTGTATACTCTTGTGTTGTATAATCTTGGCTTCCCTTTTCGTTTTTCTTTTTACCTAATCATCCATTGTTTTCCTGCTGCATTTCTTATTTCCTTCTATTTATTGAGCTATATAAAATGCGTGACTATAAATTTGACTGAAATTTGTAACTTTTGTGATTATTTTTTCTATATTCTTTTTTAAGATAATTATGTTACTAGGTGTGGTAAAGGCACATTATATCGTTGTCGCATTTGATTATATTTATAATGCTTATTGGTTGTTCTTCAACTTATGCTTCTTCTATAAGGGCTGTGCTGGTGCTTTACTAGGCTCGAACCTACTCAGATGGTAGGCTGACTATTATTATATATTTAATGAAATAGTTCTGCTATTTGTTCAACGATTAAAGTCAGTTATAAACTTACATATAATACCAAAAGAACCCGATCTCTTTTTTTTGGCCATGGCCCTTTTGATTCCTTGAAGTGGATGAAATTCTTTTCAGTTTAAGAAGTTTTTTCTATTCAAGGCATTATATAACTTGTATAGCTCACTCTTTCTCTTAGGCATCTTCTGTAAAAACTCAAGATTTCGCTGCTTTACCTGACAATGGATCACAGGCCTCCAACACCTCGCAGTTGGGATACCAGGCTCCTTCTAAAGGTTCGTGTCGTTAACTTTCTTAACATAAAAATTCAGTCTGTTAAGCTACTTAGAATAGATTACACACATAAGCACTGTTTCATGTGCCTGGATGTATGTGCTCATCATTTTCATTTTTTCAAAAATACCATTTATAGTGGTTTACTTGCAAGTTTGGCTTAGTGGTTTACTCAGGTCGATTGAGCATTACCTTAATGTAACGTTCCGACTTCCATATCTCTTGGTTACCATTGGCTAATCAGAAAAGTCAAACTTCATAGTTAAGTGATTTATATTGGCACATGAAGATACTATGGTTTATGTCTCAGCTTAACCATCATATTTAAAATAGGAAACTGCATTGTGTGCTGTTTCTATCAGCTTATTGTGCGCCGTCTATTATCTTTGGTGATTGGTCATCATCATTATTGGTGGCAAGATGGGCCGGTTGACCCATGAAAACAGGTTTCAGCTGAAACTGGTCGTTGTTAGTACGCTAGCACCTTTTTTTCTTGCAAAACCAAATTTAATTTGCAAAGCAAAGCAAGAAGAATTGCAAAACCAGTATAATTAAAATACTGCTGTGTATTAGTGACGTTTCAATGAATATACTATTACACCAGGCAATCTTTAAATAAATCATTTTAAGAGGTTGCATGCATAATAATTATATGACCCCTTTTGGGATAAAACACAACCCAAATCGGCCCGATCACGAGTAAATGAGTCTAATTCCTATTTCTAATTATCATCATCATACAAAGATTATAGGAATATACAATATCAATGTGTAATAAAAAACAGGGAAACAAAGATACACACTGCTGGCCTGAAAATCCTGTCACAAATATCTTGAGATATCAGTTTCACGTTTTCCATATGGGTGACATACAAGTGTTTTTATGCAGTTTTATTATGGAGTTTGTTGATTCTTTCCACATAAACTTGTTAAGGTCGTAAAGATGATTAGATTAGGAAAATGTTATGTTCTTAATCTGTTTCTATTTTCTGTGTAGTGTCAGGGTTTGATCCCAAGATTGCTGGTAAGGATGGTGGTGCACCTATCGGTATCCCTTCTTTGCCTGTTGTACCAAAGAAGGCTGCAATTCCGGTGAAATCAGCAACAAGTGGGTCATCACGAGAACTATCAGATGATGACGAGCTTGATACAGAAACAACTCAGAATATGGATCCTACAGATGTAAAACGTGTTAGAAGGTAAGGAGGGTGCCATGTTACTTATAATCTTTATCAGTATAGGTAGAAAATGGCCAATCAGCTGGTTGGTAATCTATTAATAGGTCACAGGGTATTTGTGTCTAAATGGGATGCTTTGACCAACCAACATTTTTTTTTTTTTTTTTTTTTTAATTTCTGTTTATTTTAAAGAAAATTTAGGAATTTGTAAATAGTTGAGTATACTTTAGGGGACTTTTAAACCATTAAAAGTGTTTCTTTATCATTTAAATATCGCAAGTTTAACCCGCTAGCAAGTATTAATTAGTCATTACCCAACTTGAAGCATTATTGCGTGACTAGTTACAAAGTTTCCCCTCTACTATTGGCATTTCTAATCATGAAATGTTGAGGTCCTAAGATGGGTGGGTAGGGTAACCGCTCATAATGGCCCAAGCCAGCCTGGGTTGATCTGCAAGCACTTTTTGGTCTTATGATCACAAAAACAGTATTGTTAAATTTATTAACTATGAGTATAATAGTTTAGTAGGTTGTATGTAATGAAAAAATCTTTGAGCGACTTTCAACCCTATTTGACCACTCTCACTTTTAGCTAAAATTCCTAAAAAAGATATGCGGAATCCTTTGACCCTTTTGATATAAACACAAACCAAAATCCACCCATTCATAATACATGTGTCGAACACTTTTAATGAATGGTAACTGTGTAGGTGTTGTTGGGTGATCTAAGAAATGTTATTATTTTCCCCGTATACTGAAAGGGGTAAAGCTGCTATATGTCATGTTTTACCTTTCTTTTGTAGAATGCTATCGAACAGAGAATCTGCTAGACGCTCAAGAAGAAGAAAGCAGGCCCATTTGACTGAGCTTGAGACACAGGTCTGCTTTTTACTAGTATTTATCTTTTTCCTTATTAGTAAATAATCAAACAGCCTAATTGAAACACATCTATTTTATTCATAGGTTTCTCAATTAAGGGTTGAAAATTCTTCATTACTGAAACGTCTCACCGACATAAGCCAAAAGTACAATGAAGCAGCTGTTGATAATAGAGTGCTGAAAGCTGATGTTGAAACAATGAGGGCGAAGGTCAGTACTTCCTGTTGACCAAACACTATAAAGAAATGTTAAACCATTAAAGAAATGTCTAAAATGCTCTTCATAGTTTTTTTAAACTAGGGGATCTTGTAAGCCCAAATATTTATGTTTTAGTATTGACTAGAAGGGTACCCGCGCAATGCGTCGGCGGGTACCCGGTTACTGTTTTTGTGGCGAGTAAATGTTTATCATTTTAGACTTTCCTTATTTAGCATGTCTCAAATACTTTATAACGTATTAGATATATGTTTTTCAAAAGTAGAACGTATAAATTATTAGTAGTGTAAATAGTTAACACTCTTATATATAAGATAATAGATAATTCCGCTTATGTATGAATATTAAAGAGATGTTACAAGTTTATAAAATTGAATAGTTAACACTGTTATATATAAGATAATAGATAATTCCGCTTATGTATGAATATTAAAGAGATGTTACAAGTTTATAAAATTGAAGACATTTAATTTTCAGTTGTTACAAGTTTATAGAATTGAAGTCGTTTAATTACGAGGCTGTTACAAGTTTACACAATTGAATACAATTCTTTCCATTATAAGTATATAAGTGTTGAATCTGAATTTTTAAGCCTTGTATTAATAGCATGTCCTAAATGCTTTATATAGTAAGTATAGATGATGACGGGTTAAGTAGTAGCATATTGAAAAGGTACCCAAAAAAATATTACGTTTTCTCGTATTGCGGAGGGAAAATATATAGGATTTAGGCGTAGCCATGAGTCGATATTATGCTTTTCCTAGTATTATTAATACTGGAATTTCTGCTGAACTTGCCAAAAAAATAATTTTCCAGAAAGGTTCAATGAAAAAATTTAGTAGAAAAGCTCTTTAATTGTTCAATCCATTTCAACTCGTTTCCTGTTTCGATTTTGTGGTTCCGGTTTCATGAAAACAAGTATTAATATGACTAGAACCACATCTGGAAGGAAAATTGCATTCTGACGAGTAGATTACCAACTATAACTTGAACATTGAGGGACTATTAAACCGTGTGACCATTTACTTTGTTAGCTAAATTTTTACTTTTTACTCATTTGACCTGTAAACAATAATATTTATTTAGGGGTGTTCATCAGTCCTGTTATCGGGTTGTTCGGTTGATTCGACTAAAAATTTTTTCTAGGTAAAACCAAAAACCGAACTGAAAACCGAATTTGGTTCGGTTCGGTTTGGTTTCATTTTGCCAAAACCATATTCAGACTGAAAACCGAATATTTAATTCGGTTCGGTTTTGGCAAATTTTGTGCGGTTTCAAATTTGGTTCGGTACGGTTCGTGAACACTCCTAATATTTAATCCAAATCAACCCAACCCTCAGCTTTACATAGAATAGAAATTTGATTATATGTTGAACATAAACAGGTGAAAATGGCTGAAGAAAGTGTGAAAAGGATAACTGGCTTTAACCCTATGGTTCAAGTGATGTCTGATATGTCAACACTTGGCCCCATGCCATCGTATTCTTGCAGCCCATCTGATGCATCCGGTGACACTAGTATTCCAATACAGGATGACATGAAGCAGCAGCACTTCTATCCTAGCCAACCTACTCCCGCCACCACCAACCACAACATACCTGCCACACGAGTGCCCCAAAATACCATGGTAAATCTCCCACCGGCCGAGAACGTTCAACACCCAAATCCCGCTATGTCAGAAGTTGGAGCACAGAAAATTGGTAGAACCGCTTCAATGCAACGTGTGGCCAGTTTGGAACATTTGCAGAAACGGTTTCGTGGAGATGTTGACGGGTCGTCTTGTGGGACCACACAAGGCAATGGGGACCGTTAGTTGTATGATCGGAAAAGGTACTCTTAAGAATCATACTCTAATTTAACAGCTACCTCCAGAGTACCAAACTTGTCATGGTCATTTTTATGTGCAGTGCAGTGGCTCGATATAAGAGCCTAATTTTGGAATTGTTGTGTCAAATATCAGTTGGTGTTTCTGGTATTTGAACTGTGCATATTCTTCTTTCCATTGAACAACTGAAACATGGAATGTGAACAAATTTGATGGATTTTATGATGATCATTTAGACATTTTGGGTGGTGTGTTCATTGGTGGCAAAATGGGGTCTGAGCAAATTCATTCGAAAACACGATCAAAAGAAGTTTGGTTCAAAACTACTTACCTAAAAGAAAAGAAAAGAAACTAAGATCATGTCTAATTCTATCTTATTATTGAGTCACCTAGTTTTGTTATACCAATATTTTCAAAATTTCTAAACAAACCTTAGTTTTTGTTGAAGGTAAGGAACTCCATATCTGGTTTTTTCACAATTGCAATGGACATGAACCTTAGGCGGTTATATTTATTTTGTAAACTTGAATATTCCAGCAACGTAATGATATTTTAAATTCAACTTCTCATTTAAGGGCGTTCACTAGATTAGAATTTACAAGCACCAATTCTTCATCCACCGTGTAGAATGCAAAATAAATACTACCTCCGTCCCATAATAATTGTCCACTTTTAATTTTTTAATTCTTTTTTATTCAACTTTGATTATAAATATTTTTATTTGTCTAATATAATACTTGATGAAAAATATATAAATAGATTGGGTTTTAAATGTATTTTCATTTGGTATAATTTTCATCAAGTATCATAGAACACAAATAAAAATATTAATGGTCAAATTAGAATAAAAAAGACTCAAAAAAGTAAAAGTGGACAATTATGGAGTATACGATAGATAGGGAGTAGTTAGTGTAATTGAATTAGGTACAACAAATGTAACACGTGAAGCGGAATTGAGGACCACTGAGATACTTGCAAATTGAAATATATTAGAAATTGATCACGTTTTTCATGTTGGATTCTAAATGTGGAATGCTATATTCACTCAAATTTTACACAAAAAAATCCACACAAGTGCCTATGTTTCATTGGTGGCTTTTGGTATAATTTCTCTTTCTTCATTTTGATTAGCCCAATCAGACATAACCACATCATTTGTGCGGATTTTTTTGTGTAAAATTTAAGTGAATGTAGCATTCCTCATTTTAAATAGGGTTTTTCTATTATGTGCCCTAGGACACATGATAAGAAATGAAAAAAATACATAAGTACATGAGATCCACAAAAAAGGACATAAGTACATATAAAAAATATATTTTTTGTTGATCCCCATGTACTTTAATGTATTTTTTTCACTTTTTATCATGTGCCTTAGGGCACATAATAGAAAAACTCTTATTAAAAAGTTGCATTGAAAATGCTAGCCAAGCACTTTCAAAATTGATTATTTCCATTTTATTTTTTTAAAAAATTATTTACTTTCTATTTTAGGCATCTTTTTGTTATTAAACTGAATTTTGCACATGGACTCCGTAAATTTAAAGACGGCACTGTGAATAAGTAATGTGGCATGACATGATATACCTCTCTATACATGTTTTAGCTGTTTGAGCCGTTAGGGAAAAAAAGTTAAACCCAAATTGACCAATTGTCACTGTCAAACTGTCACATCTAATATTAATAAAAAGGGTTTAGGCCGTACAATATACGCGTACTTTTTTAAATATACCGTTTTGGTACGTGTACTAAAATCTGTTCCATTTTATGTTGCGTACTTTTATGTTTTGTACCATTTTGCACGCTTGTTTACCTGCAACCGGTTGGGAATGTATAAAACCGGCAAAAATGCCTATGTGGCATATTTTTTGAGTAAATTACATAGATAGTCCTTCTTGTTTGTCCCAAATTGCATCTACTGTCCCTGGTCGTTTTTCTGCTTTTTTTACGTTTTGTCCATTTTTACGTTTTCATCTGTTCTTTACGTTTTCGCTTTTTGTCATTTTTACGTTTTCTGTCTTTACATGATATGTCTTTTTTGGTTTTAAATTCCGTTTTTACGTTTTGTCCGTTTAGATTACGTTTTCATCATTTTTTTTTTCGTTTACGTTTCTTTTTTTACAATTTCGTCCGTTTTTTTTTTTATTTTCGTATGTTTTTTTACGTTTTCATCCCGTTTTTTTGTTTTCGCCTGTTTTTTTAAGTTTTTATCGGTTTCTTTACGTTTTCATCATTTTTTACGTTTTCGTCTGTTATTTTAGGTTTTCGTCCGTATCTTTACGTTTTTGTCCGTTTTGTTCAACTTCGTCTGTTTTTGACAGACGAATACGTAAAAAAAAAACACAAAAAATGAACGAAAACATAAAAACGTAAAGACACAAGAACAAAAAAAAAAGAAGACGAATACGTAAAAAATGGACGAATACGTCAAAAACGTATAAAAAGGGACGAAAACGTATAAAAACGAACAAAAACGTATAAAAACGGGTAAAAACGGACGAAAACGTATAAAAACGGACAAAAACTTGTACATGTACCAAAACGGTACATTTGAAAAAGTACGTAGCTATTTAGCGGCCAAAACCCTATTATTTAACTTATTTTTGTTAGTGGAAATCTGACGTGGCTTGCACACGTGGCAATAGTGATTATGGTTTCGGTAAAACAAGTTTAACCGTGCAAAATGGTACAAAACATAAAAGTACGCAACATAAAATGGAACAGATTTTAGTACACGTACCAAAACGGTATATTTGAAAAAGTACGCGTATATTGTACGGCCTAAACCCTAATAAAAACACCAAACAAAACTAAAGCATGAACAATTGAATGTAATAATACAGCAAATAACAAAGTCGTTGATAATGAAAGTCGTTAAGATGTTACAAAATTGAGTTCAAATACTAGGTCTTGGTTTATTAATAGCTAATCACCAAGTAAGGTGTGGGTTTTATAATGTGATTGCAAATCTTTCTATAAAGTCGCCTGCTTGCTTTTGACGTTTTCATTTTCTTGCTCAACAATCTCGATCACAGCAGTGTTTGGCTCTTCAGATGATTCTGGATCATTTCTCAGCTCTGTTTCAAATTCTTTTGCTGCCTGCACAAGTTCACACTGGTATTAGAACCCACGTTGCCATATACTGTATTAAGTTTTGATATAGATGTGACAATGTACTTGTGAACATGCTTATTCAGTCTGAAATAAATAATAAAAATCAGAAATACAAAAGCATCAGTTGTGACCATGGTCCTGCCAATCCTAAATTTTAAAATGCGTTCACTAGTTGTCAAGGGAAATGGCCAAATACTTCATAGTCCATAAATTTGAAATGATTAGCTAATAAATAGCCCGATAAACATCTTTGACTTGAAGTATTCATAGAACGTGACATACAAATAGCACTTTCACCTTACGAGTCGAAGATCAAGAGACATCGACATATATGGATGTGTTCCACCCACAACTGTGGACAACAACTGTAAGCATGAGGGTGCAACAGGATTCTTGCCTTTGCAAGGGCTAAGGATTAAAAACATTTTTTAGACAACAAAGATACTGTGCTCCTATGTGCTTGTACCCATGTATTTGAAGAGAGGGTACAAAATCAGTATATATGACAGATTAATAATACAGTTCAGTACCTAAGAAGGGGTTGATCAGATGAGTTAAGTCAAATATAGGCTCTTTGCTCCTATACGTATGATATTTGATCATTTTAATCAATGGCAAGGATACAAGGGGCTAGAAGGGGTGCTGCCCCCCCCCCTAATTTTTTGCTCACACTTAGCGATTTATATGGATACATGATTTATTAAAAGTATTTTACATTGTGTGCATCCTAAAAACTTGTTACCAATACATGGCTAATAAAAAAAAGTCCAAAGTTTAAAATTAAAAAAGAAACGTGCAGTTACATTCTTTTCGCTTAGTCTCTTTTTATTTGGTTAATTTGCTGTTCTTTTCTCTAGTAGAAATTAGTTTCATTTATAATAATTTGACTAGGCAATTGGTACTAATTTGTTTATATAGGTCTTGATAGTTTACTAGTTTTGCTTCTCGTTAGTCTTTTTTATATAAGAATGTTACATTTTATTCTTGAAAATTTTTGGCCCCCCAATCAAAGCGATCAAGCTCCGCCACTGATTTTAATAGTGTTGAACCTTAATACCTTATTTGTAGAAATTTATATATGAAGTATCAAAACTTTCAATTCACAAACAACCAACAATAGACTTATTAAACCACTCAAGGGTGCCATAGTGGGTGCTAACAATAGACTTGTACCTGTTGGAAGCTTTTGAAAGTTTTACCAATACTGCGACCAACTTCAGGAAGTTTCTTAGGACCAAAAACAAGAGTAGCAACACCAGCAATAACAACAAGCTCAGGAACACCAAGACCAAACATATACTTACATGTTTTGTTCTTCTTACTATTTATAGAAACAGATCGACCAGCAACACTCACACGCACTGCTGGTTTCAATGAGCTGTTACCAAACAATGATGAATTTGAAGCACACAATGTGTTGTTTACTGAAATCATATTCATCGCCATTTTTACTAAGAAGATCTGATGATGATGGGTTCAATGAAAATGAGCTAGGTAGGTAGGTAGGTGGATGTAGATCATTATTGTGAGTTTTTATTTTATTTTATTTAATAGTGTGGTAATACGGAGTAATTCGCTCCGTCTTGAGGGTCGTGATTTATTTTTCTTTCTATTTTTTAATACAATTTCACACGTTCAAGTGGTAAGGCTAGCCCCAATGAGGGGATTCAATCCCCCTCTTTTTTCCTGCAACGTCAGCTTTCTCTCTCCGGCGACCTTCAGGCGATTAGGTCCAAGAAGGGCGACCAAGTTCATTTAAAAAAAACATTTTTAACACAAAATAAAATTTCATTAATAATTAAAACGTTACATAATAATTCAAATAAAATTACACCATTACGAAACTTATTAAAACATTACAACACTTAATCAAGGTTGTGGCGTGCCTTGATCGCTTCTTTTGAGTTTCTGCATTGTTTGGCGTTCTATTATGCGGCAAAGATGGGTCGATTAGCGTGCAATAGAACATGAGATCTGCATCATATTTCTTTTGAGCCTCTAATTCAACTTTTCGTTCTTCTAGTGCCAACCTTTTGTCTTCCCTTGCTTCTCTTTGTTGCTGTAGCTCCAACTCGATTTGCCGTTGTTCTAGCTCTTTCTTCTTCAAACCATAGTGCAGGTCTGCCCGCTCCTTCTTCTGCCCGAATGCCACGGACTTGATCTTGCCCCACTTCTCGGCAACACCTTCCATAATCCTATCTTTCGAAGACTCCGAAGATTTCTTTTTATTCTTCTTTGCGGCATCACGACCGGTTGGTCTATTAGCACAAACGAAGGCACATCCGAGTGCACATCCGAGTCGGTTGAAGTCCTTGCTTTTTTCGACCCTCATCTTGGCTTAAAAAAACCGGCATCTCATTATCCTTCCAAGCAGAATGGTCCTCAAAATCTGCCAACAATGCTCCAAAACAAACGGATGACCACACACTACTTGGTATTCATCACACGCTCGTGTATAAACGGTGAGGTCATTCTCACCACTTCCGTAATTCCTGACAGCATTGTTGTAAATGGCACAAAATTGACCAACTCTAGGACGAACCCTATTTTTCCACTTTGTAACGATAGAGTTGTACGTTCTTTCTGCACCAACCTCCTTCTCAAAGTAAGCAATGACTTTCTGCCAAAATCCTCTAGCATTTTGGTTGTTTCCGGTTATACTATTCTCGGATACATCACACCAAGCGTTGCACAAGGCGATCTCATCTTCTTTGGTCCAAGGCAACGAATCATTCTTGCCTTCTTTCTCAACAGCTTTCTTCTTCGCCTTAGTAGCTCGTTTCTTTGGTTTGACCGGTGACGTCTCTTCTCGACATTCTTCTTCTACGTCATCAAGGTTGACCGAATCGTGATACGATCCATGAGCCGAACCGGTACCCGAACCGTGATACTCTTGAGCCGGATAACCCGATCCGGTTCCAGCATAAAAATTAGGATTGTTGTACAATTGGTCATCAAAATCAAAACCCTCAAGATTGATACGGTTAACCGGAGAATATTGTTGATAATTTGAATATGAAGACGTTGATGAATCCATTGTTGGGCGGTACACAGATTCGGGTGACCCATACATAGATTGGTTGCTTCGACAGGAGTAGCTTTGTTGTTGTTGTTGGTAGTGGATGTTTTGTTGCGGTGGAACAAATGGACGATTCATACTAAATGGATTGTTAGGGTGTTGTTGTGGAGCTTCTCTGGGATGGATATTCGAAACCAGGGGGTTGGAAATTGATTATTGGTGAGACACCGGTTAGTTGGAAATTCGGATCCGGTGTTAAAACATGCGGGACGTTTTGTGACAAACGGGATTTTCGGCCTTTGGTTGGTGGTGTTTTCTTAGACATTTTTGATAAAGAGGATTGTGAGATTTTTGATAGAGATGATTGTGAAATTTTTGAGTTTTAGTGTGTAAGATGTTGTGAGATTTGTGATGAGATTGTAGTTGTATTTATAGGGTAAAATGTTTTTTTTTTGCAACGTAAACTAGCAAATGTTTTGGATTTAAACCGTTGGAAATGTCGATCGGCAGGACGATCTAATTGGTTCAAGAAGGAGGCGATCGACAAGTGTTGCAGTGGGGCGATCGACACCCACTCGATCGTCTAGGGTGGTCGATCGACAGCGATTACCCCTCATTGGGGTTAGCCTAACAGAGTATTAGGATTTTAAGAAAAATAATATAGAGTAAATTAAAGTTTGACAAAATTACATATTTCGTCTCAGACATTTTGGTAATTATACTATCTCAAACATTTTTGTAACACAGTGTAATTGACACTTTAATTTAATTATTAATTAATTAAAAGACATTTTGGTAATTATACTATCTCACTAACTCAACTCTAAGAGTAAGTTGAGAATTCATTTCTCATTCATTGTCACCAGTTACGCACACATACACTATCTCTAACCACTTCTCATTTATTATTATTACAATTATCAACAACCATAGGATCATTACTTTCCACGTAGCACCACCATTACTATCCACATAACCACCACCGCTACCACCACCACCACTCAAATTCATCGGAAAAGACCAGATTTCAGTCAAATTACACATATTACCTGACCGGAAACTACCGCAGCCACCTCCGTTCATCATCACCGGTGGATCCATAACCAAATTAAACCTTGTAAGAATCTAATTCAACATCTAAGTAACAAAATTCCTCAAGCAAGTTTGAAAAGGGTGAAGGGAATTGGAAGATGGGGAATGTATAGATGATTAGATACATATGAGAGTGTATGTATAGGTGGGGTTGTTGGGCGTAGAAATTAGTCGATTTGATGTTTAATGAAGTTTTATTCAGTTTTTTGATAATTCAGGGCTTATATTCACATGTTTTGTATATTTAGGGTTCATAAGATTGTAAATCAATTTATATTGAATGTGTGTTGTTGATCAGTTATATTGAATTAGCCTTGACTGTTGAATGTTTGATGTTAGATTTTTGTTAAATTTTGGGATTTAGCGAGATTGTTATATACGGCATGTTTAACTGATATGTGTTAATACTGGATTGGATTTGTTTCTATACTAGATGATGATTGTGAGGCTTAATTGATTCGTTGTGAAGTGAGTGGTGAAAACAAACACAATATCAATGTATATCAAAATAACCGTAAAATTCGACAAATTAACCCTTTAGGAAAAAGGTCAACGTATCAAATCTCACGGGTGTGATAAAAGTGATACCGGGAAGTGATTTCCCCGGGTCGTGTCCCAACGAGGTGTGAAATTGACGGTGTCGATAAGTTTCGTGATTAGGACTTGAATTGGTTAAACGAATTTTTGGAATTGCGATTACGTATTCTACAAAATAAAGAACGGAAATGAAAATAAAGCATGTAAAACAAAGTAAACACTAAATAGACTACTACTAAGCCTAAGAAACAATAAAGCAAAGCTAAATTACATCCTAAGGCATTCAAACTAAAAATGCGAAAACCGGTAACGCACCGAGCCTAAAACGTGAGAATTATGAAATTTAAGGCCTACGGGTGCAAAACCAATTTTCCTACGTTCTACATGACCAAAAATAATTTTAGGAAAAAGCGGAATATTTTTTTTGAGTTTTAAATTATTTATTATGAATTACATAAACTTAAAACTAAATTAAATTATAAAAAATAGTAAATGATTTTGGAAAAATCTGAAAAATTCATGAAAACTACTTTATGTGATGCTCTACTTAGGAAAAATAAAAAGTGAAAATAAGCTACTATGAAAAAGCAGTAAATAAGCTAATAAAGGAATAAGCTCAAAAGAAACAAAGCATGATAAATGAATTATTTATGCACCTTAAGACATAAAAGTCCCAAGGGCACGTTTGGTTAAGAAGCTGTGTGTTGTGGTTGTGGGCAGGAGGTCTTGGGTTCGAATCCCACCTCCTGCCTTTTTGGCAATTTATTTTCTTTTGGTATTTTTCTTTTACAAACTAACTCATGGACTAAATTAACAATCTTTTACAAGAAACAAAACATGGAAAACTGAAATCATACAGATCAGCTCGCAGCAGACAATAGAAAAAAAAGAATGGGTACGTTTGGGATAAGAGCAATCCAAGGAAAAATAAGCTACAACAATTCGACAAAAGCTACAACAAGTTTCTAAAAAGCTACAACTAGTAAGTACTACATCTAATAAACACTTAAAGGTCCTAAATGAGCAACTAAACGAGCCAAATAAACAACACAAAAGGGTTCTAGGGTGCCGCTTTTAAGCTGCAGCCTAAATCACGCCATATGGGGCTTAAGAGTGCTTAATAATAAGCACTTAACCTACTCTTGATCCCCAAAGAGTTAAAGATAGATAAACATGGTACTATGGGGTCCCTAAAAAGACTAAAAGTGAGCAAGTTTGGGTAACATTAGCTTATAAATAAGTCAACAGGGGGTATGGGACAGAACACAAAAGGCTTAAAGGGCGTTGAGGGAGGAAAAATGAGCTACGAAACTACTTCTAATTTGCAAACCAAATTCAGAAATGTTGAATTTTTACCACTAACTATTAATACAACAAAAATCAGAACCTGATGCAATCCTTAATCGATCTAAATCTAAGCTAAAAAGGGTACCTATGGTTGCTGCAGAGGGCACTTATGGGGGCAAAGATAAGCTACTAAGGAAATCTAAACTACTAGATAAGCTATGACAATTAAAGTAGATAATCTAAATATCCTATAAAAACTAAATCGAAACTAAAAGGGAGCTTCTAACTAGCTTAAAAGAAGCTACAAAAACTGGCTAATGGGGCTGTTATATCAGTAAAAAAAAGAGAATGAATAAATTGCAACACAACTTTCAAACCAATTAGCACTTGTAAACTTGTTCACAATACTAACAGTGACACAGTTGAGAGTCAAAATGGGTCAAAGTGGGATTTTTGACCCACATTTTATACAAATCCAAACACCCACACGGGAGTTAAACCATGAAAACTTTGAAAATCTTGAGAAAACTTGTTTGTGGGTTTTAACAAAAGCTTAACTGAGCATGATACCATCTTTTAACAATCTAAATCACTAATGCATTCGAATTAAAAAAGGGCATATTCATGAGATAATTTGCAAAACAGAAAATTTAAATTAACTCGAAATGAAATTGCATTGAAGAGTAAAGTTACAAGTAAAGTAAATGACAGGAAAGTTTAAAGATGGCACTAGAACATTAAGTTTCTAGACAAGTATTACAAAGTCACTAAATGCCTATTTATACTCAAAGATGAATCTGACTTCTTCTTCTTTATCTTTGCTTGTGCTTGTTTTGTGAGGGAAAACTAACAAACGCATACTTGTGCTTTCTTGAAACTAATCCACACCATCTGATTTCATCTTGGAAACCCCACTGCTTCATCTTGGCCATTTAAATCACTTTTGTTGTTGAGGATTGCCACAGTGGCAAGGGAATCATGTGACACTTTCTTGGTTGATGGAGATGAGTGGGTTTGGGAGTTGGGATAACCTGGGTAATAGAGATGGTTGGGTTTGAGTGTTTGGGTTTTTGGGATTATTGGATAAAGGGTGTGAGGATGTTCTGGGTTGAAGAGAAAGCAGATTAGGGTTTGTGTTTTGATATCAGAGAAAGGATAAAGGTGTTTGGGAGGGAACGAGTTTGGGTCGGGTTATATGGCTGGGTTGGGTTTGGACTGGACCAGGTTTATTGGGCTTGGTATATTAATTTGGACTTAGGATTAGTTTTGAAGCCAAATGAAATTTCAAGGTCCAAACGTGTAAAATTTGAAACTCAGGGGACCAAAGCGTAATTTTCCAAAATTATTATGAGGACCATAAATGACAAACTTTATTAACCAAGAGCCATAAATAATATTTTTCATTTTTGAAAATCCCAGGGACTTGTTTTGCCATTTTTGAAAGTTGGAGGACTGAAACTGCCAATTATGCAAACTTTGTTCGTTTTCATTTGTTTTCAATAATTTTGCATCTGAAACATATAAAACACAATTTTGAGATATTTTCAGCATTTTGATGCATTTCGAAGTGTTTTTAGATGTTTTGCAGTTCAGATTTGTCCTAAAATGATGAGTTTTTACACACTCATCAATCCCCCACACTAAAACATTGCTAGTCCCTAGAAATCTTTTATGAAAACTTAATGGATTTGAATCTCTTTACCAAAAGCCATTACTTCTGGAGTAGCCAAATGTTTTAGTTCAAGTAAGAACTATGGTACACTGATAACCATATGATTTTGAGCAAATCATCAGCTTTCAACGGTTTTGATTTGTCTTTACCAGAAGCCGTTTGCTTCAGGACTAGCCAACTCTTAGATAAAATATCTTTGGTGAGTCGATTACCAATTATGGTTTTCCAACTGCCTTTACCACAAGCCATAAACTTGCGGGCTAGCCAACTCTTCACTAATTAAAGATATGGTGAACTGAACACCATACAATTTTGGGCAAATTGCAAGCCGTCAACGGATTTGATAAATCTTTACCAAGAGCCGTTTGCTCCTGGATTAGCCAATCCTTTTGTTTATTAGACATGGCGGACTGATAACCATAAAAAAATTTTGGCCAAAAATGGGGGAATAGGGTGGTATAATTACATGATAAAATTCGTGAGAATTCCCCCCACACTAGAAATGAATATTGCCCTCAATATTCAAAGTACCGGCGGTTATGCCGAAACATAGAACGTAAAAGGGAAATACTACGGCCATTATTTGAATTGTTTTTTTTATTTATTTTTTATTTATTTACTTTTTTTAGAAAACTTATATACAACAGCGGGGGGCAACTCCCCCACACTAGGGTGGTAGAAAGTAGAAAGAAGTCAGAAATACAGGTGAAAACCCATATAGTGTGCTACTGTTTTTGTTAACCGAGTCGCTAGCTTGACTCGACCCCGAATTCATTGGTTCATGGGGAAGCAAAGTGGAAGGAACAATCTCCATCGGACTTTCATTCAAGATGTTTGGACAAACATTTGAAGCACGTGAAAGTTCCACACCGATGAGATATATTTCCGGCTCAAGAGAATGAGAAATGCCGGGGTCAAAGATGGTATCTTCACTCTCGTAGGAGTTAAGACATGGAGAAGAAATGGGAGGAGAAGGCGAAGTGTCAATTACTTGACAACGGGTGGGTTGGGTGGGTAAAGGATTAGATTGAGGAACATTAAGGGAATGTTCATAAATCTTATCCACCACTGAAGCAATGAAAACATCCGTATCGGGCTTAGAAGAGGTTCCATCATCCGGCGGTTTAGCAGGCGGACGAGTGGATGATGGACCTAAGCCATAATCGTCACTCTGAAAACCCGAAGGTATCGAGTCATCCGGAGAAAGAAAATCGACCTCCTCAATACGAGTATCACTTGACGAATTATCAGAAGACCGATTGTATAAAAGATTTTCTAATTCGGTAAGGTCGGCTTCAAAGTCGAAGTGAGCATCATCATCTCCCGGTGGAGAATGATCAACGAGAGCAAGTTCATCGGAGAACTCCTCGAGAAGGTCTAACGTCGAAGTGGGATTGCCACTATTCTTTTCTTCGGGAAAAGATGGAGATATAACGAGGTTCTCCATGTAAGAGTCACTATCCTCATTCTGAATATCAAAGATGGGATTATCCGAAACTAGAGTGAATTCATAATCAAATTCAAACAGAGGATTAGTGAATGCCATAGCAAAAGGTTTCTCGGACACAACAAGAATATCTTCATCATCCGTTTCAAAATCAGTGTCCATATCAAGATCATCAGGATCAACATCTCTCACTTCTTCCAAGCTGACGAGCTCAGAAGGTATCTCCTCAACATACTCGATGTCTCCACATGATAAAGAATCATCAAACGATGTATAATCATTTTCAGACTCGGAGATCACCTCAACAGGTTCTTTCGGGGTGGGAGAAGAATCATCATCGAGAGGCTCATCACACATATCACCAGAGATAACCTCGGATTCACTTGGGGTTGGGACAAGGCTCTCAACACTAGACGGTTCCGTTTCCGGAATGGTGCTAAGATGCTCGTCCCCCATTAAAAGGTTATCCGATGGTTCTATGGTAGATAGGCAATGTGAGGGTGGAGAGTGGACATGTGCGGTACTTTGTGGGCTTGAAATATGCACCTTGTCCTTTGTCATCTCCCAATCTTCCTCATCCTCATCATCGAGACGGCAAGCTTCGTTAAAGAGGAGACGCTGTTGATCAGCTTCGTTCAATAGGAGAAGCTTTTGAGCTGCTCGCTCATCGGCTAGAAATCTTTCGTTGCGAGCAGCTTGTTCCTCGGAAAGTTCCTCAAGAATCATATGAGGAAATGGATCAATGACGGGAAGTTGTGGGGGTTGGAAATTGTCAAAACAAGGAGTGTTATAACAAGGGTCAGGCCCATAGTTTTGATTCCATGATTGACATTGATAATCATCATGAGGACCCCCACACTTATCACAATGAGGGTATTGGGGAGAGAAACTTTGAAATGATGAATCATTGAAATCTTGATAGTACGGTTGTGGCTCGAATGAATTTTGTGGAGGGTGGTTGAAATCGTTTTGAGGATAATTGAAAGAGTTCGGGTTAGAATCATAAGCAAATGAATTCTCGGCACAAATCGAACAAAATCCATCAGTAAGATAGTTTCCACAACACTCGCACATACATTTGTAACAACGTAAACCTTGTGGTAACAAGTCTCCACAACCGTAGCAATACTCTTGATCGAACTAAGATATCTCGGGTACGGGAGTAGGAATCGAGGGCTCAACAACATCACAATTGGTAGGTAAAACGGTATTTCCCGAAGCTGAAATTTGATGAAATTCATTTAAGCAATTTTGAATTATGTTCATGAAATCGTCCAAAAAAGGTTTTGAAGACTCCGGAGGTGGGACAAGTGGTGTGCTCTCAGAGCTAGCAATTTCCAACACTTCCGTTTTGGTCTCCGGTTCTTGCTCTTTTCTCTTAACCTTAACCGTAAATCGCGAAAGATTTGGATCAAATCTAGACGGTTTAGGCTCAGAAACAATAGAACAAATCTCGGGTTGTGGCGGGTGGTCAGAAAAACTTGGAGAATCATCGAGAGAGTTTTTATCGGCTAATTCGCACCAATAGCAATATTTGCTTGCACCGGCCCTTCCACACCGCTTACATAAACAATCGTGATTCTGACAATAAAGTTGATCCTCTTCCATACGGTTTTTGCAGTGAAAACAACGACGATAATCGATCGTCGCCATTAGAATTAAACATGTAGAGGGTTAAAGAATTAGAATCAAATGGTTGAGAGGATACGAAGGATAGAATTAAATGGCAAAAGAGGGTAAGAGAAATAGAATCAACGAATAAGAGGAATGAGAAGAATATTTTTGGTTTTTTGTATTTTTCAAAAACGGTAACTTCACGAGGAAGGTTCTTCAAGTCACTAATCGCAAAAACTTCACGATATTGTCGCAACACACCTCCCCGGCAGCGGCGCCAAAATTTGATTCGTTGTGAAGTGAGTGGTGAAAACAAACACAATATCAACGTATATCAAAATAACCGTAAAATTCGACAAATTAACCCTTTAGGAAAAAGGTCAACGTATCAAATCTCTCGGGTGTGATAAAAGTGATACCGGGAAGTGATTTCCCCGGGTCGTGTCCCAACGAGGTGTGAAATTGACGGTGTCGATAAGTTTCGTGATTAGGACTTGAATTGGTTAAACGAATTTTTGGAATTGCGATTACGTATTCTACAAAATAAAGAACGGAAATGAAAATAAAGCATGTAAAACAAAGTAAACACTAAAGAGACTACTACTAAGCCTAAGAAACAATAAAGCAAAGCTAAATTACATCCTAAGGCATTCAAACTAAAAATGCGAAAACCGGTAACGCACCGAGCCTAAAACGTGAGAATTATGAAATTTAAGGCCTACGGGTGCAAAACCAATTTTCCTACGTTCTACATGACCAAAAATAATTTTAGGAAAAAGCGGAATATTTTTTTTTGAGTTTTAAATTATTTATTATGAATTACATAAACTTAAAACTAAATTAAATTATAAAAAATAGTAAATGATTTTGGAAAAATCTGAAAAATTCATGAAAACTACTTTATGTGATGCTCTACTTAGGAAAAATAAAAAGTGAAAATAAGCTACTATGAAAAAGCAGTAAATAAGCTAATAAAGGAATAAGCTCAAAAGAAACAAAGCATGATAAATGAATTATTTATGCACCTTAAGACATAAAAGTCCCAAGGGCACGTTTGGTTAAGAAGCTGTGTGTTGTGGTTGTGGGCAGGAGGTCTTGGGTTCGAATCCCACCTCCTGCCTTTTTGGCAATTTATTTTCTTTTTGGTATTTTTTCTTTTACAAACTAACTCATGGACTAAATTAACAATCTTTTACAAGAAACAAAACATGGAAAACTGAAATCATACAGATCAGCTCGCAGCAGACAATAGAAAAAAAAGAATGGGTACGTTTGGGATAAGAGCAATCCAAGGAAAAATAAGCTACAACAATTCGACAAAAGCTACAACAAGTTTCTAAAAAGCTACAACTAGTAAGTACTACATCTAATAAACACTTAAAGGTACTAAATGAGCAACTAAACGAGCCAAATAAACAACACAAAAGGGTTCTAGGGGTGCTGCAAACTGCAGCCTAAATCACGCCATATGGGGCTTAAGAGTGCTTAATAATAAGCACTTAACCTACTCTTGATCCCCAAAGAGTTAAAGATAGATAAACATGGTACTATGGGGTCCCTAAAAAGACTAAAAGTGAGCAAGTTTGGGGCTGTTAACAGCTTATAAATAAGCTGTCAACAGGGGGGTATGGGACAGAACACAAAAGGCTTAAAGGGCAGTTGAGGGGAGGAAAAATGAGCTACGAAACTACTTCTAATTTGCAAACCAAATTCAGAAATGTTGAATTTTTACCACTAACTATTAATACAACAAAAATCAGAACCTGATGCAATCCTTAATCGATCTAAATCTAAGCTAAAAAGGGTACCTATGGTTGCTGCAGAGGGCACTTATGGGGGCAAAGATAAGCTACTAAGGAAATCTAAACTACTAGATAAGCTATGACAATTAAAGTAGATAATCTAAATATCCTATAAAAACTAAATCGAAACTAAAAGGGAGCTTCTAACTAGCTTAAAAGAAGCTACAAAAACTGGCTAATGGGGCTGTTATATCAAAAAAAAAGAATGAATAAATTGCAACACAACTTTCAAACCAATTAGCACTTGTAAACTTGTTCACAATACTAATAGTGACACAGTTGAGAGTCAAAATGGGTCAAAGTGTGATTTTTGACCCACATTTTATACAAATCCAAACACCCCTGTACGGGGAGTTAAACCATGAAAACTTTGAAAATCTTGAGAAAACTTGTTTGTGGGTTTTAACAAAAGCTTAACTGAGCATGATACCATCTTTTAACAATCTAAATCACTAATGCATTCGAATTAAAAAGGGCAGATTCATGAGATAATTTGCAAAACAGAAAATTTAAATTAACTCGAAATGAAATTGCATTGAAGAGTAAAGTTACAAGTAAAGTAAATGACAGGAAAGTTTAAAGATGGCACTAGAACATTAAGTTTCTAGACAAGTATTACAAAGTCACTAAATGCCTATTTATACTCAAAGATGAATCTGGCTTCTTCTTCTTTATCTTTGCTTGTGCTTGTTTTGTGAGGGAAAACTAACAAACGCATACTTGTGCTTTCTTGAAACTAATCCACACCATCTGATTTCATCTTGGAAACCCCACTGCTTCATCTTGGCCATTTAAATCACTTTTGTTGTTGAGGATTGCCATAGTGGCAAGGGAATCATGTGACACTTTCTTGGTTGATGGAGATGAGTGGGTTTGGGAGTTGGGATAACCTGGGTAATAGAGATGGTTGGGGTTGAGTGTTTGGGTTTTTGGGATTATTGGATAAAGGGTGTGAGGATGTTCTGGGTTGAAGAGAAAGCAGATTAGGGTTTGTGTTTTGATATCAGAGAAAGGATAAAGGTGTTTGGGAGGGAACGAGTTTGGGTCGGGTTATATGGCTGGGTTGGGTTTGGACTGGACCAGGTTTATTGGGCTTGGTATATTAATTTGGACTTAGGATTAGTTTTGAAGCCAAATGAAATTTCAAGGTCCAAACGTGTAAAATTTGAAACTCCAGGGACTAAAGCTGTAATTTTCCAAAAATTATTATGAGGACCATAAATGACAAACTTTATTAACCAAGGGCCATAAATAATATTTTTCATTTTTGAAAATCTCGGGGACTTGTTTTGCCATTTTTGAAAGTTGGGGACTGAAGCGCCAATTATGCAAACTTTATTCGTTTTTCATTTGTTTTCAATAATTTTGCATCTGAAACATATAAAACACAATTTTGAGATATTTTCAGCATTTTGATGCATTTCGAAGTGTTTTTAGATGTTTTGCAATTCAGATTTGTCCTAAAATGATGAGTTTTTACACACTCATCATTAATCGAACTTGAGTTTTAATTTGTTACATTTTGGATAAGCCGAAATGTAGATACAAGTGACATTTTTTTCAATTGAACTTGATTCACTAAGTTGTAAGTTGTTTATGATGGTCATTTATGTCACAAAAACTGAATTTCACGTTTTTGGACCTTTATGTTAATAATTCAATTGGTTTGTCGCTTACTGATGATTATGTTTACTTGCTATGTCCTGGGAAAGTAATTTGGATGAAAGAATGGAAAATAGGAGTATTTACTAGTGACGCGGTAATGTGAATAAGCTGAAAATAAGTTTTGTCTAAGCTTGTTAGGTAATTTAATGTGGACAACAGTGAATAAGTTTAATTTTTAAACTGAGACAACAAAATGCGTAAGCTTTTAAGCACAAGGGGGTGTTTGTTTTAGCTTATTTCATAGTCTTGTAAGCTTATTGAAAGTTTAAAAAAACTCTAAGCTAATTTATAGTGGCTTTTGAGCTTGTTGCTCATTTGAGTTGATAAGGTCAAGTTGACTAGCGCATAAGCAGATCAACACGAGCTTACTAGCTTTTGAATTTTTTTTATAGTGGATTCTTTCTTTTGAATTTTTTAAAGAGTTAATTAAAGTCTGTTTATTTTGTTTTGAATTTTTTCAGTAGTTAATTAAAGTATGTTGTCTTTCCGGAGTTAATTAAAGTACTTAATGTGTCTCCAAAGATTCATGTGAAACGATGTGCTAAGCTTTCTGTCTACATGTGTTCTCTTTTTATGAATAAGAAGACTCTTACTGACACTCAATTGACATTCGCTGAGTATAAAGTTTCCTACTATTAGTTCTTGACGATGGGCGAGAATGGGTAAGACATACAAATCACATGTGATTTATTGCTATGTTCTTACAATGATATCTGTAATATGGGGAAATGGTCTTCGAAACGAAATTTAGTGTTTCTTCAATCAAAGATCATATGGAGACGTTAGTACCTCATTTTTTGGTGGATGATAATGTCATTGATTTTTTTTCAGTTATCCTTAATTATGAAGAGAAATTCAAAGAACGTGGAGCTCTATTGAGGCATGAAAATTCGTGTGTAGTTATGATTTAGTGGATTGTAATCAATGGAAATATGATGTATGTTTTTCTAATTTTAGCATCTATCTAATTGTGTCTGCGAACATATTTGGTTACGTTACCAAGTTTTAGGAAACGTTGAATAGATTTTCTTAATTATTACATGAGCCACTTTAAGTAATGATTATGTGAATCACAAATGATTTAGGCCAAACCACATGTGATTTTTTTTCCAAATCAAAAATCACTTGTGATCTGGGCCAAATCACTTGTGATTTGGAATTATTATCAGTTTAACAAACTTGTAATGATAATAAAACAATTTAATAAAAAGTGAAAACTAAAATCCAACTAATACTTTTGTTCAAGTATTAATCGACAAATCAAAGTTTTATCTTAAGTAATAATCAACATCTCAGTTTCAAGTGTCAACTTAGGTAACAATTCACAAATATTTAAAATAAAACGAAACTTAAAAATTATTTATAAAGTTAAAAAAAGTATCACTTAGTTTGCGATAGTGTTATAAATCACTTTTGTAGTCGCTATTGCCTTTAGACCTAGCGGGCAAGTCTTTTGGGTATGCTTATTAGTACTCACTCCATATTCACCGCATTTCCTCTTTGGTTTCAAAATCGCACCACCTTTGTTTCTAGAAAATCTTATGTATTCAACAGTTTTTGGTTATGGAACTCCTCAAAATATACTTTTCTTGAATCTGTTAGCTGTTACTAGTCTTGAAAACACAATATATGTGCTGACATTGAAAACAAATCGAAGGAAAGGCCCACAAGTACCTACCACAAAGCCATCTTCTATATCGCGTCAGGCCTTAAATACAACCAATACACGAAAGAAAGAATTGAATTCATAATTATTTTTATACGTAAATCACATGTGATTTTACTTGCCAATCACTTGTATTACATGTGATTTTGTATTTGTCACTAGTTTTTATAAAACATATACATAATCGCATTTAAATGATGTGCAAATCACATCTAACCAATATAATAGAATACCACATCGAATCAATTACCTTATATAGTGCATGGACGCAGACTTTTCTAGCATTTGTAGCCGCACCTTTTCCTTTTTTTTCTAGCATTTGTAGCCGCACTTTTGTAAATTACTTGTGATTTTACCCAAAATCACTTGTGATTTAACAAAAATCACTTGTGATTTACGCAAATTTTTAGTTATGTTCATTTTATGCCAAATCACTTGTGATTTACAGAAAATCACTTTGATTTACGCAAATCAATTATGCAATTCACTTGTGATTTACCCAAAGTCACCTGTGATTTACGTAGAATTAGTTGTGCTAATCACTTGTGATTTACGCAACATAAATTGTGATTTACGCAAAATCACTTGTGATTCTTAATACTTATTGTTTCAATAACTTGTGACTTATGATACTTGAATAATCAGTTATAAACCTTAAACCTGTGTGAAACACAAATTGCATATTGGCCATTACTGCTTGAGCAAGTAAATCAGCAGATATACTGCTAATGAGAATTTCTAACATTCCAGCAGATTGTTCTGTAAGCTCTCGGAAAATTTCAATGTACTTAAAGCTTTAATCAGAAATTAACCACGATCTATTTTATCATGAAATTTTCTAAACATCACGTTTGCATATCATTTGGCATATGCATGATCAACGCAGCTTGAGCGTTCATAAATGTACCGTTGTGATCAGAATAAAATTCCCCACGATCCTGATAACCTTAAAATACGTAACGAATACGTAAAAATTTGTAAAAATACGAATTAAATTATGATAAAAATATATTAAAATTCGTATTGGGCCTCGGAATTCATTGGACTTTTTTTTACCACTTCACCACTCAACCCGACACGTAAATGGGCCTCATATCCGGATCAAGCCCACACCATTATCCCCTTTAGGCCTTGCCTTAGTACACGAACCAACAAAAGAAGCCCAACTCCCTTTATTTTTTCATCGGGCCTAGTCACATTTCCAACCCAACTTACCTTTTTAGGCCTCGCCAAATTTCCGGCCCAATACTAACCCAATATCGCACCCATTTGTTCATAAGTGAAAATGTATTTGTGTTTCCCCTTTGATTTTAGTATCGGACGAGTAAGGAAAATGTTAATACAAATAAGCCGTAAAAACGTTTATTTATATTTTACGATCTTCTAATGTTTTGTCGATAACAAACGTAAAATCATTTTAACGAAACAAATAAAATACGTAAATGGTTTGAACTAATAGTTCTAACATATTCACATTTTCACATAAAACACTAAAACAAGTATAAGTGATTTTATGATTTAATATTACATATGTACAACAACTAGTGTTTACATATTTGGGTAAAATATACACATAACTAGTATGTAGTATATTGGGTAATATAAATGGGTAGAAACTTAAGTATCATAACCCATTGGGCAAATACATTGAATGTAGTTGGGTACAACCCAAAGCCCATGACCCATGGAGCTTGACCCATAAGCCATTGCATGACATCATGCTTATATCATACATGGATAATATCCATAACCCATGGATCAACCCATACCCAAGTGACTAAGTGCATTGCACTCAAGAGATACATTGTATCTAGCCAAAGATCCATGGATCAACCCATGACCCATGACTCATGACCCATAACCAAAATACCCATGGGTAAAGGGGAGCGTCCCATGGATCCCTAGCTTTACGCTAGACGGATCCCTTGTGGAAGGGATCCGTGGGATCCGGGGAACAGTAGAATTTTTCCTCTATAAATAGTGAGCCATTTCTTCATTGTTTCTCACCCCTTTCAAACATACTTTCCCCTAGAGTTAAAAACTCTCTACCCTCAGATCCAAGAGATCTATGTTTGTAGTTTTGTTTTTGTGTGATCTTCTAGGTTCCTCTTAAAGGCAAGATCACCACCTTTGAAGTCGAGCAAGCTCAAGTCCATGAGTTGCCATGCTTCCTCATCATCAAGGCTACTGAAGTCCTCTTGTTGATGATTCCTTTCTTTCTTCTAAGAAGTGTAGTGTTGAAGACATTTGTGAAAGATGTCTCAAGGGTCAAGACGAAGACATTTGTGAAAGGTGTCCATCGTCCATATTGTAGGCATTAGTGAAAGGTGCCTAGAAGCCAAGTTACAAGACATTAGTGAAAGGTGTCTTGAATATCTAGCCACAAGACATTAGTGAAAGGTGTCTTGAAGATCTAGCTAAAGGCATTAGTGAAAGGTGCCTTAGATGTACATTCGATATGGTGTGTTTCGATGTACAAGATAGATTAGTACTAGATCCAAGGATATTGATATCCTTGATGATGTTGTAAAGGAGTAGATCTCCTTTGGGATTAGTCGTTGGTGTAGTGTTGGGTAGTAGTTCCTCCATTGCAATGGAACTAGGTGCTTAGCCTAGTACCTAATAAAGGGTAGGCGACGTTGTGTAGGTGTGGTTCACCTTGGTGTGAAAGAACTAGGTACTTAGCCTAGTACCTTATAAAGGGTAGGCGACGTTGTGTAGGTGTGGTTCACCTTGGAGTGAAAGAACCCAGTGGTTAGCCTAGCACCGGAAAAAGGGTAAGCGACGTTGTGAAGGCTTCTCCGCCATAAGGAGATTGGTGTAGTGATTACGAACTCTCGAGTAGGTGACTCGGGGAGTGGAGTAGGGCAAGGAAGGTGTCCTTGTAGCCGAACCACTATAAATACTCGCGTTGTGGTTTTGTGCTTCTTACTCTTATCTTTTCATTACATACCTTTATATGCTTGTTTATCAACATCCAACACACACATCCAAATAGATTGACATAAGTCGATCTAAATAGTTTAAAAGGAAGTTTTAATTGGCAAAACTATTCAACCCCCCTTCTAGTTTTCCACAATTGGTATCAGGGCTTCGTTACTAAGTTTCTTGAAGTATATTGTACTTTAAAAACTTGATACAATCCATGGTTAATTGAAAACTACAAAGAAGGTTTTTCATAAAAACAAACACCATGTCTTTTAAAACTATATGTTTGGATGTTGATTTGATAACAACATTTTTCTTATTTACTTTTTCATTTAATTGCACTAATCTTCTTTGTCATGTTGATTAGTCAAAGCTCACACCCACCAAGCTATAGGAATCGCTTGGTAACAAGAATACCTTCCTTAAGATGGTATCTTAAACGCAAAGGAGCGGGAATCGTCTAAGTGACATTTGTTGTGTCATTTGTAAAGACATTCCTAAGTGCGCTAGAGGTATGATTCTCTTTTTATTTGCTTGATAATTAAGTATGCCTAGTTAGGTATTTATATGATTATCTTTTGTGCATATACATGTTTTACATGAAGCTTCATTAGGAAGCCTTTTTTTTTCACATACGTGTTATTTTTCTCGTCTAAAGTCGTGGTATATAAAACTTATGTTTTATTTCTTTTAATCCAATAATAAAACAAAACACAAATTTCGAAAAATACTCCTTCCCCATAAATATGCCACTCGACGCCCACTTTATCAAATCCTCACTTTTTCAAATCTTCCAATTTCAAAAATTCCCTCTCATTCAAAATTTCATCTTCCTCTCCATCTTATCCCAACCGAAACCAAGAAGGATCGTCTTCAACATGGTTTACATCGCCTTCGTGCTCATCGTCTTAACACTCATCGCACTTGTGTTCCCTATGATGAAGTTCACATACGGAGACATTTACTTTGTGTTGTTAATCTACATTGGGGTTATATACCCAATCCTTTGTATCATTCTTAGTATTGAAATGAAATATTACTAATAGTCTAGTTATCTAGGTTATTGTTATCATAATGTGTTTATCATTTCTCTTTGTTTTATTTCTTTCTCTCGTGATACATTAGAAGTCATGTATGCATGTTACAAGAAAATGTAGGCTAAAACACATATCTTGGTATAAAACTATGAGATCTAAAAACCTATGCTTTTCATCATAAAATCTATTTCTGTAACTACAGATCTACGGATCCCGGAAGATATACTAGCCGGATCCCTTTTGTAAAGGAACCGTGGGATCCCTCCTCCTGGAGAACAGTTTTTCATGCAAATTAAAAACCACTTTTCTTCTAAAAATAATTCTCCACTAGTTTGTCAAAACCATAAGTGAGTTAAGTGTCTTTCTTGTTAAAAACCATTGTTAATAAAAATCTAATAAAAATGTTAGATAATCATTGGTTGACCACAAACATCACTTTCTATTAACTCGTCTTTTCTCTAGATTCCACTATGTCGCACGAATACGAGTTTGTTTTTTCACTCACAAGCTTCTACACCCCAAACATCTCCCTTGAGTCCAACACACCTAGAAACCACGTTCGTGTGTTCAATAATCTCGAAACGCGTCATTTCCACGAAGGACGTATTGTAGACACTCCTCTACAATTCGAAGAAGATATCAATACCTCCTTCCGAACCATAGGAATAGAATGTCTTGTCGAAATCAACGAGAAAATATGTCCAAGGTTCATATTGGAATTCTTCTGCCAAGTCGAACTCGTTCGTAACGAGGATCGCTCTCTTTCTCTTTGGTTTTGGATCAAAAACCAAAATTTTATCCTAACCCTTGGGCAATTTTCCAACATCCTCCGAATTCCCAATCATGGACAATGTGCCTTCACCGAAGATTGGTCTCTTGACTCTCTCTTCAACTTTCGTGAAGAAAATAGTCCGTATTGCTCTCACATTCCTTCCCCGCAAGACTTGATTCACATATTATGAAAACCCCATCACTTCAATCCGAACATCATCTTCACACGGGATATTCTAGAAGAGTACAAGCCCCTTGCACTCATCCTACGTGAAAATTTTTGGAGCCTTAGGGGAAATCGAGAAATCCTTCCCGATTTTTGTGCTCACATAATGTATTGTTTGCTAACACAACAATCATACAATCTCGCCTACTTCTTTGCAAGGTGAATTGTAAATCTTCAAGGGTCCAAGAACAAACTTATCCCTTATGGAATGTTCTTGACGCGCCTTTATCATAACCTCAAGTATCATCATCCTCAATTTCAAAGTCCGTTGTACGTACTTGTAAACAAGATGATGGAACCTCTAAACCATAGTTGTCAGGATCCCGATCCTGATCTTAGGATCTTACGATTTTACGATACTACAAAGCAAAAACGATCCGGATCCTACATAGGATCTTTGCAAGCTTAAGATCTTATAGGATTCCGATCTTGACCATACGATCTTACGATCTAATCCGATCCGATCATACTTTTCTAGAATTACAAACTAAAAAACTACAAATTTATGGGTTGTTTGTTTGTAGAATTTAAAAAACAATATGTTAATCTTTTTAAGCATTTTATAATTATAATTTAGGATAACATTTATATGAAACATTCATAGTATTTTGTGGTTATAATGTATTAGAATTTGTAGATTTTTATAAATTTACATAAACTATTAAGAAATAACATTAGAGTAGGATCTTAAGATCCCGATCTGATCTTACGATCACGATCTTGCAAAGACGAAAACAATCCTGGGTAGGATCCTGATCTTGACAACCTTGCTCTAAACACATCCCTCATGAAGACGTTCTTCATTCCCGAATCGGAAAACACTCATAAACCATTTGATGATCCTTCAAACGAAAACGCTCAAGGAACTTAGAAGTCTTTCAAATAGGATCAATCCTCTTGTACTCGTGCTTTATCAATGTAATCTTATTTCCTTCATGAAATAAAACATCTTACATTTGATATCTTAGTATTAGAACCCCTTTAAACTAATCTTGGAATATAATGCATTGTCAAGATCATTGCATACCTTTAGTAAAGGTCCTGCTTAGCAGATGGACGGATCCCAAAGTTTGTGCTAGACGGATCCCTACACTCAGGGAACCGTGGGATCCGGAAAACAGAAAATGCAATTGCAAGCATTGTATTTCAAACATATCCTTAGAACACCTCACACTAAGCTAAACATAGTATCTTAAGGCAAATTAAGTCCTTATCAAGTTAAGTAGATCCTTCCTACTCACACATAACTCACCTAGATCATACTCAAAGACGCTTGTAGATCTATCGTTTCATTTTAATCCACTACTCTTCCGCTCTCAAGCTCACACTTCATTCTTCACATGATCCCTCATATCTAAACATTGGAAACCTCTTATAGCAAAATCGATCATAATCATCCTTACGACAAAATTGGTCAAAATTGATCAAATCCTAGTTTTTCCATCTTAAAACCTCTAGGATATTTTCCAAAGGATTAATCTAAGTCACTATCTGATCTCTAGGATCATTTAGCTTCACTTGACACTCTCAAAATCTTTAGTGTCATCCATGTTCATTCATTGGTACTCATGAAAGTTCAAATTCCTTCCATAAAAGGCAATCATTAGCTACATCACTCATTACCTTCAAGTACTTAAGCACCCCTTTATTTAAGACACTTAGGAGGACTGAAACACTCAAGATGATATAGATATTAGACCTTAGAAACATCATTTCTACTCTTTCATAGCTGCTGAGAGCCGAATCCCTAGGATTAGCCTAGACGGATCCCCCTGAGGAGGGAACCGTGGGATCCGGGTGACAGATTATGTCAAACCTTGCTAAAACAATCATTTTAATTCATCTTTCTAACTCAAACACTCCATCTCATCTTAAATGAGTTCCTAGATCAGTACAAACTCTGAAAGTTGACTCTTGTACATGTTAATCATCACATTCCAATGAATCTTAGTGGCTTAAGGCTTAAATGCACTTGCCAAATCTCTTGCTTTATAAATCACATTGTTAGGACTTCTATAGTCATCACCTTCATCCTAACTTTTAGCACTTTAGAAACCCTTACAAACCTCTTGAAATCATCTCATCATGAGGAAAACTCCAAGTAGTAACTAATCCACCGAAGAACCACCCAAGAAAATTGCTCGTGTTGTACATGAAATTTCTTCAACCGAATCATCTCCGATCAAGCCAACAAATGCAAGGATCCCTTCTCAACCAATCAAACCAAATCCTAAAAGGATAGTACCCACAAAACTACCTATGCCAAACACCAGCATACCTCCTAGGCCAAACAATATCATCTCCACTAAACCATCACCATTGGTTCCTAGAGCTATTTCTTTTACATCTCCACTATCATCACCACACCTCTACAATTTAGAGGATTTGCCTCCTAGGCCGTCTCATCCACCTCCACCGACAACATTCTCCTTATTAGGAGGAAAAATGATACAAAATCAAGGTGTTGAGTCAACACTAGCTCCGACTTCCTTTTCGCCGTTTCCATCATATAATCCCATTTGGATTATGAGAAATCATCAAAGTCAACCACCCGACCATATGGAAGTTGACACTTCTCTACCACCACCATCATTCTTGGTCTAGCCATTCTCAAATGCGCCTCCACCAATCCCTCCATTGTTTGAAGCTCCGCAAGCCGCTTCACTTGATCCTTCGCATCAAGCCATTTCATTTCTTCCACCGCCACTACCTAGCCATGACAAAGAATGCTATCATTGTCAACATGTTGAAAGTTTGATACATGAAGTACGAGAAGACCAACGTTTCATGTTCTATCATCTCCTCGAACGTTTCGACAAGATTAAACCTAAACAAAACTTGAGCTAGAAGATTTTAGTGTTGTCCTAGCATCAAGCGATAGTTGGTCTAGAAATTCCTAGTCATGTACTTTTTTTTCTTAGTTTTTAGAGTCATGGATATCATAACTCTAGTTTTATTAAATGAAATTACATGCTACTTGTTATATTTCTGAGTATATGATTAGTTGTATTCATATATCACTTTTGTGATAACATTACTTGTTATATCACCATTGCTGAAATTGATCATCAGCTATACGGATCCCTCAGAATTGCCTAGACGGATCCCTACTAGGAGGGAACCGTGGGATCCGTAAGACAGAAAACTATTTTCTACTAACTTGGACCACATTTGCAGGAAATTGTGAATTATACTTGTTTTCTAACCTTTGTTTTGTAGTTATTCAATTTACACATGAAGACTTTGACATCCTAAAGCTAGGGGAGCTTTATGTCAAAGCAATACATTGCAAATTACTTGCAATATTAGGATTATATTTCTTGACATCCCCTTGCAAAATTGCAATCATCAAGGGGGAGCACATTCGTCACTTAGACGAAATCTTTTGCAAACTTACTTGCAAACAAACTAGATTAGTATTACTTTCTTGACGCCCTTACATAGGGATGGACTTTTCAAGAGGGAGTAAAGACGAGATCTTTTCCCGTTACTTGCTCTCTATTTCATTTTATTTCTTTCACATGTTTTTCCTAAAAACAATGTGTTAGTTTCCTTTCGAAGCTCTTTTTGTTTCGACAAAAAGGGGGATAAGAAAGTAAAAAATACAAATTCAAACTTTTACGAATTTTAGCTTTTCCTTAAAATAATTTTATGTTTTGTCATCAACAAAAAGGGGGATATTGTTAATACAGATAAGCCGTAAAAACGTTTATTTATATTTTTACGATCTTCTAATGTTTTGTCGATAACAAACGTAAAATCATTTTAACGAAACAAATAAAATACGTAAATGGTTTGAACTAATAGTTTCTAACATATTCACATTTTCACATAAAATACTAAAACAAGTATAAGTGATTTTATGATTTAATATTACATATGTACAACAACTAGTGTTTACATATTTGGGTAAAATATACACATAACTAGTATTTAGTATATTGGGTAATATAAATGGGTATAAACTTAAGTATCATAACCCATTGGGCAAATACATTGAATGTAGTTGGGTACAACCCAAAGCCCATGACCCATGGAGCTTGACCCATAACCCATTGCATGACATCATGCTTATATCATACATGGATAATATCCATAACCCATAGATCAACCCATACCCAAGTGACTAAGTGCATTGCACTCAAGAGATACATTGTATCTAGCCAAAGATCCATGGATCAACCCATGACCCATGACCCATAACCAAAATACCCATGGGTAAAGGGGAGCGTCCCACCGATCCCTAACTTTACGCTAGACGGATCCCTTGTGGAAGGGACCCGTGGGATCCGGGGAACAGTAGAATTTTTCCTCTATAAATAGTGAGCCATTTCTTCATTGTTTCTCACCCCTTTCTAACATACTTTCCCATAGAGTTAAAAACTCTCTAACCTCAGATCCAAGAGATCTATGTTTGTAGTTTTGTTTTTGTGTGATCTTCTAGGTTCCTCTTAAAGGCAAGATCACCACCATTGAAGTTGAGCAAGCTCAAGTCCATGAGTTGCCATGCTTCCTCATCATCAAGGCTACTAAAGTCCTCTTGTTGATGATTCCTTTCTTTCTTCTAAGAAGTGTAGTGTTGAAGACATTTGTGAAAGATGTCTCAAGGGTCAAGACGAAGACATTAGTGAAAGGTGTCCATCATCCATATTGTAGGCATTAGTGAAAGGTGCCTAGAAGCCAAGTTACAAGACATTAGTGAAAGGTGTCTTGAAGATCTAGCCACAAGACATTAGTGAAAGGTGTCTTGAAGATCTAGCTAAAGGCATTAGTGAAAGGTGCCTTAGATGTACATTCGATATGGTGTGTTTCGATGTACAAGATAGATTAGTATTAGATCCAAGGATATTGATATCCTTGATGATGTTGTAAAGGAGTAGATCTCCTTTGGGATTAGTCATTGGTGTAGTGTTGGGTAGTAGTTCCTCCATTGCAATGGAACTAGGTGCTTAGCCTAGTACCTAATAAAGGGTAGGCGACGTTGTGTAGGTGTGGTTCACCTTGGTGTGAAAGAACTAGGTACTTAGCCTAGTACCTTATAAAGGGTAGGCGACGTTGTGTAGGTGTGGTTCACCTTGGAGTGAAAGAACCCGGTGGTTAGCCTAGCACCGGAAAAAGGGTAGGCGACGTTGTGAAGGCTTCTCCGCCATAAGGAGATTGGTGTAGTGATTACGAACTCTCGAGTAGGTGACTCGGGGAGTGGAGTAGGGCAAGGAAGGTGTCCTTGTAGCCGAACCACTATAAATACTCGCGTTGTGGTTTTGTGCTTCTTACTCTTATCTTTTCATTACATACCTTTATATGCTTGTTTATCAACATCCAACACACACATCCAAATAGATTGACATAAGTCGATCTAAATAGTTTAAAAGGAAGTTTTAATTAGCAAAACTATTCAAGCCCCCCTTCTAGTTTTCCACAGAAAAGAAGAGGACCAAACCAAATAACTTAACCTTGAATCCTAAGTGTATCGTGCATGTGTGTATTCAAGGGGACAAACCGCCATACTTTAGCCACCCTAACTAATATTTTGTAACATATTGGATTTCACAAACACACTAGATCATAACCACAAGTAGGCGTATACAAGAGGTTTTAGAGAGAGAAAGAGTTAGAGGTTTGGGAACTTAGTGAGAGAAAATGAAGACCCAAGCACATACAATGATTCTAAACACAAAAGTACACCCAAAATTCAAACTTTAACACTAGAAATGAACCAAATGATGCCAAAAACCACTAAACTATTTCAAACTCAAAAACCATCTAAAAACCACTAGAAATCCAAGGATATGTAAGAGATGATCAAACCATGGCTCTTGATACCATTTGTAACATATTGGATTTCACAAACACACTAGATCATACCCACAAGTAGGCGTATACAAGAGGTTTTAGAGAGAGAAAGAGTTAGAGGTTTGGGAACTTAGTGAGAGAAAATGAACATATTATTATGAGCTCCAACTCTCTACCTTGGAAGGAAGAGAGTATTTATAGTCTTTACACAAAACGCCACCTAACGGGCTGTGGATCAGGCATACAGTGGGTAAAGACCCGTCTGTCCTCCACGGTGATACTTAAACTAAATACTACTTAACTTGTACTAATCTAAGACTACAAGCTTTCTAACGATTACATATACTTGAGGTGACCGACTCTTTAATAACTGGATTTACTAAATCCTAACAATCTCCCCCTAAGGGAGGTCACCTCAAACACACATTAAAATTACATTGAATACAAACAGATATTACATTAAAATTGTTCTTGCATTCTTGATGTAGTACTTTTCTCTGAAGCTCGTAGTCATTGATTCTTCACATTGCATGTTTGGTTAATCCAAGAGGAGGTCTTTTACTGATCCACGTGATAATGAGTTTTGAACCAGCTTTGAGATCATCAGCTATAATACATTTCTGACTCTTCCATTGTGGTGTTGGTATTATGTGATGTTGTGACATTTAGACCGACATGCTCACATTCTGGATCATGATATATTCTCATCAGAGTAGCGGAAGCTTTCGTTGATTCATGATATTGGCAGCAGCGTAGCAGAAGCATGGAGTGAAAATATCAGAGTCATTGATGCACTTATCATGATTTCTTTAGAAATGAATGTATTGTGTGAGCATGCGGCTATGGATTGACCGCTTCATTCGATCACCAAACGTCGGGGGTACCTGCATACAACAGTTAGCAATAAAGTGCACGAAAGTGTCTTTGATCACTTTCGTTGAATTGAGGTACACGACCCACGGTTCCCCGTTGATCAGTACAAGTACTACCTGTGATCAAGTATAATTCTGAAGAATTTCCTTGACAGGGTTTCGCAGCTGCTCTAGCTGTTCTCAAACCGGAACGTCTCAAAGAAGACAACACGGAGTGAGTGAACCAGCGAATTGAGATTCACTGATTGATAAAAAGAGATTTGAAAAACAATCGTGTATCGCTCAATAGAAATTGTTTTTGCAATACAACGAAGGTTTTAATGAAAATCAATTATCAATCATGAACACCTTTTATTTTGAAATATTTGTACACAGTCGATGTGCTAAAGAAAAGAGTTTTTAAGCACAACGACCGGTTTTTCAAAGGTATCCGTCAATCCATAACCTGAACCAGGATTGATTCAAAAGATTGAATCGCCCCATTGTTTCTGTTCAGTTGTCACATGGTCGATCTATTGAATAGATCTCACATGCCACCCACCCGGAGCTTGTTTGATGTTGGCTCCAGAAGGCTTTCCATCTTCATTGTGAAATATGATTGCAAATCACTCAGATGTTCTGGCAATACCACAAGGATAATACGTAGGACTCATAAGATATAATCTCTCTTTCCACATTGTGTGAAACAGAGAGTCTTCATTGAAAGTGTCCTAATGAGATTTATTGATGATCTCATGGCTCTAGACTCGATTGTGCATATTTGGATCCTATTTCGGAGACTAGGGAGAGGGTCTCCTTCTTCAATATCAACAACTCTAAGAGAAAGTCGATAGATAATGTCGGTTCCCCGTGAGAATGAAACAAGTCCTTTTAAGAGGAACTTGAGTGGTTTGGGAAGTTGAAGTGCAGTGCGTCACTGGGTCCATGACGTCTTGTCTTCAATACCGATGTTACCTTGGTAACCACCAGTAGCATATGAATTGAACCCGGTATCTGCCCTAAGGTTGAATAATTGGAGGGCTATTTGTTTTCACCCTTTTCTCATTCAATTGTTTTTCATTCATCAACCCCTTCAGTGCTTACCGAGACTTCATAACTAGAACCTTGTTGGGTTTATTTCAGTACTAGATCAGTCTCAGTCCGCACTATTCCCATATCCCACTTTTCTCCTTTTTTCAATATACCTAAGGACTTCTACACTATCTAGTGGATTGTCCCTGGGTAGATCCCTCCGGTTCTGGCGGATCATGGGAACAAATACCTAACCTTATCGTCCTTATATCACCATATATAAAGTAAAGTTGGTCGGTCTATTTGGTATCGTTCATCTGCCATTGGAACCAATTAAAAACCATTTTAAAATCAATCCAGATACTTGTGATATATATATTATCAAAGCATTTTTTTCCTGAATTGTTTTTGATATTTTTAGAACACGCGCTCCCCCTCAACATGTGCACCATGTATTTGAAATCGTTTTGCACACGGAGGCAAGAGGAAGAATTAACTTCTTTGATTACCATTTACTAAAAGATATCATCATCACTTCCCTGATTAAATCAAGTAGATAAAACATATTGGGGAAGGATGAGGTTTTCAAAAATTTGCTGCCCCTCAATATGTGCATAGATATTTGAAATATTTTTGCACATATTAGGAAAAGACTGCACATTGAGATAAATTGATCACATTTCAACTGATAAGATAGATGCTCCCCCTCAACATGTGCATGGAAAATTTGAAATCGTTTGGCACATGTGGGAAGGAGAGCTTGTACATCCTTATAAAACCATTTACCGAATTATCAATTTAAATCCAATTTAAATCACAAATTCTCCCCCGATCACAATTATTAAATCATTTGAGATTTGTGATCTCTGTAGATTTAATTGATTTTGAAAACTTTTAAGGGGAATTGTGACATGATTATGAAAACGTTTTAACTGATAAGGATCAGATTTTGAGACTTTAAACTCCATTGATTAAACATGCATGCATATCTTTTGAAAAACAATTGTATTACAAATAACCTTTTGATTTAATTGAAATCATTCTCTCCCTCAATCAATGACATAAGTTGTTGATTGAGAGATAGATATTTTTGACAAACGTTAAGTCCAGATGATTTTCAAAAATAGAGTCCGAGTTATTTTTCAAAGCAATTAGTTTTCATTAGATAGTAAGTAATTGTTTATAGAATCAGAGCATGAGATTTGAAAAACAAGATAAGGCATGGCTCTGTTCTTTCTTTGAAAAATGGGTTACTGCCTGAAATGACAATAAACCATAGTTTCACTTTCTCTCAAAAATATTTATTTATTTATTTTTTTTTTAAGAAAAATATATGTACATTCGAACAACATCTAAAGACCCGTGTCACTCTTTGACTGACAGCAAAAAGGATCGTAGATATATATCGAATCAAGAAAAATATGACAAAAAGACAAAATTTTTTTGAGATTTTTCGAATTTATCAAATTTTTATGGATTTTTTGAAAGTTTTATATTTTTCTCTTTGCCTTTTGTTGGTTTTATAATTTTGTATTTTGGTTTTTGAATAAATATATACAAGAGATAGATGAAGGATAACCTTTTACTCCTCTTCTTCCTCTTGAAGACGTTTGAGTGTTTCTGGTTGAAGGCTCTTAAGACCAAGTCGTGGAAGGATAAACTCAAAACGTTCTCTAGGAAGAGCTTTGGTGAAGATGTCTGCTAACTGGTATTCAGGCCTCACAAATTATAGTTCCACCACACCATTTTCTACTTGCTCCCTGATGAAATGATGTCGAATGTCGATGTGCTTTGATCTTGAGTGTTGTACGTTGTTGCATGAGAGAGCAATAGCACTTTTATTATCACAATACAGAGGGATTTTGTTGAATTCAAAGCCATAGTCAGATAATTGGGATCTCATCCATAGGATTTGAGCACAACAAGATGACATGGCTATGTATTCATCCTCTGTAGAGGAAATAGAAGTACTCATTTGCTTCTTTGAAGACCAGCTCACAAGCTTATCACCCAAAAACTGAGCACCTCTAGACGTACTTCGACGAGTATCTTGACATCCTGCATGATCAGCATCTGCATAGGCTGTTAGTGACATACCGGTGTCCTTCGGGTACCAAAGTCCCATATTGATGGTTCCTTGGAGATACCGGTTTAACCGCTTCAAGGTGCTTTTTGGTAGGCTTAGCCTGGTATCTAGCACACATGCAAACAGCGAATGAACAAGATGTCTGATCTGCTAGCTGTGAGGTACATCAGGGATCCAATCATACTACGATATTTTGTTTGGTCTACCATGATCCCTGAGTGGTCCTCATCTAGTTTAGTACGTTCTATCATGGGAGTGTCAACAGGGTCACTAGAATCAAATCCAAATTTCTTTAAAATCTCATTTGCATATTTAGATTGATTTATAAAAATGCCTCCGGGACTTTGTGAAATTTGTAATCCCAAGAAAAATGACATTTGTCCCATCATTGACATTTGAAATTTAGAACCCATTTCATTTGAAAAACGGTCACACTCATTGGGGTCAGTCGAGGCAAAGATGATATCATCAACATATATTTGAACGTGAATTAAATGTTTGCCTAACTTCCTGGTGAACAATGTCGGATCAACTGCTCCTTTGCTTTAAACCGTAAAGAGCCTTCTTCAAACAATAAACGTGAGTAGGATGCTCTGGATTCACAAAGCCTTCAGGTTGGCTGACGTAGACGACTTCTTTTAGATCTCCGTTTAGAAACGCCGTCTTTACATTCATCTGATAGACTACCATGTTCTTACTTGCAGCATTAGCCAAGAAGATTCTGATTGCCTTGATACGAGCAACAGGAGCAAATGATTCTTCAAAGTCAATACCCTCCTCTTGACGGTATCCTTTTGCAACCAATCGAGCCTTGTTCTTTAAAACATCACCATGCTCATCAAGTTTTACTTTGAAGATCCATTTTAGAGCAATGATCATAGCACAATCTGGAGTAGGTACTAATTCCTATACATCAAGTCGATCAAACTCATGAATTTCTTCTTGCATGGCATTGAACCAGCTGTCTTCATTCATGGCGGTTTTAACATCTTTTGGTTCGATCTTAGAAAGTAAGGAGTTGAAGAAGCACCATAAGGCATCGGTTTCAAGTTGTTTCCGTGTGGATACTGGACGAGAGGGGTTTCCAATGATGTTGTCCAATGGATGATCACGTGTCCATTTTCTGAGGTGTTCATGTGGCTGTTGTTGGGGAACTGAAGTAGCAGAGTCGATATCTCCTGATGAAGATGGTTCTGCTGATGATTCAGGAGCAAATATGTTTTCGAATGGAGCATCTTCGGGAGTAGCAAAGGGATTAACTTCATCATGGGTGCAAGAAACAATTCCATGATGTACATTCGATGATTGATGATTTGTTGATGAGACAGAGTGATCAGCAGCAGCTGCTTCTTGACTTAATGATATTGAGACTGAAGGGTTGACTTCATTCACAGGGATAGGAGCAGCCTCTGTTGATGGAATTGAGATTTCATCAGCATTCGGTTCATAGTGTTCATCAAACATTGGATCAAACAATTTCTTTAAATCATCTTCTGATGGAGGTACATATGGAGTTGCTGGAGAGGGATTAGAAACAAGAGTAGAAGTGATAGGACTACTTGATAAAGGTTGAGATGTGGGTCCAGAACTAAAATGTCCTGGAGCCATTTGACCGGTCAGCTCATCAAACGAAACATGAATTGTTTCCATGATATTTCGGGTTCTCTTGTTGTATATTCGGTAACCTTTTCTGCTTGGTGCATATCCTACAAATACTCCAATGTCCGCTTTAGCTTTCAGTTTACCTAAATCTTAACCGTCATTAGTTGGATAACATAAAGCTCCAAACACACGAAGGAATGATAGATCAGGTTTTTGATTGTGGACAAGTTCATATGGAGTCTTTCCATGAGATGTGTGAATTAGAGATCGATTTTGAGTGTAACATGCAGTGGCAATAGCTTCAGCCCATAGAAACATTGGAACCTTTGAGTAAATCAGCATTGTTCTTGCGGCTTCTACAAGAGTTCGATTTCGTCTTTCAACCACACCGTTCTGTTGAGGAGTTCGAGGAACACTTCTTTGAGGACTGATTCCAACATTTTCATAAAATTCATTGAGTTCTTTATTAACAAACTCAGTTCCATTGTCGGTTCGGACGATTTGCACCGTTTTGTTGAGTCGGATCTGAAGTTGTTTAATGAGTTTAATGATGACATCCGGAGTTTCATCCTTTGTCCTCAAAAACTTAACCCAAGTGAATCGGGAGTAGTCATCTACCACAACTAACACATATCTCTTCCCATTAATAGTTTTCACTCTCATGGGTCCGCACAAATCCATATGAAGGGTGTGAAGAACTTCCATTACTGAGTTTGTGGGTTTTGGTTTGTGGGCATATTTCGTGCTTTTTCCCAATTGACATGCTGAACAAAGATGATCCTTTTCATACTTAAGTCTAGGTAATCCTCTTACTAAGTCTTTTCTGGAAAGATTGTTTATGGTACCAAAGTTCAAGTGATTGAGACGACGGTGCCATAGCCATGACTTAGCTTTGGAAGCTTTTGACAGCAGGTAGATGGGAAAAGATTTCATCATGTCTTCGATAGATATGGTGTAGTTTGAACCACGAGTTCCTCTGAGAAGTTCATTACCATCAAGTTCTCTAACGAAACAAGTATGTTTTCTGAAGGCTACTTCTAGATCAGAATCACAGAATTGACCGACATAGAATAAGTTATGACCATGACCTTCTACGTAATATACCCTGGAGATAACACTATCACCGACAACATAATCTCCATAACCCATAATTGCACCGAAATGATCGTTCCCGAATCTAACTGTCCCGATGAATTTGCTCACGAAGTTCATGAGCCGTGACCGGTCTCCAGTCATATGCTTGGAACACCGAGTCCGGTACCACGAACGATTTGAACGATATACAGTTGAACACAGACAAGAATGGATAACTGGATAATTGGGATCCCCATGCAAGAATGGGTTCCATTTGGTTAGTAACAGTGATTGGAACACCCACATCAGAAATAGAAACAATGGAATCATTAGGAATAGATGCAGTCTTTGGTGTCCGTATTTGACCAATTCAAAGTATGTTCACTTCTTAAAGGAATAGTTCTACCAGTAGGCATCCATTTTCTAGTGGGCATTGTCTTAGCAGATTGAGGGCGAAGCTGATTATCCTTATGGCAAAAAGGTATCCATTGATAACCTATCTTACTAAATGTTCTTCCTGTGGGTTTCCACTGTTTTCTAACTTTCTTTCGTCTTTACCTTTTAGCCTTCTTAGCATGATTTTTAGCATTAACAATTTTAACTGGGCATTTGACAAAGATTAGACAAAACATTCACATCACATTCATGATTAGCAACAAAATTCAAGCAGACATCATTACATGGTTTGCAGATAGTATCGAATTGAATTAATTACAGATGCGCCTATGGCTAATAATAGAATCAACACGATTCGTTTTATTCAACTCAAACTTAAAGTTCCTAGGTTGGTCTTCTACTCTCTTCCAATGCACATACTTAGCTTGCGAGGTCCTATCTTGCTTGGTATTGCCTGGAGGCTTTGACCCGCTTGCTTTAATGTCACTGATTACTCCTGTAGAGGGAATTATGGGAACATTAGTTGGTTGATCTACTTTTTGCATTCCTGAACTAGATGTGCAAGGATCTGAACTACTAGAAGGCACATTAGTGTTCACTTTCTTAAAGCTGGGCATGGAATGGTTTGTATGCTTGGCACTAGTCATAGAACAAGGCATCACAGCTTTACCTTTCGCACCTAAGGATTTAGGACATGTTGCAATTAGACATTCTAGCAGCTCCTGAGATCGTTTGGCCTGAATGCAAGCAAACCTAATTTCTCTATCAAGAGGCTTATTTATGAAATCCTCTTCCACAATCTCACGGAGACATTCTAGACTATCCTTAAGGTGAGCACAATAGTTATGAAACACAAGTTCATTATTCCTAAGATGAGGAGGAATGTATTTAATAGTCACAGTATATTTGCAGTCAGAGGATGACTTTGAAGCAACATTCTCATTAAAAACAAGTGGCAGTTTCCCTTTTTCCTAACTCCTCAGATTCTCAATTTCTTTTTGTAAAGAGGTTACTTTTTCGTTGTTTTTGTCACGAGTGACTTTCATTGAATCATATAACTCTTTAAAGTGACATTTAACCTTTTCATTTTCTTCTAGAAAGCTCTCGTTTTCCTTTTGTAAAACATTAACCAAGTTTTGAAGATGAAAAGTCTGAGAACTCTGAGAATCTAAAGGAGGAGGCATTTGGGAGCCTGTCACATTGTTCTTTTCACCCTTTAATTGTGAAATTTGGGTTCTCAATTTTCTGATCGTGTTACAATGAGCTTGAATCTGTTCATCACGTTTGCTAATTTCAAAAACTGCATCAAATTCAGGAGCATCCAAGGATGTCTTAATATTTGAGGTTTTAACATTTTCTTTTAGATGTTGATATTTTAATTGCAAAGCAAGATGCTCAACTTCAAATTTAGAAAACTGTTTCACCAAGTTATCATGATCATCCTGTTCAACTTTATCATGCAGTTTAGAGTTAGTTTTTCAAGCTCAATGACACGATCATGGGAGACTTTCAGAGCAACAGATAATTCATGAAATTGAGAAGCATTAATGGAACAATTAGTAGCGATGTAAAACACATCTTGACTAATACATTCAGAAATAAGATTCTCATTCAATGTATGCAAGTTCTTCCTCTCAATCTCATTATATTTTAATTCTCGCTCATAGTTACTAACCTCAACTATCATTGCATCAAATTCCTTTTCCATTTCTTTAATATCTGAATTCATCCCCTTTTTAAGACTCTCAAATTGATCTTTTAGTTGTTTAAATAAAGGCATGACCTCAATTAAATAGCATTCTTTAGTTTGCTCAAAACCCCTTTCCCCTTCAGTTATACCAGTGGGTGTGATCCTTTTCTTACAAGTTTTCTCAAAATCAACAAATAATTGAAAGATAACATATTAACTGATTAAGGTCTTGCTTTTAGTGGCAATAGTTCTAGGGACTAGATGCATTGGTGTATTAGGAGGATACACAGTTCTTTGAAGGCATTTTCCTAAGGGGGGGGGGGGTTGTTACAACCAGATTCTCTGCCTTTTGCTTATCTAAATCCTTTTTCTAGAACACTTGTTCGGGTGTTAACAACGTTTGAGGCTTAAACATGTTTAAGGAAATCCAATTTTCCTTTTTGTAGTCATGAGGTCTGATAATTATGTTTTTCTCTTTACATGTAGGATTGTTGAGTTTCTTATCCATTTTCTCCCTAGTGACCTCATCTGATTTCTTATCTTCCTCAGTGCACTCAGCGCAACTAGGTTTCTGCCTAGGTTTAAGGATTTCATTGCCATTATAAATTACCTTATGAGCAGTTCTAACCTTTTTAATGACCTCTGGATTTGGTTCCTCAACAAGGGGAATGCTATGCTTATTGCTTAAGACTCTATGCTTAGTGATCAAATGAGCAGTCTTAATGGTGTTCCCTTGTACGTATAACTTATTTTCAAGTTTGTTTTTCAAAGTTTTTAGATTGGAAAAATCATTCAAAAGTTTTGATTCCTTAGCATTGAATTCTTGCTTAAGCATTTTCACATTTTCTTGAAGTTCTTGTTTTTGCTTAGCAGTTTTAGAAAGCTTTTCTTGTAAGGAGATTAACTCTTGTTTTAATACTTCTTCTCTAAAATTACTTTTTCTAATAATTGTACGCATTTGGTCATCCATTTCCTGCTCACGGGTGGTCAACTCAAATTTAGCACGTTGTTCATAAATAGCAACTTGTTCTTTATAGGCATTCAGTTCAGAGACAATAGAATCATCAGGGGTACATGCAGTGTATTCATAAAAAACATAGTCATCATTGACCGTGGAAGATGCATTACTTGGTATAACCTCACTTTCACTTTGCTTCACATATTGATCATATGGGACAATATTGCTATTACCCTTATCATCAATATCTTATTCATAAGTCTCAAGAGATTGTACTTCATTATGCATCTTTCGCTCATCAACATCATCATATAGTTTTAATACCTCTGAAATGATTTTGTCTTTGGATGGACCAGCTTGTTGTGGTGGAGAGACCTTTGGAGAAACCATAGGTGAGATGCTAGCCATGAAGATTGTTTGAGCAGTAGGTTCATCATCGACATCAGAGTCAAATGCATCACAATCAGCTACTTGAAAGGCATTCTGATGATTGTGACCTATTTCTTGAATTGGTTGCTCATCCACATCTGCATCATATGTCTTGGCATTCCCTTCAGAAGAAACAATAACTCCTCTTCATCCAAAGCTGCTCCATTATCCTGAGCTTGCACAAGCAACATCTTATCCCTGAAGTACTCAGCATTCTGAGGGCGTTTTGGCGATGTGCAGTTCCTTGCAATATGTCCCTCACCACCACGGTTGTAGCATTTGATTGGCTTTGCTTGTCCTTGATTTCCAATCCTTCCCGATTCGATTTCCCACATATCCTCTACCAACTCCACCTCTTCCTTGTTCGTCGCCTTTCTTGAACTGGCCGCACGTCGCACCATAACCTTCTCATCTCGGCGGTGGCTTGATTGTGTGGATTGGATCTTTGTTCGAGGTTGTTGTTGGTTTATGGGAGAGAGTTCATGTTTTGACTAATCATGAGAGCCAGTTGATTAATGAAGTGTCCCACGCCTGCATCAGCATCAGCTTGTTTGAACATTGGATCGGGAATGAGTTTGTGATTACCATTACCCATGGGTATAACTTGAGAAGCTTTGGTTGTAATTCCAACATTTGTGTAAAAGGCAGTTGAATCATTTGATGAGCTTGTCTCTCCCGGGTTGGTTTTGAACTGATCAAGAATTATTTTTTCAAACATGCCATGTCTCTCATTCTGAAGAAGGAAGGCATAGAGTTGCTCATAGTTTGTATTCTTCAATCCTTTGGTTAGCTTCACAGAGGTGACAAACTTGTGCCATTCGGGATTCATGTTGTTCACAAATTTTGAGTTCAGCTGAATGTTTGGCATGGTCATTTTGATGTTCCTCATGTCATTCACAAGCTTATGGAATCTCACGTAGTACTCATAGACACTCTCATCTGGTTTCATCTTGAAGTGTTCAAATTCATCATACAGTTGTGATTCTCTGTCTTCAATAGTTAACTCAGAACCTGAGAGAAGCATATTGACATTATCCCACACTGCCTTGGCTTCGGTGTTGTGATTGATAAGCTTGTAGATATCTTTTGGAAGACCTTGAAGTATAATGTTGGAAGCCCTGATATCAGCATCGAATCTCTTTTTCTCCTTATCATTGAGCTCATCATACGTCTTTGGTTTGTCTATTCCATAGATCATCGTTCCATCTGCAGCTGTATCAATTAAGTCTCTTGTAGTCTCAATCTGATAAGGTCCTTCATCAATGGATTTGAGAATGTTGACCCCATTTTCCTTTCCAAGACAGTACAATCTGATTCGTTGAGCCCAAGAGTCGTAGTCAGTTCTGTCAAGCATGGGTGGACGGGTATCTGAACCAGCTGCTTGAACATCCTCGGCAACAGTGGAGATGATTGTAGGTACGTTGGTAGACATGTTAACAGATTACACGGGATTTTATAACTCTATGATTAAACCGGGAAATAGATTCTTTCACGGGATTTTACTAAATCAAGAGAAAACCGTATTACAAACAAAAATCAACCAAGTCGCTAAGAAACCTTGAACCAAGTCGCTAAGCACCAAGTTGCTAAATATCAAGTCGCTATAATGCCAAGTCGCTAAGACACAGTCAAGTTGCTAAAGAACAACTCGCTAAGATCCAAGTCGCTACCACCAAGTCGCTGAGAATTATGACAACAAGTCGCTAAGCACCAAGTCGCTAAGTCGTCAAGTCGCTAAATAGCAACTCGCTAAGAAACTTAAGTACAAGTCGCTAACAAAATTGAAAGCAAGTCGCTACCTTCACCAAGTCACTACCCGTAGTGGAGAATCCACTAAGTGTACTGTTTGTCGGCTTGTCTCAAAAGTCAAGTCGCTAGGACCAAGTCGCTAACTAAACACACTACAACTCGCTACCTTTTACTGAAGCAAGTCGCTAAGATGAAATTCACTACGAGAACCAAGTCGCTACCAAGAAACACTTCAAAAACACACTTTTCAATCCAAAACAAGCTCAACCACAGTGATTCAAGCTTACCAAATCAAGACCCAAGCACATACAATGATTCTAAACACAAAAGTACACCCAAAATTCAAACTTTAACACTAGAAATGAACCAAATGATGCCAAAAACCACTAAACTATTTCAAACTCAAAAACCATCTAAAAACCACTAGAAATCCAAGGATATGTAAGAGATGATCAAACCATGGCTCTCTGATACCATTTGTAACATATTGGATTTCACAAACACACTAGATCATACCCACAAGCAGGCGTATACAAGAGGTTTTAGAGAGAGAAAGAGTTAGAGGTTTGGGAACTTAGTGAGAGAAAATGAACATATTATTATGAGCTCCAACTCTCTACCTTGGAAGGTAGAGAGTATTTATAGTCTTTACACAAAACGCCACCTAACGGGCTGTGGATCAGGCATACAGTGGGTAAAGACCCGTCCGTCCTCCACGGTGATACTTAAACTAAATACTACTTAACTTATAATAATCTACGACTACGAGCTTTCTAACGATTACATATACTTGAGGTGACCGACTCTTTAATAACTGGATTTACTAAATCCTAACATATTTAATCACCCTAAACCCACCAAGACCCCTTGACCACCATTTGACCTTATGATCCATCGTGTAATATGTCCCTTATGCTAACAATTGATGGGACTAAGCCTTTGGCATGCCACCAAACCGGCTACCATCCTCCCATGCCTCAAACCAAATTAAGACCAAATTCAAAGGGTCACATGTCTAATGTTGCTAAGAATAGGTAATCTAGGATTAAAATATAAGAAGATCCATACTTGTCTTTCTCTTATAAACACACGACACACTCACTATACCCATACTACTCACACAACACCAACACAAAGCAAACTCACACTCATCACACACCAAAGTCTTCCACCGTGAGCATCTAGGAGGATCAAGGGGTTTAACGCTAAGAAACTTGGGTGAAATAATAATTTGGAAATCGTTATAAGGAGAACACGGGGTTAGAGCTCGAATCACCACCACATTGTTCATCTCCACTCGTAACGAGTGTTGTAAGTAACTCTATACTCTTTTCATTTTCAACTCGTCTAATTACACGCATACACTTGATTTTTCATACGATATAAATATTACTTGCACACCTATCACAATAGATTATATCATGCACTTGTTATAGACAAACACAACTCAAAAATTTACAAGCTAAAACTAGTCTAGCACATTGTAAACACATCAAAACTCAATAAACAACCCTCGTACACCTTAAAACTCATACGCGAAACCAAACGGGCCTGAAGCCCAAACAGAAGCCCAATAAGCCCAATAAAGTCCAATTAAGGTTTAGTCCGGCCCAATGAGTTAAAAATAAGTCAATTAGCACTAGAAATAAGTTAGAGATGAACTTATAAATGTTTTGTAAAGTTTTCGTTTTCTAAGAATGCATTTTGGACCTAAAATGCAACACTTGTTATCCTTGGGTTAAAATTTAAACATTTTATAAAGATAAAGGGGTAGTTTGTACGTGGATAAGCTTGCATGAGAAGTCTAAGGACTAAACGTGTTCATATGCGAAAGTTAAAGGTGTGTTATACGTGTGCATGTGCGCATGGAAACCACAAGGGTCGAACATGTAATTTACTCAAACTTGTAGTAATAAACTTTTGGGTTAAAAGTGTCAAGTTTGGGAAACATGGGTTTAAAGCGTATAAAATGAACTTAGAGGGCTGTTTTTATAAATTTAGTTTTACCAAAGGATTGAAAATGTCATTTCTGAAAGTTTTGATATAAAATGTATTTCGGGTGAAAAGTGTAAACTTCTCAGACTAGAGGGACTAAACTCATACTTTTCGTAACTTGAAGGTAAAAAGTGTAAATTTAGGAAAAGTTTAGAAAAACTTATAAACCCATCATAACTTCGTAAACACAAGTATTTTGATCATATGAGTATTTTATTTTCGGATAACGTTAAATGTATTACGTATATATATATATATATATATATATATATATATATATATATATATATATATATATATATATATATATATATATATATATAAGATTATAATTATATATATAAATCCGATAAAACACACGGGGAATCTAAACACGTTAAAATACTCAACAAATCTATTAAGATCACAACGGGGGAAAACATTTCACTTATGCGTAAGTGAGGATCATTAATTAAGGCAATGTAGCACGTAAAAATTAACTTAAAACGTTAAGCACGCACGCACACTATTGGATTGGACAATCCAATGATCTATTGAATAAGAATATTCAATGCTCTATTATTTTGGTCGCGAATCAAAATGTTCATTTATTGAGACTCGCCATCTCATCATTTTTAGGTTTTGGTTTGGAACCTCCGCTACATTGTGCTTGATCTATTTGTGCGTGTTCATTATCATCAAGGTGAGTTCATAGCCTCGCTTTTACTTTATTTTTATAAACCCCGCGTGGGAGATACATGCTCTAGACTAGAACACAAGGGTTTTTCATAAATGCTCTATCTTCTTGATTATTGGTACTGCCTAAGTATTTAGCCACAAGTCCCCTGATCATGAACCATTAATCACCGCGAGTGAACGTAGAAATCGTGAATACTACTATGGGGATTTACGACCCCGCTTAGGTTATAGAGAAATAACCGGGCGCAACATATTGAATTTCTTTAGGTAATTGGCTATTACCTCCTTTGGGGCATACTTACGTACATTGGTAATTCGGTGTATGGAGTTGAGTTTTGGTTTCATGAGCTTAGCGCATAATAATTTGTGATTTTTCTTATGATATTTTTAGTTTACAATGATCATGATCTTATGCTTGTGTTCAACTTATTTTAAACCTATGGATTTCACTCAACATTTTTGTTGACCTTTTTAGCATGTTATCTCAGGTAATCAGTGAAGATTACGACCAAGGCGCAGAATGGGGCATGGCAAGGCTTATCTGGTGGTGTAAGACATAAAATTTGTCATTTCTTTCAAACTCATTATCTTTCTTTTGGGAAAAACACTTGATCTATTTACAACGTTTTGTAACAAACTATGAGTTTTCGATGAATGATAACTATTTTAATAAAACATCTCTCTCGAGTCGTTTTCTATAATTTTTTCCTGTGATCTCCATTCAAGTAAAACCCGAATTAGTCTTCCGCTGTCATTAAGATTTTCGGGGGTGTTACAGATTGGCATCAGAGCCAAGGTTATAGAGAACCAAAGAGTTTTTCAAAAACATTTTAGACTATAACCGCACTTTTAAAATGGGACTATTTTACACCACTGCCTTACGCCCTTCCGTGACCGCTCTATGTATTGGGATTGACGCATCAGTAGATCATAAGTAAATTGTATTTATTTTAGTTAGGCATGGAGTTTTGCTTGGCAAATATGCGTAGCTAACTAAAATCTTGTTAAACATATTATTTTGCATTTTACTTACATTAATTTATGGGTTGTTACAGTACCATGTCTGCATCCCACCCGGTTGTTCTGTCCTCAGACACTGAGATGGAAGACACTATGTCCTCTACGACTGTCATTATGCCAGCTCATCCCAGTCCAGTCATACTAGCTACTGTTTCGGACAAGACTGAACCTTTTGAGGAAGGTGAAGTTGCCCGAACTCCTACTGCTCCAGCTATGATTGCTCGCTCTCAAGAGCACAATGCTTTTGCTTCTATGACCCTTGATCAGTACTATGAATCGCAGCAATGGTTACCTGCTTAAGATGTCGCTGTGGATGATGGATCATCCAAGTTATCCGAGAGCACCGACTATGCTTCATCAGACTCTTCTGGATCATCTTCCCTACCGATCCGTCGTCGCCGGTGTAGGATCCGTGTTCTTAAGCCTTATGAGCCTGAGCTGTTTGGAGTACCTTATAGACTGCATCCTAAAGGTAAGACCTTCAAATACACCGCTAGGAAGCGTGTGCGATCCATCACTATGACTCGTGTGATACCATCAGCTCAGTCACCATCAGCTCTGTCACCACCTACTCAGTCATCACCAGTTTCACCTATTGCTTCACCTACTGCTACTTCACCACCACTGCCACCTACTGTGTTCTACCATCAGACCACTACTGTTCCTGTTTCATCACCGCTTACAGCATCTCCTCCGTTGGAAACTTTTAGTAATCCAGTTTTACCACTTTGCATCAAGTGTTATCCACCATCACTATATGATCCTGACATGCCTACTCAAGTGGACGTTGAGACCGGACCAAGGAAGAAGGCCGGTGCTAGGCGATGGTCATTCTTGATACTGCTACTTCGACGTTGGAGAGAAGAGGAGGGAGCACCTAGTTCATTCGAGCTTGGAGAGAGCTCAACCACTGTACCAGCTCCAGTTCTGCCTGTTACCGGTGAGCCTATACACCACACCATTCCTTTGTTGGCTACGAGACTCGTCAGGCACGAAGACCATTTGAGTGAGCTCCTGGCGCATTATGATGAGATTCCACTAGTTAGGATAGAGAGCTTGGAGGACGAGGTCCAAAACCTCATGATAGGTCGCTACTCTATTGAGATTGTGTTCGATATGATGAGTACTCAGAACGTGGCAGCAAGAGAGGCCATGAATCGATTGACACAGAGGTTGGAGACTACAGTTCGAGATGCTAGTACGTTGAGAGAGAGTCTTGCATCACGAGCTTGCATCCGCTCATGCTCACACTGCTATCCTAGAGGAGAGAATTGATGACCTCGAGGCGAGAGAGAGATTTGACAGCCATGGTTGAGGAAATTCGTTGTCGTCATGATGACGCATCGGGAGATGCGTAGATTCTAGTCATCTTTATCTTAGTATGTATCATAAAGCCGCCATATGAGGCACTAAAACTTGTATCCTTTTGGTTTGTAACTTTGGAACAAGAATTATGATGATGTAACCTATGGTTGTGAACAATACTATGTAATGATGTATTCTATGTATCCTATGGTTGCATTTCTTATATTCTTGTGTTGTGATATTATTCATCGATAATGTATGCCGAACCGATCCTTATGTCCTTATATATATTATGGTTTGTTGAGAAAAATCATGATTTACTTGTTGTTATTCATAACGATATCATATCATTGATTTAAAGTAATGATCTTGACTATTATGATATTTATAATGTGTAATCACTTTTATTATCGATCGATGATTTCTTAATCTTGGTGTTTATTTCTTGGAAATTTTAGAAAAATGGTGAAGAAGAAAGCTACCTCATCCACCATCACCCCCGCAGCTATTCGAAAAATGTTCGCTGAAAGCGTTAGCGCTGCTATAGCACAGCATGCCGGTGACACTGCAAGAGCCGAAGCTGAACGCATTGCCAAAGCTGAACGAATTGCCCAAGAGGCACGTGAAGCCGAAGCTACTGCAAGAGAAGCTGAGATTGCAAGAGAAGCTGAGATTGCCCGAGAAGCGGAAATCGCTCGAGAGGCTGAAGCTGAGCGTGTTGCCCAAGCAGCACATGAGGCTGAAGCTGCTCGTCTTGCTGAAGAGAATCGTGCCACAGAAGCTGCACGTCTTGTTGAAATGGCAAACTCAAATGCAACTAACACTCCGACAAATCAAAGTGAGTCCACTGTAAATCGTAGTGTAGTTACAAAGAGTTCATGAACTGCAAGCCGACATTCTTTAAGGGTACTGAAGGTGCTATTGGTTTACTTCATTGGTTTGAGAGAACCGAGACTGTATTTTTGCTAAGTGACTGCACAGATGATTGCAAAGTCAAGTTCGAGACTTGATCTTTGTTAGAAGATGCGTTATCTTGGTGGAAAGGCCATGCTCAACCAATTGGAGTGGAAGAAGCTTGTAAGATTTCATGGTCAGATCTGAAACAACTGTTGATGAAACAGTACTGCCCGAGAACTGAGATCAAGAAACTCGAAGATGAGTATTACCACCTGGCTGCTAAAGGTAATGATCTCAAGACATACTTCAAGAGATTCCATGAGCTGAGAGCTCCGTGTCCTCATCTGTTTCCCACAAATGAAAAGCTTTTGGAAGCTTTGATCGGAGGTTTACCACAGAGCATCGAAGGAGATGTCATCGCTTCAAATCCAAAGACTGTTGAAGAAGTTTTCATTGTATCCCACCGCCTTATGGAACCGATATTGAAGCTTGCAAATGCCCAAGGCTCAAGTGACAACAAAAGAAAGCTTGATGATCGGAAAAGCTCAGATTCCAACCACCATCAATCCAACAACAACAATCGAAACAACAACCAGTATCACAGCAACAGAAACCATCATCACAATCGGCAAAACCAAAGGCAAGAAGCCGCAAGGGCTTATGCTGCACCCACTGCTGGAAAAGGGTATGTAGGAACACATCCCCAGTGTAACAGATGTTTGATGCACCATTCTGGACCTTGTACTGTGAAGTGTGACAAGTGCAACAAGGTAGGTCATCAAGGAAAGCATTGCCGAAACCCTGGATGGGGAAACACTATGGCAAACATGAATTGTTATGGATGCGGAGAAAAAGGTCATTTCAAGAGCCAATGCCCAAAGTGAATGCCGCTCAAACCAACAATGCGCATGCAAGAGTGTACGTGCTAGGAGATGGAGATGCGCCGTTGAACCCTGACATTGTGACGGGTACGTATTCTCTTAATGATCATTCTGCAAAAATCTTGTTTGACTCTGGAGCCGATAAGAGTTTTGTATCTACTACTTTTGCACCATTACTTGAAATATCCCCAATCGCCTTAGATACAACTTATGAGATAGAGCTTGCCGATGGAAAGAAAATAGGAACCGACACCGTAATCCGTAATTGCTCTATTTTGTTACAAGACCACTTATTCCTCATAGATCTTTTGCCAATCAAACTTGGAAGTTTCGATGTCGTAATTGGCATGGATTGGTTGTCCAAACACCGTGCTAGGATTGTTTGCGACGAGAAAACCGTTCATATCCCGATCAACGGTGAAACCTTAGTCATACAAGGAGATCAAAGTAGAAAGTACTTAAGTATCATATCCTGTGCGAAATCAATAAAGTACATCGAAAAAGGATGTTATGCCTTCTTAGCTCAAGTAACGGAAAAGAAACGACTAGAGGATGTACCTGTAGTCAAAGAATTTCCTGAGGTATTTCCAAAAGATTTTCCTGGACTTCCACCTGCTCGACAAGTCGAATTTCAAATCGATCTTATTCCTGGAGCTACTCCTGTAGCGCGAGCACCGTACCGTTTAGCACCCTCGGAAATACAAGAATTGTGTTTGATCTATTTGTGCGTGTTCATTATCATCAAGGTGAGTTCATAGCCTCGCTTTTACTTTATTTTTATAAACCCCGCGAGGGAGATACATGCTCTAAACTAGAACACAAGGGTTTTTCATAAATGCTCTATCTTCTTGATTATTGGTACTGCCTAAGTATTTAGCCACAAGTCCCCTGATCATGAACCATTAATCACCGCGAGTGAAAGTAGATATCGTGTGAAGCTCCCGGAAAATTTCAATGTACTTAAAGCTTTAATAAGAAATTAAGCACGATCTATTTCATCATGAAATTTTCTAAACGTCACATTTGCATATCATTTGGCATATGCATGATCAACGCAACTTGAGCGTTCATAAACATACCGTTGTGATCAGAATAAAATTCCCCACGATCCTGATAATCTTAAAATACGTAACGAATACATAAAAATACGAATCTAATTATAACAGAAATATATTAAAATTTGTATTGGGCCTCGGAATTCATTGGAATTTTTACCACTTCACCACTCAACCCGACACATAAATGGGCCTCACACCAAACCAAGCCCACCCACAATAGCCATGAACCTTGGGCCTTGTGTTCAATTCAAGCCCAACTCACCAACCATTTGTAACCAAGCCCAAGACCCTTTAAGATTTTCATGGGCGTCACCATTTTACCGAGCCCAACATACAAAAATTCAAGCTACACACTTGAGTTGTTTGTGTGACTCGTCGACCAAAACAAAAAGGAAAAAGAAGGAAAAACTAACACAAGTAAAGTGTCCACATGATATGTAGCCAAGTTATGATATTTCCCATGTCTTCGACTAGACGTACAACAAGAAACCAAAAGGAACAAGATCAAAACCATACCAAACTACAAAGTCCAAAACAAGATTTCATACAAAGGTGTCATGCATATATGTGTGTTAAAAGAGAGACACAACTAAGCCTAGCCATTCCCTAAACTAATATAAAAATGTCCTAATTCACCTTGACTCACTTTTGACTTCATTAACCTTTGGATCAAGTGTTCCCCATGACCAATATATGATTTCTACAAGGCAAGGAATGCCTCCTTTTCAGCTGAACTCCACACTAGTTAGACCAAGTTCAATGGACACATGTCTATTGTTGCTTAAGACCAAGTAACCTATGATTAAAGAAATAGTAAAAGTCATGCTTGTTTTCCTTTTAAAAACACACGACAAACATATACAGCATTCACCTTATCACAAACAACTTCACTCAAACCTACACACATTGTAAGTAACTCGTCCACTGTGATAACACGTAAGACGGAAAACGTCGCGTTGCAAGGAAACTAGGAAGAAAACAAGGGTTAAAGCTAGGAAGAATTGGGTAAAATAAGGATACGGGTAATATTATAAGGAGAACACGGGGTTCTCAAGTTCAAATCACTCGCTCATTCGTCATCACCACTCCTAGAGAGTGTTGTAAGTTTTCTTCTAAACCCTCGTCCATTTCTTTCATTTATGTCGAATATCACACGTATCACATGTTGTACACACTATTTTGTAAACCAACTCATATGATTATGCATGTTATAGCTCACCAAGACACCTAAACACAAGAACACACTAGCCTAAAATACTTAAGGACACGAATCAAACACTCGTACCCCTTGTTAAACAAACGTAAACACTAATGGGCCTGAAGCCCAAACTGTAAGCCCAATAAGCCCAAATAAAGTCCAATTAAGGTTTAGTCCGGCCCAATGAGTTAGTAATAAGGCAATAAGCACTAAGTATAAGCTAAAAATAAGTTGAAAACATTTTTGCAAAGTTTCGTTTTATAAAAATGTTTTTCGGATGTGTTTTGCAAATACGTGAGACCAAGGGTTAAAATGGAAATCTTCTCAAATGTTAAAGGAAATAATATATATAAGAAAACTATTTTGTGAAAAGTCTAGGGACTAGAAATGTCAATTCCGAAAGTTAAAGGTGTAGTTGTACGTGTGCATGTGCACGTGAAAAACCACAAGGACCGATCATGTAATTAACTAAAACTAGTATAATATAAGTTTAGGGCTAAAAATGTTAAGTTTGAAAAATAAAGGTTTTAAGGTATATAAAGCTAACTAAAGGGACTGTTTTTATAAATTCAGTTTTACCAAAGGGTTGAAAGTGTCAATTCTGAAAGTTTTGATACAAAATGTGTTTCGGGAAGAAAATGTAGATTTCTCAAACTAGAGGGGCTAAACTCGTACTTTTCGTAACTTGAGGGTAAAAAGTGTAAATTCAGGAAAAGTTTAGAAAAACTTATAAACCCATCATAACTTCGTAAAAATGAGTATTTTGATCATATGATTATTTTATTTTCGGATAACGTTAAATATATATATATATATATAAGATTATAATTATATATATATAAATCCGATAAAACACACGGGGAATCTAAACACGTTAAAATACTCAACAAATCTATTAAGATCACAACGGGGGAAAACATTTCACTTATGCGTAAGTGAGGATCATTAATTAAGGCAATGTAGCACGCAAATTCACCTAAAACGTTAATCACGCACGCACACTATTGGATTGGACAATTCAATGATCAATTGAATAAGAATATTCAATGCTCTATTATTTTGGTCGCGAACCAAAATGTTCATTTACTGAGACTCGCCATCTCATCATTTTTAGGTTTCGGTTTGGAACCTCCGCTACATTGTGCTTGATCAATTTGTGCGTATTCATTGTCATCAAGGTGAGTTCATAGCCTCGCTTTTACTTTATTTTGCAAACCCCGCGAGGGAGATACATGCTCTAAACTAGAACACAAGGGTTTTTCATAAATGCTCTATCTTCTTGATTATTGGTACTGCCTAAGTGTTTAGCCACAAGTCCCCTGATCATGAACCATTAATCACCGCGAGTGAACGTAGATATCGTGAATAGTACTATGGGGATTAACAACCCCGTTTCGTTTATAGAGAAATAACTGGGGCGCACCATATTGAATTTCTTTAGGTAATTGGCTATTACCTCCTTTGAGGCATACTTACGTACACTGGTAATTCGATGTATGCAGTTGAGTTTTGGTTTCATGAGCTTAGCGCATAATAATCTGTGATTTTTCTTATGATATTGTTAGTTTACAATGATCATGCTCATATACTTGTGTTCAACTATTTTAAACCTATGGATTTCACTCAACAATTTTTGTTTACCTTTTTAAGCATGTTATCTCAGGTAATCAGTGAATATTATGACCAAGGCGCGGAACGGGGCATGGCAAGGCTTATCTGGTGGTGTAAAACATAAAAGTTGTCATTTATTTCAAACTCATGATCTTTCTTTTGGGAAAAACACTTGATCTATTTACAACGTTTTGTAACCAACTATGAGTTTTCGAAGAATGATAACTATTTTAATAAAACGTCTCTTTGGAGTCGTTTTCAATAATTATTGACTATGATCTCCATTCAAGTAACACCCGAATTAGTCTTCCGGTGTCATTAAGATTTTCGGGGGTGTTACATCGTGAATAGTACTATAGGGATTTACGAGCCCCAGTTATAGAGAAATAATCGGGGCGCACCATATTGAATTTCTTTAGGTAATTGGCTATTATCTCCTTTGGGGCATACTTACATACACTGGTAATTCGGTGTATGCAGTTGAGTTTTGGTTTCATGAGCTTAGCGCATAATAATCTATGATTTTTCTTATGATATTGTTAGTTTACAATGATCATGATCTTATACTTGTGTTCAACTTATTTTAAACCTATGGATTTCACTCAATATTTTTGTTGACCTTTTTAAGCATGTTATCTCAGGTAATCAGTGAAGATTACGACCAAGGCGCGGAATGGGGCATGGCAAGGCTTATCTGGTGGTGTAAGACATAAAAGTTGTCATTTCTTTCAAACTCATGATCTTTCTTTTGGGAAAAACACTTGATCTATTTACAACGTTTTGTAACAAACTATGAGTTTTCGATGAATGATAACTATTTTAATAAAACGTCTCTTTCGAGTCGTTTTCTATAATTATTGACTATGATCTCCATTCAAGTAACACATGAATTAGTCTTCCGCTATCATTAAGATTTTCGGGGGTGTTACATGTTCACCCTGTGCAACCGACGAACTAAACATAGAAACAAGCTGTTGTAACTGTCCATTGTCTGCATTTACTTTTTGGCTTGATGAATTCCCAACTACGTTGCCCTTGGAGTCCTTATTCAGATTAGGTGTTGCTTTAGCACGCTTTCCGGGTACACCATCATCTTTATTTAAATCACTAACATCCTGCACTTGAGACCTTTTCCTAATACCAGGAGAATTACTCGCTTATATTGAGGTTTCACATCCTGTATGTAAGAGGACTGACCACTTTTCACTATTCCACATAAATACTTTTGACTGTACACAAGAAAATTTGGTAACTCAAAACAAGCAAATTACTTGTGCAATTGACGAAGTACCCCGAGAAACTTCACGAAGGGCTTCTTCAGCCAACCCACCAGCTTTCATATCTCTAAGTGATCCAACTAGACGATCACACCACTATTAAGAGAATATAACATAGTTTAAGGGGATTATAAAAGCCAAAAACAATCCAAATTATAAACAAAGTATTTTCTTGTTGATTTATAATGTCTTTGAATTAAGTTCTTATGCCAAAGAACAACAAACAAGGATAAACATATATGGGTAGAAACTTGATCTAAGTCCAGTTTTGTAATAAAGGAAATAGTTACCTGAATAACACCTGGGTGTGTGAATCTCAAGTAGGAAAGGAAAGCATTCTTTAAATTATAATGCACTCCAGAAACATGGCCCGATTTAACAACAAAACTTGATGAATCCAAACCAAGTAAAACTAGAAGTATGCGCCCATAAAATGCAAGCCTTTTCTTTGCAATTCTTTGAAACACTGTAAACCACTATTAAGGAATTGTGATTTACACAAAATCACTTGTGATTTACGCAAAATCACTTGTGATTTACGCAAAATCACTTGTGATTTACGCAAAATCACTTTTGATTTACGCAAAATCACTTGTGATTCTTAATACTTATTGTTTCAATAACATGTGATTTATGATACTTGCATAATCAGTATAAACTTTAAGCCTGTGTGAAACAAAAATGGTTTACTCATCTTTAAATATAAACAATATCACATGTGATTTCACTATATAATTAATAATGACACATTCATAACCATAAATAAACAAATTTAAGCTAATCAGAGGTGATTTACATTTAATTGGGATCTAAATCTTCATTGTATAAAATATTCAACAGGGATCTACATAAGCTAATCAGAGGTGATTTACATTTAACAGGGATCTATGTTTGTTTCTTCAAAAGTATAAAATATTCATACCCTCAAGACCTTCTTTGAAAAAATCTGAACTCGTTCAACTTCTTGAAAATTCGTACCTTCTAGACCTTTTCCAACACTCCAAACTCGTTCCAAATCATCATTGTTCATAGTTTTAGTAATTTTGATGAATTTCGAACTGTAATTTTTCATAATTTTTGTCCGATTACAAATATTATGTGATGAATTTGAGTGAAATTAAATAATTATCGAACGAATTTGATGATAAATGTGGATTTGATTAATGATTGTGTGGTATGTTCGTGTGTTGTGTGCGTGGAGAGGGAGAATTATTTTTGCCTTAATTTTAGATCGACATTTGTTGAAGAAAGTGTGGAAAAGAGGGAAAGAATGAATTTTGTATTTGATGAAAATGGCCCTCCTGTGTAAATTTTAGATCTAATTAGAGTCATTGGATTAAAGTGAAATGGATGGTGATAAGGATTTAAAACATACATTTTTAAGGGGTCATTTTAGCCAGCACAGTCGTAGCAAGGCCTAGAACACATGCTACCCTGGTCTAGGTCGGATACATATGTCTATTCTTTGCTAGGCATCACGTTATAGCATAGGAATGCTATCCTAGTCTAAGTCAACAACTGTCGCATGTCTAACCTTTCCTAGTCATCACATTAGCAATTCAAAAGAGTAGTGACAGGTCCAAGAAATAGTTTTCACTCACATAAACACATAAGGCATTCAATCATCAATTCAAACACTCCAATCAACAGTCATTCACAATTAACGTTCACACATCCAATTATGTATAGTTAGAAGCAGCATGTATTCTCCCCCAAAATAGTTATGAAAACCTTTGAAAATAGGGGCTATGAAACTCACCTTAGCCACAATAATGCACTATTCACAATTAACACGACTGGCATCTAAAGCTAATCTCCACGACATACAGAAGAAGGTACGACGAGTACGATAGAATAGAAATGACGCAACCTAATGCGTATACGATTATCTTAAAATACGGCTCATACGATAAAGAAGTCGATAGAAAGTAATGTGTCATAGTTTTCATGGATTATTCGTATCTTTACTTTCAAAAGCCCATTATCAATATCTCAAAAGGTTTAGCTTTAACGTTTCGGTGGTAGCAAGAAATATAGACGCGGCGTACAACTCACGTGAAAGAGGAGGAGACGTCGACATAGTCGAAACATACTAATTAGAATGCACGCCAAAAAGAAAAGACATCGACAAAGTCAAGAAATACTGACAATACTCAAGTTAGTCAAAGAAGACTAGGAAATGACGACAACTATTTATGTAATAGGTTAACTAGTTTCCCCATAATCCCAAACGTACATGTTTATAACAAAAGATAAGTTTCCATTATCGCTTGATTAATAAAGATTTCACATTCGTACTCGTAATTATACAAGTTTATAATAAAGTACATCATATAAGGTACACTATGTAGTATTTTATAACGGCGCGTTCGTTTATTCAACGTTCCCAAACCATTACGACTTTAATAAGTTGTCTTATCAAAATAACCGTTCTCCACAAGTTTATAGAAGCTAACATGTATTTATAAAACACGAGTTACTATCGTAGTTAGTAAGGGTTTAAAATTGAATAAAACCGTATATGTTGACTATATATAGATAAATATCTCGTTATTAGTTAATAGGTGACAATTTAATAACTAAACTCGTCGCGAATCAAATGTATTAAACTCACGTCGAGTCCAATGTATTGTACTCGGTTATTCCAAAACGTTTAATATAGTTAAACTTACAACCAATATCACTCGTGTATTAAATGTTACTCCAAATTTATAATTCTTATTGAACCTTATAACGTATACGTAACATCCGACATCGATTATTAATCACGTATTAGTTCTTAATGTTTATTACACCACTTCATACGTAACTTGTTTATTATTCGTTCGAGTCAAATATCGTTTACCCCGATAGATTTATTCCGGTATCGTCACATATAATTAGCTCGTTACATATTTCCAATTAGCCCATAGACTTATTAAAAGTTAACCAAATAGTATCACGTTAATCCTTTAACCGATAAGTAATATTAGTGCAAGTTATCTCGTTTTAACTTACCAAATTTAATATATGCTTTTCTAACACCGTATCGATAACAAATTACCAATTAAGAGACTCAAATGAAATATAATTAGTAACGCTAAAATTCATTAGTCCGATTAGCCAATTCATATTAACCAAACCTCATACTGTTTCGATACGACTCACACGGCTTAAGCGGATCCAACAACATAAGTCACACGACACCCTTCTTTACAGTTTAATGTCTATACTTAGACAAAACCAAATTTGACTCGTGACCAACCAAAAGTTAAATATGCCAAAACAAATCAAAGTTAAGCGGAAGTAGAACAGTTGGTCATTACCAAAACACCAATCGACCCTAACCTAGTCTAGTTTAACTTCGACCCGAGAGTGACTCGGTTTCCCAGCTAAACTATCACCGAGAGCACGGCAGTAACCAAACAACCATGACCATGGGTCATCAGACCCGACCCTTAACTGACCCGAGTCAAACTTGACTCGGCTGAGTCGAGTCAACTCGAGAACCAAAACAACAATATCAACCCGACTCAGATTGCAAGAACACCACAACGCATGAACATTTTACCTCCGTTTCTTACCACACAAATTCATTCGAACTGTTTGAATCACTATTTTAATTTTATAAACTTAACAACTCGTTTTTACCACTTTTGATTTCACGAAACTACAACCCTAATATTTTTATATAATCGGTAAAAATAGAAAAAACAACAATAATATGAAACGGTGATGTTTTTACCAAGAGAAAGAGAGGAACGAGGGTTGTGGAGGGCTTGTTGTTGGTGTCTCGTACGAGTACAACTCGTTACCAACTAAGCTTGAACCCTTGCACACGTTTACTTCTAAAAACCCAAATATCTGAAACTTAGAATCTAGATCTAGAACGCGTGTTTGAGTTTTATAGCACGTGAGTTACAGAAACATAACCACAAGGGCCCGATCTATCATTTGATATGGGCGGTGTAAGTGGTGGAGGTGGCCGGAATGTTGGCCGGAATATTTGGCGGCGCCGGAACCCTAATTGGGTTGGCCGGATTTTTAGTGAGAGGTAGGAGAAGGTGAGTTGTGTGTGTTTTAAGAGAGAGAAAGTGGAAGGGTGAAATGAGAGAGTGGGAACTATCACAAGGACCAAACATGTATAATTGAAACCACAAGGGGCGACGGTGTAAACTATCACAAGGACCAAACTTGTAATTTTTGTTATCTTTCCCGAAATGAGGCTCGGGGCTCATTTGGACTAGCAAACGATTGATTCGTGACCCGGGAATTACGCCAACGTTCTCAGAATAATATTTCCAATAAAAATGATTACAAAACTACTTGTATCTCAAATTAGAGGGAAAGATCACTCTAATTGTCGTTTTACGACGCATCGAGGAAATTACGGGTTGTCACATCGCGTTTTTGTTCAGTGTTTGTGCATTTTATTTTGAATCAAAGTTATTAAGTTTAGTTTTCTTAATTTTGCATTTAAGTAAGAAATTCTTTTAAGAGCTTGGTTGGGGTAATGAGTAAAATACTTGGTTATGCTTGTTGTTTAAAATTTGATTTGCATGTTGTGATTTTGCAGAAATTATGGTTGATATGGGTAGTACTTGCTTAGCTATGATTATTGAGCCACCCAGTAAGTCATAATTTTAGTCTTGCAAAAATCAGACGGCATAAAATGCAATTATGCTTCGCAGTCGACCTTAGTTTTGACGTGGCAAAAACCGTATGACATAAAATGCAACCGTATTTTACAACCAATTTGATATTGGAGCCAAGGTGCTATATTTGGGATTTTATTGTTAAACCTGCACACACACACACACACACACACACACACAAAAAAAATCAAACACGTTATTTACCTCCCACAAACACTCGAATCTCACTTTTGCAAGGTAAACTAATTAAGCTTTCGATACATGTACCAGTTGTTGTGCTGATGTTGTTGATGACTCGACCGCTTACTCCGGTGTTCAAGATTTGGGTCACCGGTTGATTGTGAGTATTACACCAACAAATGTGTAATAAATAAACCAGCCACTTAAAATTGGTCTTTTATCCATTGTGTATGATATGGGTTAACGGATTACAGGAAGGGGGCAAATCGAGCCGTGTTTGTGTTAATTTATTCGGGTTAGCGGGTTGGTGGGTTATTATAACTTCTAACCAAACATGACTCATTAATTAATTGTGTCATGAATCTCAACGCTAACCCACACTTGCATAACATGTGTAACCCGTTTGTGACCCATTTAACATGTTTAAGCAAATAGGTCAAGCTGCGAATAAGATAGGTGGTTTGTCGATTTAACTAGTTTAAATGCAAAAATAATTTAAGGATAAAAAATTGATAAAAATAACATAAATAACTATATGACTATTTCAATGATATATGAGTTATAATCGTAATTCACTCATATTAACTACATATCAAAATACATTTAATCCAAATCTGACATAAAATCCAAGTTATATATTTTACTTTTAGAGGCTTATATACTTAAACGGGTTCACGGGTTGACGTGTTTAATACTTACTTAACCCAAACATGACCCGTTTATCAAACGGGTTAGACGGGTTGACCTGTTTTTACCCAAACCTGTTTATCCTCAACCCAAACCTGGTTAACTTCGTGTCAAGTTCGTGTTGTTTATCGTGTCATATCGAGTATTGCCACCCTAATTACAGGTATCTTCCATGCGATTAAGCAAGAATTTGAGTGGAGTTTTGGTGGCTCACTTTTGGGTTAAACACGTACCCCTTATGCACGGCACCCATCCTGCTCCCTGCAGTTGACCTCTTACCCGGCGGCTTCGCAACAGTGCCTACTTTTACAAAAATACTAGAATAAAACTAACTTGTTTGATAATTGATATAGAATGGGATAATTTAACATATCAAAAAATCTGTATAACTCATTTTCATTTGGTTAGAGACAACAAACAATTCTTTTACCAGACAACCTTCACTTCTTTTACCATACAAGAATCGAACATACAAGGTTCATGTCATAATATTAAGGGCAATACAAAACTAATCTCTATACATCTTCTGAGATTCTTGATCAAAAAATTTACTCTGGGAAAACGCGAAACAAATCTTTACAATTATCATAAAACTGTCAATGAAACAGCAGCTGAACGAAGCTTTACACCATCATCTACCCATTTTGATTCGGGCGCAATCACTCCAGCAATTATTGTCTGCAATTTACAATTTTAATGCACACAAATTACTGTTAGGATCATTTTTGTTAAATATTTCACACTTAATATATAAAATAGGGTTTAAAGGTGTGGAGAAAAACTGTCCCAGTGCCCCTAACTTGATCCACACTAGAAAAACGGTTTTTACTTGTTAGCTAACCCTCTCATTTTGCCATTTCTGCTAAATACCATGGACCATGGTATAAAAAGTGCACACTTGTATTTTTCTATTGAGGTATGGCCGCAATAATTGAAAACTTGGCAGACAAATTATAGCAAATTTTGGTAGAAATTCAAACCATGATATCTCACAAACAAACATCCTTGTGAAATTCTAGAAAAAGAGAAGCTATATTTAGTAAAAATGAATAATTTGAACAAAAATACCAAGTAACTATGTCTTTTGTATTTCCATTAACAAAAGTTCCCTAAATCATATTTCTATTCTTTGCTGTGAAATCAGGTTCATCTCATCCTATTTGTTTGTCCTGTCTGACCTCAACGAGCCTGTTTTAATGGGGTTTTATTTGCATTTGCACCAGATCAGTGGTCAGTTTGCAATGATGATTGAAGCTCTACTGTTCAAAAGTCAATCACCTAGTTGCAAACTATCAGCAGTCCACTACACGATACCTTAAGAGATGCTACCCTATAATATGGACTTTAAACATGTGTTGTATAAATTTATGCATTGACTGATTTATATTTACATTATGTTTAAAGACTCCTCATAGTAAGTAAACATACTTTTCCTCTATTGACTGCTGCTACTACTGCAGCATGCTGATCATCATTCCCGAATTCATAGAAATAATATGTCCTGAAGAAAGTCATAATCAAGAAAAAGTACAAGTGAGAATTTTTGTAACATAACTAGAGCCTGAAAAGCTTTCTTCTGTTTGTCAATGCTAACAACTCTCATGTGTCGTTCAGGTTTCTTATAAATTTAGCTTATTTCCTAAAACAACATCAATATTGTGACTTAACTAAGGAAATGGATCAAGTTTTTGCCTCCTTTTTATATCTAAACTTTTTTTGATCTTTCTTACCCTATGTACGGCATGGAGTACAATACAACATGAAAGATTACCTGTAACCTTCATCTTCCTTAATTTTTATTGCACGTGCAGAGTATAAATTTGTGCCGCCTATGACAAACGAACAAAGAACTGTAAATAGGTAACTCACAGATGTAAAGGCTATATTAAAATGTAAATATTTGTAAATGAATAAATTACAGGTCATAGGAGCCAATGGCACGCAGTATGGTATAACATGCCAAGTAGTTAAAATTCATAGTGAGGGTCAAAAAGACTCGACAACAAAAGTAATTTTTAACTTTAATGGGTTTATAAAATGGGAATTTAGAATTTTCTATAGACAATGTTTACTTGGAGGCCTTTACTTCATATATGTCAAATAAAGGGAACTCATATTAAGGGTAATATTAACCCAAAAAGGGAATTAGCATACAAGGGTAACCCCGTCATGGCAAACTACCCTTTTAGAAACAATTTAAAAGGTTTATTACCCTTTTCAAGTTATTTGGGAAGTTAGTTACTATGCACGAGGCAAAAGTTAAGTACCTGCCCGCAAATAGACATGGGCATATCACTTAGTTATGCAAATGGGGGAGGTTATTCATACTCCCCAAACGTGATTTTAATACCCCGTAACCTTCTTCTTCTTCTTTTTTTTTTTTTTTTTTTTTTTTTTTTTTTTTATAATTTTGTTTTTATCATAAAACTGTGGAAGAGAAAGTACGGAACATAAAATATATAAATTTTGACAAGTCAAAAGTATTAAAAGATAAAAAATACGGAACAGAATAAAAAAACTTGTGCTGTTAATAAAGTGGGGTATGAGGGGTATAAGGGGGCAGCAATAACAACACCCTATGCAAATTTGCCTTTCATAAATAATCAATACGTTAGATAAGACCACATACAAATCAGCCTATTTTTACATAGAATGGGTTGAAATTGACCCCTTTCGTATATCCTTGGGTTAAAGTTTACCTGGAACAAAAATCTTTCTTGCTTCCTTCAATGTACCGAAATCAGAAACATCTTTAGCCTACAACGATTACAGTGGAAACTAACATTCAGATACCATTTTATGCACATACGCAATTGCAAATGATATGTTTAGAAAGAGTTTTCAATATAGAATTCACATGCAGCTGTACATAGTAACAAGATTCACTCAGCATTGCAGGTTATCAGGTTTAACAACTTATTCATGTTTCTCAATTTCAGCTTGTCGTTAAGGAAGAGTATTTAGACATTCAATCAAGGTGTTGGAAATTTAGTTCAATTGAGGGTTTCAGGTAATGGGTTTGGAGGTAAGGAGTCAGGTTACTAACCACCCTAACTCTGATAGTGGTAAAATGGGAATTCATGTAACTGATGATGTCGAGTGTGGGTAATTCTTCAGTGAGTAACACTCTAAACGGTATCTATCAGGCTGATGAGTTCAACTTCATACTCTTCACTGAGTAGACGCTGAAGGATCTCATCACAGAGTAGTTTAGGAACATCTCTTCAATGGGTGAACTCCTCGGAAGCTAGTCCGTCAGGGAGTAAACATGCTGGAATGAATTCAAACTAACTTGTAACGGCTTTGACCCATTCAAGGGCGGTTATAACTGCAACTTAATGACCACGTTTAGTTGGTCGTGTAACCACTAATCCCTATAATGGAGAATATTAGGATGTGTTTAATGGGCCGATTAATAATCATAATTCCATTGGGCTTTGAGTTTTCCTAAAAATAGGAACACACGTCTGCATGGAAAAGACACAGAATAACCTAAACAGTTAGAAGCAAAAAGGGTTCTTAGATTTGTGCCTAAATCAAGAACAAACACTTGGTCTTATCCCAAATAGAATATTTGTGATACCCACGTACTAGGGTCGAATAATTTCTTTTGGAAAGTGATTACACAATTCTAAGTGATATCTGGCTACATTGATTATCTTAACCCTATTGGGTAAGCTGATCCAAACACATAAAATCCACCAACACAAGCATACAATGAACTACATTTATAGTACAGTGCGTTACTCTAAAAGCTTCTATATTGTTCGATAATGTAGCTAGACATTAATTGCTATAAGTTACTAGCTAAAAATTATGTTAGTTCCCCAAATTAGCACAAAGAGGATACACGTTATATAACAAACAGTTGATTAACATGTCCTCTTAACTCAATATTGACTTTTAGTCTCGGACGGATCAAACAAAAAACTGGAAATCAACAGTCAAAGATCGATTTTAAGCATATTTAAACTAGTAATAAGCAATCCAAACTTTAATATGAATAAGTAATTGAACAAAAATGCACCAAAATATGAACTTTTGTCCCGTAAGAAATGCTTAGTGTCATGTGACACATTCTAAAAACAAGAACAGTTTGATTATGTATCAAATATGTTAACGATAATTTAAAGTACATTAGAAGGACTCATGTGCACCCTAATTGCTACAAACAACTCATGTGTAAGTATGATAATGGGCACAAAAGTCATTTTGACTTATCAGAGAGCAAGAAAATATTCCAATTTACATAGGGCATCCCAGCAAGGAAATTGTAGTAATTGTATTTGAGTCTCAAATTGACACATTGTTAGTTTGTAACCAAGGACAGAATAAGAGGATGTTAGCAATATTGCATCTCTGTAATATTCAACTTAGATTGAATACTGAAATTTTGAAGTCTCACAAACCTCTAAAAAAGTGATCTTGAGTTGATTAGTTGGGCGGAGGACAACGCTTACGACTTCAGATCTGTATTTATTGTTAACCAGGTGAGACTCCATAATCATATAATAACATTAACATTTAGAAGGTGAAGAAAGGTACATCATTTTTTACAACTTCCACTAGCATATAGAGCTACAATTGTTTTCCATAAAAAAGAAGACTACATTATGCAAGAATCGCAATTTTGAATTACGTGTAAATAATGTAAGTTATCCATAATCGCAGACATGTACAAAGTGTTTGCTTGTTCTGCATATTACCAAGATACTTAATCAGTCTTATCACTTAAGAGAAAAGAACTTCTATGAGAAAGTAAAGGTTAGGTATCAAATTCTCAGCGGTTTTACAAATACTCTTACAATAATGCATAAAAGCGGATGCTTAAAGCATTGGGGTGGATGTATAATAGGTCAAATGGTGTACCAATTAAAACATGTAGTTTCTTAATTCAAGTCGCACTGGATTGACCTGCCAACGCATGCTGTCCTCTTTTTGCTTTAAAATAGATAATACATTAAATACTATAACAAAGACTACTTTTTAAATAATAATCGAATTTTTTATAAGGTAACTAAACTAGCATTCAAGTTGCGCGACTATCAACCTGTTTCACCTATTTACTCATTTGACCGACCGGAGATTAAAAAGCCAAAAGCGGGTCAAAACTGACAGCCCTGAGATAAATAAGTAGCCTAATAAGTTTTACCCATCAGGTGTAGCAAAACGTGCAGCGAATGTCTTTGGTTTAGCTTTATCTCCATAAAGTGACAAACCAGCATTATAGTCCTGTAAAAAGAAAAACAGCAATAAGGTACCATTAGTGTTGTATATGAGCAGATAAAAAACTTGGCTAGTTGGCTAGAATTTGAATAACTGAAGATAATGAAACTCTTTAAGAGAAAACATCCAAGATAGTAGTGCTCTTATAGTACCAAACACTTAAAGCATACTAACAATTCTATGGTTTACAATTACCTCAAACAATATTTTATGTCTACCAACAACCACACCCACACAGACTCAAACCGAGTAAAGCCCTCGGTTGGCATGGCCATGAGAATTTATAAATAAACAAAATTTTGAATCTTATTGAATATATATATGGTTAAGAAGAAAGAGTAATTGAGAAATGTGAGCGACCTCAGGCTCCATAATATCCTCAAAGTCAGGAGGAACCCTGATAGCAAAACCATCACCATAGAATCTGAACCATGATTTAGTACTTGTAAGCCCTGAAAGAATTGTCTTATTATTATTATTATTACTAGTAGCAGATTGAGCAATGAGTTTTGAAGGTTGAAAAATAACAAGTGGGATTAGAGAAACAAATGATCTTCTAGTTATTATTAAAGGATCATTATTGTAAGGGTTTAAGGTGGAGGGTTTTGGTGGGTGTGCTTGTGAGGTTATTGACACAATTTTGGCCATTGTGTTTTCAAAGTGTTGAAGGATTAGGATTTATTCATTTATTGTTGGAGGTGACAAAAAGGATAAGAAAAACACCAACCTTTAGCTCCATCAACTAAATTTTAAACTTCATTTTTCTTTTTCTTTTTTCTTTCTGTATAAAAAGATGGATCATTTTTTTTTTTTTCCCCTTACCAGATAAGTATCCGTACATAGCAACAAAATTTTATATTGACTAAGATTTATAGTTGCGATGTTGGGTTAAAATACGGATGAGAATTTGTAAAATTCGGAAAAAGAAAAACGAATGTAGATGATTAAACGAAAAACACAATAAATAGAAAAATGAATGTAGATGATTAAACGAAAAACACAATAAATAAAATATCACAATTATACTAACTTCATTTTGACTCGAAAGTTGTTCAATAAAAACATCAACATTCTTTTAACCATTCATTTTCATTAACTATGACCTAATACAATAATACATTGTTTAATATAATGTCTTATATGATATAGTTTGTGGATGAATCTTTTAAAATTATTAGTGTTGGAAATACGTTAGAAAAGTTTGTCAAAAATTGCATGCATATTTTGAAAATTTTGTTAGGAACATTGTTAGGACAATTATTTTATTTAGGCAATAATATTTAAATTTTTTATGTGATAAAGTAAAGAAAAGATTGAAATTTAGTTTAAAGAATGATTTTAATTTAGTGACATTTTCGAAGATGGATACAGCCGAGCAGGGGGTACGGTGAGCTGTTGGCTCGTGCCAAACCCTTTGGCGCGACGCCAAGCTTGGCGCACCGTTACCCCTGTCGCGCCAAACTCCCTCGCGCCAAACTTAACAGCCAGACTTTTTTTTTTTTTTTTTTTTTTTTTTTTTTTTTTGAAAAAGTAGCCGTTGGTGGTGGCAAATATAGCCGTTTTTTTTGAATTTGTACCCAAATTTTTTTATAAAAACCTCCTTATTCTTCCATATTTTCACACACTCTTCAAACCTAATTCACACCTCAAAAAACACTCATTTTTCTTTCATTATGGATCCAAACCATCCCCTCAGCGGAAGCACTTTAGACAATTATGAAGATTTTTTTAAAGACGACCGAGAGAGATATATTCGTTCGTATCAAGAGTATGAACAATATATGAACTTGTGTAATCAAGAAGCCGGTGGATCAAGATCGAGGAGGGCATATATACCACGTCAACGAGAAACGGCGGCGGAACGTCTAATCGACGACTATTTCGGCGACGCAGAGATTGGTCCTAAATATCCAGAAGAGAATTTTCGACGAAGGTATCGTATGAGCTCTACACTTTTTAAAAAAATAGTTAATGCTATTCTAAGTTATGATGCCCAGCCCCTTCCCAAATACTTTCAATTTTTTAGAGATGGTTATGATGCTACCGGTCGTAAAAGTATTGATCCTATTTTGAAGATCACATCTGCTATACGGCAATTAGCGTACGGCACTGCGCCTGATGCGTTTGATGAGTACTTGCAAATTGCCGAACGAACTCAACGACAATGTTTAATCGACTTTACAAAATGCATACATGTTTTATACGTTGAGAAGTATTTAAGGAAGCCCACTTTAGCTGATATTGAAATGTTATATGAATTGCATAAACAAAAACATGGACTCCCGGGAATGCTCGGGAGTATTGATTGTATGCATTGGGATTGGAAAAATTGCCCAAAAGCCTTAGCCCCTCAATTCAAAAGGCGTGGCCATAAATACCCAACTATTATGTTAGAAGCGGTTGCGGATCAACGGTTATGGATATGGCATGCTTATTTTGGGGTTCCTGGTGCAAATAATGATCTAAATGTTTTATATGGTTCTCCGTTATTTGATGATGAACTTGCCGGTACAGCTCCGGAATGCCCGTTTGAAGTAAATGGGCATGTGTACAACAAAGGTTACTATCTAGCCGATGGCATTTATCCAACATGGTCCGTGTTTGTGAAAACGTTTTCTGTTGCAAGGTCTGAAAAAACGTTGAGGTTTAAAATAATTCAGGAAAGTTCTAGAAAGGATATCGAAAGAGCTTTCGGAGTCCTACAAGGTCGTTGGGGAATTATACGACAACCCGCACGTGCTTTCGAAATCAACGCTTTGACAAGGATCATGAATTGCTGTGTAATGTTGCATAACATGATATTGGAAGACGAAAATTACGTAGTGAATTTAAGAGATGTGTTCGTTGATCCAACGCCAGACATTGCACGGGAATGGACCGAAAGATGTGATTTACATGTTCGAAAACACAAAGAACTCAGAGATAGCAAAATACACAACGATCTTCGAGATGACCTTGTGGAACATGTTTGGAGAAATTATAACTAGTTTGTAATTTTTATCTTTTTAAGTTTTATGTTTTTTTATTGTAATGTTTTTTTAATGAATAAAGTAATTTTAGAATATATTCTTTTTACATTTTATAAAAAAAAAAAAAGAGTTTGGCACCAGAAATTCTGGTGCCAACGGATACCCCAGAAATGTGGTGCCAAACATTTTCTGGTGCCAAACTCAAAAACTGCTGACGTGGCAGTTTGGCACGAGAACGGCACGAGAGTTTGGCACCACTGTACCCAGTGCTCTAAGAATTTGAATACACAATAAACATTTGATGTTGATTGGTTAAATTGATTTCTAACATTGGTTTGTACTAAAAATCATACTTTTAAATATAGCCTTTAGGTGTGTCATTAGCAAAACTTATAATTTAATATCATATAGCGTTGTCTGAAAAGGGGGTTTGGGACCGTCTTCAAACTTTTTTATTTTATTTTTTTTACTATTTAATAACTTTTCTTTTAATATAAATTGCTATTGATATCTTGTTTATTTTGTAGTAAAAAAAAGCAGTTTCGTAAAAGCACTATCTCTTCTCAATGTAGTAATAGTTATTTGTATAACAGCGAATGTAATCTAAAATTTTTAATTCTTTACTTTCGTCAACTTCTCTTACATATCAACTTTTTTACATCTCGATTAATTTTACGTATTGATCATTTCTTGCATAGCAACAGGATTTTCTAGCGGCAAACAATTATAGTTGTGATATTGTGACTAATTGTTTCATATGATGTTATAAAATATTTAAGCATTGTATCTAATAGTCGAGTACTCACATAACGTTGGCGATTATAGTTTTCGATAAAATTGTTTGTCAATTTTTTTATATTTTTTTAATGTGTATCTATAGTAACTCTTAGTGTCCCTTAACTATTATGTGTATCTAAAAACTCTTTGGTCTATATATTTAATAGTCTATAAAAAACTTTTAATATGTTATGGTTGTTGTATACTCGGATATTCATTGTTTTATACTTAAATATCAATTAGTTCAAGACTTCAAAGTCCGTACTTACCATACACCAGATTCAAGATTGTAAATTTCTCACGCGCCAAATGTGGTTGTCCACTTTCTCTTAAAGTTTTTTGTATATCTCATGATAATATTTTGTAACACCTCCCAAAATATCGCAGCGAAGACAACGTCACTAGAGTGCTACTTCATAGTATAAAGTTCAAGTTATAAAAAACGACCTCTAAATGAGACGTTTTAAAAAGTTATCATTCGATAAATAAAATCAGAGTTACAATGAAAGGTCCTAAGGTGTTAAGTTACATAAACATTTTTAAGACATTTTCGAATTGTAATATAGTAATTTAAATGCCATGCGACTCAAATGCTCCAAATGAAAGCTATCGCTTTACGAACCTGAGAAAATACATGCTAAAGCGTCAACATAAAGTTGGTGAGTTCATAGATTTTTGTAAATAATAACTTTTAGTAAAAGTATTGTGAAATCAAAGAGTGTTTTGTGACCATTGTGTCACTCATAATGTCATAAAAAATAGTTTTAGAGACCATTGTATTGGTCACAAGGTCTTGAAAGTAATGAGACCATTGTGTCACTTACAATGTCTAGTAAGTAATCATTTGACATTAAATAAATTAGTAATTGTGGACCACAAGATTTCAATTTATGACCATTATAACAAATACAATGTCATAAAAATGTAATATTATTGCCTTAAGCTCATGACCCCGAAGCCTTAACATAATTAGTATGCAAAATTTGCACAAGTAAACAAATAAATACCCTAGGTAAGTATCTAGCCAAACACTTAGAATGCCCTCAAATGATATGCGTCCATTTAACCGGTACCTCTGGTCAAGTTGGTGCTACCAATCCAGAAGGGGGTGTCAACCCAATATGTCTATTCACAACATTCGCGTCTACAAGTAACTAACGGTCCATGATATGTGGGGGGAACTTAATGACTAATGTGGTAACTTAGGAAATAAGTAATGTTTAAGTACTTGTGTCCATGAGAAAGTAACTGAATATGAAATGAGTAAACAAGTAATATGTTCAAGTGATCGAACAAGTATTTTTGTAAAGCAAGTAAGGTGATTGAATAAATAATCATGCACTTCAATAAAATGAATAAAGTAATTGAGTAAACGAATATGTGCTTCAGTAAAAGGAATAAAGTATTTGAGTAAATGAGTATGTACTTTGGTAAAATGAATAAAGTATTTCAGTAAACGAGCATGTATTCTTACTCCAAAAGTTGTTCAAATCGAGTAGTAAAACAAGTAAAAGTGGGGCTATGAAACTCATCTTAAGTGAATGAAATACTACTATAACTGATCACGAAACATTGAGATAAAATTAGGTTATAGGACTCATTTCAGACGCTACCATGCCGTTTTCAAGACGATGTTGGAACCAAGTGGGCAAAGAAGCAACTTCAAGCCAACCTGCATTAGAAATTCATAACATGAGTATTAAATCATCCCCATTTTAGTATCATTGGTGTTTTTTTCATTAATCTCCAAGAATTAAGAAATTCCATTTCTATAACTCCTTAGATACCTTCTCATTTTAAGAGGCTTCTCATTGTATCCTAGCATGGTTGTGACAACTGGCAATTAGGGAGCCCATTTTAGGTAACCGCATTACGCTAAGTTAAACCGAGTAGTTGCCTTTAGAACTATTCCGGTTAACCATGACTTGTTTTGATATCGTTTATTGGCTTTTATGATTTATTTTATTATCGTATGAGTCGTCGTATGAGTTTTAGCCTTTTACGTTAAGTACTATGTGATTCGGCACAATAAAATCCTATAACGAGAGATAACGTAACTTTTAAACTGTAACACGAAACTTGACACATAAATAATCAAAACTTGTGGAAAAACGTAAATAAAAGCGATAGAAAGTCGAACGAAAGTCGTGGGACACTCGTAGGACAAAATATGAGCTCGGGAAAGGGTAAACGGGTTAGTTTTACAAGAATTACGGATTTGGCCCCCCATTTATCCCATGCCCCCCCCCCTCCCCCACCTTTTATTTATTTTGAGGTCCCTAGCTCTAAATATAAATACCCACTCCCACCTCATTCATCTCTTTACTTTCTCTCACTAAAAAACACACAAACACTCCACTTTCTCTCTCTACTCTTTCTCTCCACCATCAAAACCCTAACCCTAGCCACCATTTAAACGATCGCCGCCACCTCCGGCCACTTTCCGGCCAAATTCCGGCGAGTGTGTTCTCACCTACACCACCATTAGATAGATCTCTCATTCCTCTCTCCATCCATATATCACACGCGCCTAGAAGCCTTCGTTAACACCCTCAAATCCCTAAAAAACCATTCGAAAATTTAGGGTTTCTTGGTACTTTTGTAGATCGAGTTCGGAAAAGGTAAATGGAGCCTTGTTGTGACTCGTTTGAGTCTTGGGAAGCCTCGTACGAGACCTTTATGGCTCGTACATGGGGCGACATCTATTGGGTTTGATGAACACGGGTCTAAAACGAGTTTATAACTAATTAAAACATGTAAACTAGTGTATTGGTATCGTGTGTTGTGTCATTTTATTGTGTTTTTACATTTTTATCATTGTTTCATGTTCTTGGTCATGATTAGTTGATGGGTTTGATGATTGGATGTTGTTTGATTGTGTTTGGGTATTGGAGAAGCCATTTGGGGAGTGTTTGGATGGAGATAGTAGGTAAACGAGCCACTGCCTCGTTGTGGGGCGTTGGTGTGGCGTACGAGACCCCTAAGGACCAAGGGTCCGAATCGGGTCGTTGTGGTAACTTGTTGGTAGTTGTTGTTGGTGTTTGGATGAGACGCGTGGAGCCGAAAAGCTTCTAGATCTTGTTTGGATCACGTGGTCTTAACCGGGACCATGTCAAGACCATTAGGGTCGTGACATTGGTTATGGGTATATTTGATAGTTTGTTTGTATGGCGAGATTGATATGGGTTGATTGGAGATTGATTTGAGATATTGTGATTATTTACTTTGGACTTATATTATAAATTGTCAACTTTGCGCAACGTCGGTGTTACTTTGACTTTTTAGTCATAGTTGACCCCGACAACGCCGTAACATGGACTTTAGTATATATTGGACTATAGAATGTATAAAAGCTGAGAAGTCATGACTCGAGCTTGTGGAATCGAAACGGATACCGACTTGAAACTTATATTGGAATTGACGTAATCCCTACTCTATATAAAGGAGGGTTTGTTTGAATCACATCTCCCCTCAAAATTCTGAAAAAATGACACGTGGCATTTTAATTCTCCAAAACTACTTGCACCGTGCGATCATCCTATTTTTTCGCAAAGCATTAACTCCGCATTAGTTTTAATGTTATCCCATTTCCCCCAAATCATATTCAAACCCTATTGTAAATAAATCGATCCAAGGAATACAACTGAATATTGATTTAAGTTTTCTTAAAATCGATTGAAACAATCGATCCAAGGTAATTTTTTTTAATGATTATTCATAATTCATTGCTATCTTCTAAATACATTAATATCTTTATAATCACAAGAACCCTAATTTCCAGAATCATAATTCAATTATTTGACTTTGATTTCATATTCATATTTAGTGTTTTCTAAGCAATTGAATAACCGATTGAATTTTATACATAAAAAGATAAGGGTTTTCGTATTTTTTAATGTTTTAAAAGTATTCTTTTGATTTGTGAAAAGCTAGGGTTATCAGTATATTTATTCAAGCATTCAAAGGTATGTAATTCTAACAAATGCATTGGCCTTAAACTATTCAAAGGTATCAATATGATATATTTTTTTCACTCATTTATGTTTACTTTGTGTTTAATTTTATGTGTTTTGATTAAAAATTGACTGGAAAAAATATTTGTCGTTTTGATTAATTTAGTGTACTCACCTACCAACTTATGTATTAAACATCAAAAGTGTATTTTTTTTCTATGTTGATGACTGATTTCAAGTAGGTAGTCACAATTTTTTTTCTTTTCCATAAAGTTTTGTGTTTGGTTGATTCATTAGGGTCATGTGCAGATTCATTTGTTTGTATGGCTTATTTGGAGTAGTTACTTTATATAAAGATGTCATGTTTCTTATGATTTACATTTGATGTTGGGGTACCATTAGGTATAACAGTCAACAAACAAAGCATCTGTTGCCAACATCTCACCTAAACAAGAGGTACGCCATAATCTTCTGTTTGGAAAATATAGAGCCTTTGGAACTTAACCAGGTGTCTTTTGACTTTTCAGGGCCTTTGGAACCAGGGTCCGAACAGAGCAAATTCTAAATAAATGAGGTACATTGTAATCTTCTGTTTAGCAACTTCTAAAGAAATGAGGTACATTCAAATACTTTTGTAGTTAAAATAAAATCATTCTTGTGTATAACAGATTGCTTCATGGAAAAGGAAACAGATGGTGCTTGTGTCGGTGGTGTTCATATCATTTGGTTTGTCAAGGTCAAGCTTTTTCCATTTAGTTCAACATTTTATTCATAAAGTCATGTCGTTGTGACAACTAAATGATACACGTTAGAATGCATTGAAAGAAAAAAATAAGATTAAACAGAACAAAAACTCAATTTTTATAGATATACAGATATAGATATGTACAAACGTTTTAGGATTGATTATTTAATGGAAGAGGATGTTTGGCATTGCGTATTTAAGTGCTTGTCCGACTATTTTTAAATAGAAAAGAAACCTATAATTAGCTATCCAAACACCCCCTTATCTGCACTAACCATCGGAACACCCAAAAACTGTCCATATGCATTAAAGAAACACATACACAACATCATTCTAGATAAGCAATAGCATCAGGCTTATTATGTTATAAAAACACAACAATCTTACTGATTAAAGAGTTGATAGTGTATGTAATTAAAATTCATAAGATGCTCTCAAAAGAATCTTAGCCAAACACTCGCTAAATAACATGAAGAATTCGCTGCAAGGTTATATAATCTGTTTATTAAATATATCAATTGTGTTTCAGGGTATTGAGCGCGGGAAGCAACAACGTCGTTGTAATAGTAGGCAAGTTTATTGTTATTTGGGACTTCTATCAAGTGAATACCAGTGCACTTGAATTCTACCAAAACCAACATAATGGAGGTGGTCCGGGAATGTGTCCAATTGGTTTGAAGAAATCCAAAGCTCAACATTCTCAATTATTGCCGGTCTATGTATATATAACAAATATCCGAATCAATAAATTTCATACAAGTAGTAGTGTAATGTTGCAAAGAATGGACATTGTGGTAATTATTAGTTTAGTAGTAGTGTGCCCACTCTCTATTATAATTGTGCATCTAAATTTGAAGGTGGATCTTAATGCTAGATCAATCATCTATATCATAGCTTATCTCTCTCTTGTGGGCATGTCTACCTGTGTGTCGAAAAAGCCTAAATTCAATGTTACAGGCTTTCAAATTAATTAAAATTGTATCAGAACTAACTATGACGTTCTCATAAAAACTAACAATGTGTACATTAGCCATATATGCGTACTTGACACTTTGGTAGTTCTTTGCAGACCCATAGTTATGATAATTATGTTTTCAAGAACAAGCCAAACTTTGAATTCGGTCCTCACAAGTGGAACAAAGGTGTTTTATATTCAGCCTGTTTTTTACTTTAAGATATACAATTATTAATCCATTTGATAAGACAATGTTCAATTTAATATGTATTTCAAGTAGTATGAGCCGCAGTGATTAATATGACCATTTATTAGTAAAGACGATTGCATATTTTTGTAGTAAGGGCTCATTTAATTTTATGGATAGCTTCATTTATATGTTGAACGGTTTGGAAGCTTCGCTCTGCAAGCATAATGGTTATATTGAGATGGTACATTTTCTATTGCCATTTGTACCCGAGTGTCATTTATTACTATGCATATGAAAAATAAATAAAAAATCTCACTTTCCTAAGTAAATAGTGAGTAGTTTTTATATAGTAATATCTCTGTGGATATTTTTTTAGTAAATAGTCTGATTAAGATAATGGTACTAAGAGGCCCGCTTAACGATTGGTTTTTCATTTTTTGTTATTGAAAATTATTGGAAATTTAAAATACGATAGTACTCTTATCATCTTCGGTCCTGTCATTAGTTTTTTATTTATTATTTTTTTCTGAAGTTAATATATTTTATTATAGGATAATTAAATAGTATTACTTTTGAATTTGTTATCTATTATTTCAGCTAATAAAAGCTTGACTCAAGAATTGAAGCTCACGGTTGCATCGACGATAGCACTTGGTATGCTTACTTAACTATTCTATCATTGTTAGTTCATCTATATGTTATTAAGACGGGGTTATTCATGTAGTTCTATAAAACCTTAGTTGTGTAATACTTTTTAATACGGAGAAAATTTCAAACCCTTGAATATATAAATGGCTCATTTCGGGTTATGTTTACTCTTTAACGGGTGAAATTGACATTGGTACAAAATTTATTAAACTTTTTTAAGTAATTGCTCTTGATGATATCTTTCTTTTGGTTAATATATGTTGGAAGCTATAAGGATACTACTGAATTATAAGGGTGGACTTGATATGTTAATCATATTTGTCTATAATCAAGCTACGAAGGAAGCCTTGTCTAATTTTTGAGACTTGGAGATTAGATGTTGAACGGTTACGCGGGCTTATAGTCTAAGAGTAATTGAAATCCACAAGAACGTCATTAGTAGACATACTCGTCTATGTTTTTGCTCTTTAGAAGTGGGGATACGGGTTACATAGTGATGTTTGGTTAATGTCTTATTTCAGCTACTGAAAGCTTGACTCAAGAATTGAAGCTCACGGCTGCCTCGACGATAGCACTTGGTAAGCTTACTTAACTATTCTATCATTGTTAGTGCATCTATATGTTATTAAGAAGGGATTATTCAAAAAAAAGAAGGGATTATTCATGTAGTTCTATAAAACCTTAGTTGTGTAATACTTTTTAATACGGAGAAAATTTCAAACCCATGAATATATAAATGGTCACTTCGGGTTATGTTTACTCTTTAACGAGTGAAATTGACATTGGTACAAAATTTATTAATATTTTTAAGTAATTGGTCTTGATGGTATCTTTCTTTTGGTTAATCTATGTTGGAAGCTTTAATGATACTACTGAATTATAAGGGCGGACTTGATATGTTAATCATATTTGTCTATAATCAAGCTACGAAGGAAGCCTTGGTTACTTTTTAGACTTGGAGATTAGATGTTGAATGGTTATGCGGTCTTATAGTCTAAGCCTAATTGGAATTCACAAGAACGTCATTAGTAGACATACTCGTCTATGTTTTTGCTCTTTAGAAGTGGGGATACGGGTTACATAATGACATTTTGTTAATGTGTGGAATATGATTAAGTGAATTGCAATGATAGTGATTGAGGAGAACCTTATTTTGCTTAAACATATAGCCTTCCTCAAGTTAAATTTTAGCCCTTAATATGATCAGGAGAATGTAATTTATAGCATTTTTTTGGAAGAAAACTGTATGTTTGAGGTAAAGGATGATATACATGTGCACATTGGATATGAACACTGCAAATTTTCAAGATATTTTAGTTTTCACTTTTTTTGAAATCACTTACCGTCTTTTTATTTTAAGTTATGTTAATTTTATGTATACATGTGACTTATTAATTGATTTGTTGGCTCTTGGTTCCCTTTACAACTTCACTATCTTTACAACTTGCTTTGGTTCTCACAAATTGCTTCGTTAATGTACATCACTGATTAGATAAGTCTTTTAAGTCACTTTGAATTTGGTTTTGTAAGAGATACTGACATTAAATATCATTTATATGCAATTTTAGAGTAACAATGATCAACTATTTTAAGAAGCCCCTGCTACCAATTACGGCCAGTTCACGTGTCTGTGGCACATTTGTCATGCACATTTATTTTTTATTTCCGGCGATGACATGACTGGTGTTTGTTAGTTTTCCAAATATGTTTTAGATTTGTAAGCAAGTGTTATAATATGGTTGGTCCATCATCCTATTAGTGTTATATTTTTTAAGAATGTATTACGAATCAAAAGTAGCAAACCGCTTTGCATAGACTTACATGTAACATTACACATACACGATGATGTTAAGAAAAAGGCAGATACATAAGAGTGAGTGAATCGGTATTTTTTAGAAAGTCTTGCCAAATATGTGTACGAGAGTTAATTCATGATTTAAGAAAAATGGTTTATGGGTCAAACTAAGTTAACTGGGTAAATCACGTTGTTCACCTAGCTATATTGATCAAGAACCAACGTCGTAGCATGTTAATCACTTCGTTTAATTTTTTTTTAGTTTGATGACTAATGACTTAACCTTGTGTACATTTTTACAGGTTCAAAAGGTTAGTTGGCATGCTATATCACTAGAGGAAAAACTTGCAAAAGGTTTTGTTCAAGGATAAATTTACCTTCAAGCGGTAAATATTACTTTTTTCAGTCTCTTTTTACTATTTGTTTTCCGTGATTTAGCATTTAGTTCTGCATTTCTACTTAATTCGTTAAAAATTATAGAGATCCTGGTTTTGGTCTTTTTTCTGCATTAAGCATTTAGTTTTGGCATTTTTTCTGCATTTTCCTCTTATTGATGGATATCTTTATGATAATTTAATATAAAACTATTTTGGTGCAAGATAAAAGGTCATGCTTGAAGTTTGATGAAGCTATTAAGTGTTTTAATCGAACCTAGAAATAGGTTAGTAGAGCGTTTCACGGAGTGTGTTTAACGACCCTTTGGCATATATGGAATTGGAGAAACAAATTTAGTCGCGCGACAATATTAGGATTTATTATTGTAATGAAGATATTTTTTCCGTGGTTCAACGAATTTCTTTATTGTGGATTTCAAACAGGGCCCTTAAGTATCGGGTTACATGGAATCGGTGGATTCTTTCTCCTGCGGAAATGAGACCTCCTTAGCTTTTATTGGCTCCTTAGCTCGAGTATCTTTGTTGTACACATGTTAGACTATATTACCCGGTCCACACTTTTGTACATATGAATTTTGAAGTCCTTTTTATAGAGATAATTAGGAGAAGTATTATGTTTATCTTTCTTTTTCTTGGCTTTACTATAGACATGTTACATTAACAGCCTAATGATATGGAAAAATATTCATGGTGTAGAGATATGCTATATTTGTACTCATGTTGCAACTTGAGTTAGGCATTAAATTGATGTCAATAATAGTTTATTGGCGCGGTTACTAGAAGACCCATTGTGAGTGTCAACAATGATCACTAAAACTCTAGAACGTCATTTTAAAATCTAAATACTCGCATTGTACTTCATTTCTCGCATAAAAAGATTAGATATTAATCTTTTTTTCCTGAAATCGAATTTATTATTACTCGTATTAGATAATGTTGTATTATTCTTTAATGTTACTTTATTTATTCTATCTTTGAGTGTTCACAATGCTATTTTATAAAGTCTTATAATAAGTGTTACTTTATATTTTAATACGTGAAATAAACTTTAGTTGCTAAATACGATATTTGATTGGTGTAGAGTAAAATATGTGAATTATTTTTAAACTTTGTGCACTATGAAAGTACACTTATTATGTGAGTAAAGGAGTACTATGCTTACAGGCTTTTTAACGATTATGACTCACATAAACTTATTTTTATTTTAAACATTATATTAAGTTTAATGATATTTTAGAAACTATGTTATTAATTTTATCTTTAACAATTCTTGAAGCTAGCCGCCCAGTGGGCAGGCCTGTAGCTAGTATATATATATAAACATGTTAATAAAACTAAGAAACATAAATAATAAATGGTTTTTATACTAAACCTTCGATAACAAGACTTGTCTTGTTATCTTTTAAATGGAATTAACGTCTAAAAAATGGATATATTTTCTAATTAATGAGTATTTAATGTTTCGAGTGCACGTTTATCGAAATGTGCCATTTATGAGCATTTAATGTCATTTTCGAGCATTTAATACTATTTACGTCTCGTGCATGTGTTACGGATGACCTAACATTAATAGCGTCAATCCACGTGGATAGCGGACTTATTAGGTTGACGAATCTAATAAGAGTCCGTTAGGCACGTAGGATAACGTTATTAATGGGTGAATTATCCTTATGACTCGTTAGGATTTGACTGATTTTTGGGATAATAAGCGACACGAATAAATGATTGATTTTATCGAATTGACGAATTCGATAAGGTCTAACTATTTATTTCGAAACTTATTGGACTATAAAGCTTATCGCTTAGACGTCTCATTGTGTCGTTATGAGTCGCATTGTGGTCATTTGAGTGCATTCATGGTGTCTTGTTGAGCGACAATACCAAACGCTAGGACTAAATGGTGAAACAAGATATTTTTAGAGATAAGAAAAGGAATACATTGGAGTAGATAACGTTGAATTTGGAAATATATATTAAGAATTAGTTTATATTAATAGGTTGTGCCGAGTCAGTAGTTGCTGAGCCGTGTTAGCTGTTATCTTCGTCGCTAGTGTTTGTTTGTGCTTTGCTTGCTTGAGGTGAGTTTCATAGCCCCACTTTTATCTCTGTTTTTAACTAAATTGGTGTGAGAAATCATGCTACTCTTTTGGACCTTTTTAAACTCTTTTAATTTGCTTATGCGCTGACTAGCTTAGATAGATATGTGGTAGATGTTAACTTAGACTAGGGTAGCATTCCGATGCTATAACGCGATGCCTAGCTAAAATAGATATCTACTCCGACCTAGACCAGGGTAGCTTGTGTTCTAGGTCTTGCTACGACCGTGCTGGCTAGAGTCCCTTGGGGCCCCCGTTGTGATTTGGTTTGTGAATGGTATGTGATTGGTGTGATATTGTGTATCTATCTTAGTCTTTCATAGCAAATAAACTCTTACAGGTCCACTATTGAATTTGTACTTAAACCTATGAACTCACCAGCTTTAGCTGGCCTTTTAGCATGTTTTTCTCAGGTATCTAAGTTGATGTTTGGAATGCTTGTTCTGTGGAAGCTTGGCAATGAGGCATGGTTGAAGGATCATATTTAAACTCTGATAATAATATTGCGGACCTATTTTATAAATCATGTTGGGCCTTACATTTAACTATTTTAGGATGATTGTATTTGGATAATTAAATTTTGGATTGGTTTTTGAACTATAATATGATTATCTTGTTTCCATACTTGTGTGATGTACCAATCCAGTAACACCCCGAAAACTTGTTTAAGTCTTCTGCTGTACCAAGATTTGGGGGTGTTAAAGATTGGTATCAGAGCCAAGGTTATAGAGAACTAGGTATTCAATAAAACCTAAACTATAACCACTTTTTAGAAAAATTGATCCTCGACCGACGCATGCCAGCCTGCCAAGCCGAAGCTTCTTACTTTGAGTATGGTATGAACTGTGATTTGATTGTTGAGATGTTAAGTTTCGGGATATGATTATTGATTTTGGGAGATTATGAGCTTGTTATATGATTGATGTGACTTGGGAATATATATGATGCGTGGATTATGTGATAGAATGGAACTTATGCTTTTTTGTTTAAATGCATATTTTTGTATAATGCGGTACCTTTATTTTTAAGCTTTCATTACATGATATATGTTTTGGTTGAGTTGATGCGCTTTTAGAACTAGTCATTTTCGAACACTTATACCTACCCTATGCCTTTGTCACATACCATGCCTTCACTAGCTTATGATGTGTCTGAGGATGTCCTTGCTGCTGCTACTTCCCCAGCACGGACTCTGATGACTGTTGCACAGAGTGATCCTTATGTGATTGCTCAACATTCTAGTTCCACTTCATCATCATCTGATTGCCCTAGCTCATCTAGGCAGCTCACATTGCATCAGGTCTTAGCACGAGCCCAGACTCCTAGACTTACTCGTAGTACTGCTCGTATGTCTGTACGACCACCATCATCACCTATACACCTGTCAGCTCACTCTCTCCTGTCATCACCACCTGCATCACCATCTCATTGAAGACCTAAATCCCCTACTGTACCACCTCAGGATTCACCTTCACAGAGACGCCGACTCATGGACTCCCCCTTTGTAGATGATGATGAGGAGTATGAGGACGAGGAGGAGTATGTAGAGGAGGATGTAGCTCCTCAGGAGGAGGATGATGAGGATATCCCCGATGGGGGTACTCCGCCATTGCAGAGTCCTGCGCATTCGACGCATTCTCTAGGACCAGGCTCTCCCTTACCTTTGCCTGAGCCTGATTCTCCTGGGCAGCCTTTTGACTATGACTCACCTCTACACTCACCTAAGATAGGTAGCCCAAAAGTTCAGATATACCATCAGAGATTGCTTCAGAGCCCGAGCAGTATGGGGAGACGGGTCTGATTTGGGAGAGGATTACATCTCAGGGTGTTAGGCTTAGTCAGTTGACAGATCAACTAGTTGGAGGATAGAGGGCTAGTATAGAGGATTTGAGAGCAGATATGAGTTCTGTAGTTAGGAGGAATATGATTTTGAGAGAGGGCATGTCGGAGCTCCATGAGCAGGTAGGGGACCTGCTGAGAGGGTTCGCGACAGCCCGAGAGGCAGACCGAGCACTATGGCGCAAGGTAGGCGAGTTGGAGAGGAAGGTCGTGGATTTGAAGAGTGAACGCGACGCTTAGCATGTTGAGCTTTCATCTCTATGGAGGGAGGTTGACGATGTTAGGAGATCATTTTGGAGTGTTCGTGATCGTGGCTAGATTGTTTTAGGTTCATAGCTTTGTACCATCTTGAAACTGAGTAGTCTCTAGTTCGAGATGTAGATCTATCCTAGTTATCTTGTTAGTATCGTTGTTAGAATCGTTTTTGATTACTCTGTATCCTTTCATGTATTCCACATCGAAAACTATGAGTTATGGTTATTAGAAAGTGCATCCTTTAGTTTTGATTCGGTCTCTAGTTATTTCGTTATGATATAGTATTATCCTTGTTAGCTTGATTGTATACTTGTGCGGTATTCGATATCCCTTGGAACCCAACCCAGTCTTATAGTGCGTGAATTGTGAACTTATGAAACTGTTTTTTTAACCTTCAGATCAATGGAACCAAGACGAAACTCGCCTAGGACCAACTGAGCAGCTCATGTTGTTGTGGTTACTCCTGTCCGTCGAGGTCGTCGTCCGACCCCGACCACTCCACCTGTTGAGAACCAGAACACTGATAACCCCGCTGTTGAGAACCCGGACGTTAATGATCAAGCTGGGAATGGTCTTGTCCCACCGAACCCTCTGCCTTTGAATCAAGCCCACATCGACCAGCTCGTGACACGGCGTGTAGTTGAAGTGCTAGCTTCTAATCACTCTAACACCTCTGGTGGAACCCCACCGCTTAATCGAGCTCGAGGTTGTACCTACAAAGAGTTCCGATTATGTGGTCCCATCGAGTTCGGAGGAACCGAGGGAGTGGTTTACCTAACAAGGTGGATGGAGAAAACTGAGTATGTGTTTACCGTTAGTAACTGTGATGAGGATTCTAAGGTTAAGTATGCAACGTTCACTCTGAAGGACGAAGCGTTGACTTGGTGGAACAACTATCACCGATTAGTAGGAAGTGAGATAACCTATAACATGACTTGGACCCAGTTTAAGGCTCTTCTAATCAAGACTTACTGCCCTAGGAATGAGGTTAAGAAGTTAGAGGTTGAGTTCTGGAACCATAAGGTTAAGGGTAGCGACATGACTACTTACAACCATCGTTTCAAAGAGTTGTCGCTGCTTTGCCCAGAAATGGTTCGCACTGAAGCCCTTAAGATTGAGAGGTATATTGATGGATTGCCTCTAGCTTCTAGGAATGATGTCATCGCTGTAAAGCCGGCTAACTTGCATGAGGCAGTTACCGTGGCTCAGCATTTGATGGACTCTTTTGTGTTAGAAGGAGCAGATAAGGGTAAGAGTGATAAGAAGAAAAGGAATGAAACTGCTAAGGGAATAGCAACAAACAACAAGAGACCGCCAGGATGTACGCTATAGGTAATGGAGAGAAGAAGAGTTATGAAGGTAGCAAGCCCTTGTGTGATCCTTGCAGTCGACACCATCATGGGTAGTGCCCATTAGTGTGTAGGAATTGCTCTAAGGTAGGACACATGGCCAGAGACTGTAGGTCCCATCCCCTTGCTGTAGCTCAAACTGCACAAGGAGCGGACTGTAAGGCCACTGTCACCTGTTTTGGATGTGGAAAGAAAGGGCATTACAAGAATGAGTGTCGAGAGCCGTAGATGAAAGGAAACTCCGGTAATGGAGGAGGTTTAGTTAACCGAGGTGTGGGAAGTAATGGGCATAACCCTGTGAAGCGAGAGGTTGAAGGGAACCAGGGAAATCAGGGGACGTGGGAACAGCGCGAGTGTACGCCATTGGGAAGGAAGCCGGTGAGGACCCGAACGTAGTTACGGGTACGTTCCTTCTCAATAACCGCTATGCTTCCATACTGTTTGATACTGGTGCCGATATGAGTTTCGTATCCATCACCTTTATGCCATTACTAGGAATTTCCCCAACACCTTTAGGGTTAAGTTATGATGTGTAGTTAGCTAATGGAAATAGGGAAAGGATAGACACTGTAGTCCAAAGTTGCACACTAAGTTTCCTAGACCGCCCGTTTAGCATGGACCTTTTGCCAGTTACCTTAGGAAGTTTTGACGTCATCATCGGAATGGATTGGTTGTTGAAGAACGGTGCACACATCATCTGCGATGAGAAGATTGTACGTGTACCGCATGGCGGAAAAGTTCTGAGCATACAAGGAGATCGGAGCGACTGTGGAGGTCCCTCCCGGTTGAGCATCATCTCTTGTATTAAGGCCCAGAAGTACATCGATAGAGGAGGTTGTCTTTTCTTGGCTCGAATTTCTAAAAAGAAAAGCGAGAAGAAGATCGAAGGACACCTTAAGGATGTACCCGTCGTTAGAGAGTTTCCGGATGTGTTCCCTGACGATCTGCCAGGGATTCCACATGTTTAAGTTTCCGTAAAATTTATTAATGCAAATATAGATTTTTGTAATTATATTCATTTGAACTTAGTAAAATTGAATGTATATGATAAAATTTAGGACTTTAAGTTTGTATTATTGTAGGCTTGTACCATCTGTTTTAATACTAAAATTTAGGATTAATTCATATATCATCCTACTTTAATGATTAATTTTATATATACTCAAAGTGCAAGTATTGAATGATAATGTACAATGTTTTTAATGCATGTTTGGGTACATATGAAATTTCTAATTAAAATAAGGAGAGAATGAAATTGCCCAAAATTTAATGTGTCATTATTGTACATTGTAATACAATTAGTGTAGTGTAACATTTAATTATATGAATTACTAAATATAGTAACATGTGTAAGCTTAAAAAATTAAGCCTTCTATTTTTAAAAGTCCCAAATACATTATAAATAGTTTATATATATATATATATATATATATATAAGGGGCCTTTATTTTGAGAACCCTGTTAAGTGCGAGAACTGCGAGAACCCCTTATTTACTCCTAGTAATGCATATTGTGCAACATAACAATGCAACATAGCATTTTTTAATTACTAAATCTTTTTATTTAATGCAAAAGGGTATAATAGTAAACATCAATTTTATATTATTTTTGATTTTTTAAAATAAATAGATTCTATTTTCTAATAACATTCAATTTTCGTATTTTTTTTTAATTCAGTTTTTTTTTTTTTTTTTTTGAACATGCATGTTTTAAAACTGATTTATTGCATATGTGTTTTTATAAATTAATTTTGTTTTTGGAATAGTTTTTTCGACATACTTGTTTTTCATAGTGAAGTGCATACATGTTTTCTAGATAAGTAAGTTTATATAAAACCAATAACATACATGTTAAATACAAAATCTTATATCGATTGATATACAATTAAATACAAATTTCTAAGAAGCAGAAATACATGAATCTAATCGATCTATACGCGTGTGTACAAGTAATATTTAACGCAAACAGATATATGTGCACACTCCTTGTTATCAACATTTTTAGAAGTCGGACATATATGCACACTCGTAATCGTCAAAGTTCAGAAGTTGGACATATGTGCACGCTCCTTTTCTAAGTTTCAAGAAGACGGACAAATGTGCAAACTCGTTGTCATCATTCTTTTAATTCAGCTACATCTGATACAAAGAACATACATGTTAAATATATGTTAAACCAAGAATAAACATGTTAAAAACATACATGTTAAACCAAAGTAGACTTTACTAATGACATGCATTAGTTAAAAACATACATGTTAAAAACAAGCATTAGTTAAAAACATACATGTTAAAAACAAGAATAATAGTGGCTAACTTACTAATGCATGTCGTTAAGTTATTTAGAGATCATGGAAGATGATAAAAAGAAGTTAGTGTTCACGGTTCATCCCAACCCAAGTGACTAAATCAAATAACATACATGTTAAATATATGTTAAACCAAGAACAAACATGTTAAAAACATACATGTTAAACCAAAGTAGACTTTACTAATGACATGCATTAGTTAAAAACATACATGTTAAAAACAAGAATAATAGTGGCTAACTGACTAATACATGTCGTTAAGTTATTTACAGATCATGGAAGATGATAAAAAGAAGTTAGTGGGTACGGTTCATCCCAACCCAAGTGACTAAATCAAAATTTGACCCGTTTAAGTCACCTCACAAATTTTAGTCTGCCACCCAACACGCTTATCAGCTCTGATCATCATCAAACAACTAAAGTTGAGCCAATTTGTGAGAAGAGTGCTTTAATCTGTGCACAGATGGATCATTTGGGTGGAACCAATACAAGTAAGCTTGAAAAATATGGATGATTAAGTGAAGGAACACTGACTTACTTGATACCAAGATCAATGTGTTCCTGAATACCAAATCCAAAACAACCAGTGTCACTAAAGTTGCATCTCAACAACTCATATTCCTTGACCTTCAACCCACTTTCCAGAAGCTGCATTGCCTTGTCTCCCCTAATGGTCACATAGCACTTAATCTTTTCATTACGCCTAATCCCGAAAGACCTCACAGTGTATCTTCTTTGTAGCAACCAATACCAAACAATTGTCAAATCAAAGGAACACATTTGTATATAATACGTAAAAAGGAATAAATTTGCAGAATTTATTCAAAAAATTAAATTGAACACAAAAGACCATTTAAATTTACTTCCAAAAAGACAAATCCAGAACAGACAACTTCAACCCAGCCTTAATCTAGCAAATGAAATGTTCATATAGAACCACAACTTGTTTCATGACGTAAACTTAGTTTGCTATCTTAGGAGGTGTTTGTTTCGGCTTATATATGGGCTTATTAGCTTATGAGTTCGGCTACTTTGTCTAATTCTCAAAAACTACAATATCACATTACAATCAGATTTATCATATATAAAACAATATCACAATACTTTGCTAATGTACATTTTCTTTATCTAATTCTCAAAAACTACAATATCACAATACAATCAGATTTATCATATATAAAACATTACTAGTAAGCCTATTTTTTGAACCGGATGCTACTTTGTCTTATTGCCTCTACAATCTATGAGCAATGTCAAGAAAAAAAGAGCAAGTCTTGTATGGGTAAGCTAATATTAAGGCTTTACCCAAAGTATTATACGTACTAAACGAAGATGCAAAAATAACGATATGGTCTAAGAATCAAAACAAGTTAAAACAACATAAATTATCCCAATAAAAAAAAGTAACCATACCCTTAGAGAAGACAGGGGCCTAGCCACTGAGTTGCTCCAAAACCTATTAACTTTTATGCAACAAAATTGAAACCATTTTCTTGATTTTCTTACTTAACGTAATAAAATCTTATACTATTTAAATGAATGAAACAACAAACCTAAGTGTATAGATATTTGATCCAACGATGATGATGACCTTTGTGTACAGACCTTCAATCCAACGACGATGACTGGGATGAATTTCTCTCACAATGATAATCTTGTGGTGGAGCTTGGTGGTGGTGCTGGCGGCGGTGGCTTGCAACTCGTGGTAAATGATCAGATCTGGTGTCGGCTTGCATAGTTTAATGATCGTTTTTTTTTTCACTAGTAGATGAAAAACCAGATCCAGTGTCGGCTAGGTTTTTTAATAGAGAGAGACGAATGATTGTTTTTTTCACTGGTAGATGAAACCGTATTTGGCATGATTATAGGAAAATTTTGAATTATCAGTTAAAGAGTGTGTGAATGTTAATTACCCTTAATGCCCTTATGAATTAATTGTATTAATTTAAAATAAAAATGGTTTACTAAATTATGATTGGTCAATGGAAGTTCTCGCAATTTTCGTACTTAACAGGTTCTTAAAATAAAGATACACTATATATATATATATATATATATATATATATATATATATATATATATATATATATATATATATATATATATATATATATATATATATATATATATATATATATGGGTTAATGTGAGATCACTCTTAAAGTTATAAAAGTAAGAACGAATTACAACCAGTAGATTTACTAATTGGTATTAAATGTGATTAATAATTCATCAATGGCACTATTGTAAATAAATAGAGTTTTAAGGGTATTTTTGAGAATTAAACTAAATTATAGTCAACCATTTTTTGTGTTTTGTTTACTACGTACATGCATTTTTTGGCCTCTTTCAACAGATTCCCCGATACACATTTTTCACTAGTCTATGATTTTTTTATTATATATTTCAAACATCAATACATATACAGAATCATTGATACACAAATATTATAGCATAAACATGATATATAAACTAGTACATGTTAAAAATTCAATAAACTACACAAACTTGATGCGGAACAAATCGCATAAATTGATACACGGGTACATGATAAGGTTTTCAAATGTACCTTTTTTAGGGGTCGTTTAAGCCCTTATTTGATCACTTTTGTATCCGTTATTACTTAATATCGTTCCTTTTCACTTTTTAGGTCTCTTGAAGGCAAATTGCTGTAATGGCACTTATTTGGATGAAAAGGCGCGGATATACGAAGAAAATGGCCAAAGTCAAGAATCGAGACACTCAAGATGCTAAAACACAAGGTGACGGCGTCACTGCTTAACTGCGACGCCGTCGGAGCACTTCTGTGACGGACGTAGCCAAATTGCTTATTTACAAGTGACGGTGTCAGGTTTTAAAAGAGTAGGCCGTCGCAACTCAGACGGCCTAGATTTGATCCAGACGGCGTCAGAAGCTAAAGAGGACGGCGTCACAAGCACAAGGTGACGCCGTCGCAAGACTAACGTGGCCAAGACGAAACCCTAATGATGGCTACCCGACGGCGTCACAAATCATAAGGTGATGCCGTCGCACTTGTAATATTATATATAGAATCCGAATTTTTCAGTATTAGTGTGTAGTCTTTTGGAGTAAAACCTAAACCGAACCAAGGCTGTCTTGTACAGTATTTTAGGGTTCCAAACCCTATCTTACATCAAGATAAGTATTTTACTTCATTAATTCAATTATGTCTTCAATTATTTGTGTGTATGCTTGCATGTTCTCCATGTCCGGCTAATTTACTTGTGTGTTTGCTTAGGGAATATGAAACTTAATTATTGAATATTGATTGGTTGTCTCTTATCTTAATTGTTAATGATCTATTAATGCGATAGGTCATTCGTTGTGTAATTAATGCTTGATTAATCTTTGTGAACCTTAGACTATAGCACTTAGAGTAGTTGTAGGCTAAACCACTCAAAGAGTGCCTTAGAGTTAGAGTTTATAATCCCTAGAGGGCTTTGTAGACGAGACCCTTTGGTAAGTTCAAAGAGTTAGGGATAAACGCATACCCTACGACTTTAGACACACAACGCAATTAAGAATAAGGACGTGACAATTCAACCATCAATAGGAGATAATTAAGGAGTAATAAAACCTAAGTAAACACATCTTTAAACTATCATACGAGCACACAATAATTAGACATAGACTACATACACCTAGATTAGATAATTAGATAAGTAGAGTAATCGGTAGAAATACCAAGCCCCAAATCCAAACCCCGAGATTCGTACCTTTCCATTTTCTAAAAAACATAAAAAGATAAAAAAAATAATCTTCCTCAACCCCAACCTTAGCGTAGTAACTTCTCACTAGCATTCCTATTCCCCTAGAGAACGATATCAATACCCGTGGCTTACCCTAATACTACACTACAACGATTAGGTTCACTGCCTAGGGTGTTATAAAACTTGCTCGAAGAAAAGGAAGTTCCTTTGACCCCGAACGGCGCGTGTAGTGTTATCAAGTTTTTGGCGCTGCTGCCGGGGAATAGAATAGCTAGTTAGTAGTCCACCTCGTTTAGGTTTCTTTGCTTGATTCCTATCAAGTAAATTTTTTCTCATTTTTTAGCTTCCTCGTAGTCTATCCCCCCTTATTTGTGACTTTTGTTAGTAAAATCCATCACTCACCATGATACGTGTCTTCCGCCGAAGATTCTTTACCCTACCCGTTTCCAATCCCGAAATTGAGAACGCAATCCCACAAAACCCCTCACCCGTTCACCATTTTGGAAATCACCTAGGACCTAATGAGATAAATTGGCAACAACAAAGTCCTTTCTATGACTCATATTCCGATGAGGAATTTGATTATGGTGAAGCACTTGATAGCGGGGAGGTCATCAATGAAGTTAGTTTTGAAATGGAGGAAGACCCCTCCCAATGTTTTGACCCTAGGTGTAGAATTGAGAAGGATGGGCCCTTTAACATGCAATTCCCTTGAAAAATAGGATTAGAAGGATTCGATGCTTACTTAAATTCATTCTTGCCTTTAAACTTAATCTCAAAGGACCTATACAATAAAATCAAGATCAATGAGTTAACTTATCAAGGGAACAATGTTGTTGAAGCGATCACTCATTTGCACGTGTTTGTTGGAAGCTTTGCTTATTTGGTAGAGTTCATGGTCTTAGAAGACTTAGGAGAATTTATTGATAAGGACCTCACTCAAGTAATTTTTGGAAAACCTTTCAAAAGAATGACTAGGTTGAATGAGCGGATGATTGATGGTCTAATTACATTCTCTGATGAAGTTGAAGACTTTATCTACCAAATGCCATGCGCTCATCCTAGGTTTAAACATAAGGATATTGAGGCTTGTAATAGAATGACCCTTATTCCATTGCTTAGTGAAAGGGATAAGCAAAGTGGACTTAGGTACCCATATGAGAAAACTAAGCGGTATTACAAAAAATGCCTTGAATTAGGAGATGATTACAAAAAGAATGAAAGAACGTTGGAATGGCTTAAGTATGAGCACGCGAGCGTGCACGAGACAACGTAGGAGCACGACTACGAGTCTAGCTACAAGACTCATAAATAAAGAAAAGCGCTTCGTGGGAGGCAACCCATGCTTAATTTTTTGCTTGTTAGTGTCATATATCTTTTATTGATTGTTTAATCTCATGTTTAAATTTGTAAAAATGCTTTATTTTGTTTTTAACCTCGTCTTAATTGCATATAAAGGTATTTTACATAAAGGATAAGTGTAGGGAGGATTACACACGTTTTCAAAAGAAACGTAAACATGAGAATAACAATTAATTAAAAGATATATATGTGTGTTTGTTCGAGTCAAATGCTTGTATCGAGTCATAATGGATGTTTTGCAGAAAATTTTTCCAGATTCTAAAGATGTAAATTTTCCAAAATTTTTTCCAGAAAATCGCATACCAGTTTTTGTCAGGGATAACTGACGGCGTCGGGATCGCAACTGACGGCGTCGGAAGGAGTAAAACACAGATTACTTTTTCTCATTTTCTGAGCTATTTATAAATTTTTGGAATTTTCCAGGTCTTAATTTTCCAGAAATTCTGTAAACATCCATTCCACAAGCATTATATCCTAGTTTAGTCGAGTCTTATATATATTATTACCGCCGATTTTACGCGAAGGTTTCGTTTGTTTTCTTCAAGTGTGCAGGTTTAATTTATCAAGAAGAAGTTACATAAGATTGGAAGGAGCTTTTCACACATACATTCTTCTTGGAAAGGATTTAACCACTACTTCACACACGGATCCTACCGAGCTAATCAGGGGAGTATTAGTTTCTTTCGTTTTTAATTACCTTCTATTATCATAACTTTGATACTTTCGGGGAACATTGGAGACAATGTTCAGTTTAAGTGTAGGGAGGGAAAATAAAACGGGAACTTTGAAACTATGCTTATCCTTGACTATTTTCTTTGTCCAATTGTATTTGTGTAATAAACCATGAGAAAATGTCGGTTAGGGTAATTTTGGCACCAAATTTAAAATTTTTCATGACATATAGGAGTGGGCCATTAGTCTTAACAAAAGCGTCTCACGGATAGGAAGTTGCATGATTAGCACAAAAACCCTTTACCACCTAAATTCCACCCAAAATGTGAGGATCGCCCTTAGATTAGTAGGAATTAAAGCATTCATCTTTAATGCTTAGACTGTGAACCGGTAGTATTATAGATTCTAGAACTTGTTTTTTGATGCATTCCAAGATCGCTAGTAAGACTACACTTGTGTAGTTAGGAATAACTAAATGATAAGAGGCATTAGGATAACCCTTGTTTGATACCCGTAATATAATTACTTCTTCCACATCGGTTGAGTAATTCCCCACACCCTTTGCGTTGTACTCATCTTTAGTACACGATACCCTAGTTAACCCCTCAGATCCTATCCTTTTCGCGGTTCTCGTGATGTTTCGGTTTTTCCGGAATATCAATGAAGAGCATTGTTTACACCCCACCCCAAATATACACCCAAATCGCCTTAGCCTACCTTGTATGCACTCACTTTTAGTGCATTATTGTTATCACCCTAAACCCTTAGTTCAATTATCTAGTTGCTTGCATGAGTTGCTAAGTCGAGTCATATCCTTTGTATACAGTTTTGGGACGATTGGGACTCATGGGAAAAGTTAGTTTAATGACTGGAAGGGAACGTTAAATTCCCTTATTTGCGTAATAATATACCCCAAGTGTTTTGATCTTTTCAATTCGGGTCAAATTAGTGTTAGAGTAATAAAAACTCAAGTGTAGGGATGTGCCTATAAATCCCTATCATTTTGATGTTACCATAGAGGATGGTAGAGTAAAAGTGTATGAAAAAAAAAAACAATGAAAAAGAGAAAAAGAAAAAAATAGAGTGTTCAAAAAAAAAAAAAAAAAAAAAAAAAAAAAAAAAAAAAACGGGCTACTATCCTACATCTATCTTTAAATTTATGTTTGTTTGTTTCAGTTATCTAGAGTTTAGAGTGTCGAGTCTTGGCTTAGCAACGCCATTCTTCGTATGCTTGTAACAATAAGATTTTTGACTTGCCACCACTAAATAGCCTATCCCACCAAACCCTTTGTTTCCCTACCGTAAGCCTAACGTTACAACCCTTTAAAGACCTCTTTGATAGTCTTTCCTAGGTGCTTACGCCAAAGCGATGGAGGTTTGATCTATTCTCAAGCCTATGGTAATCTATGTACTAGGACCTGTTAATGAGTGTTTATCTTCCATTTCCACTTTGATATATTTCATATACACCCGAGATATGTGAGTATCCAAACACCCCTTGTGAGGTGCTAGTATGTAATTTCCGTGCTTGTTATGACTTTCGTGGGGCTTATATGTGTTGTGGACTGTTTTAAACCAATGCTTCATGACCCCTAACTTATAAATTAATTGGCTAAAAGCACATTTGCTTGAGGACAAGCAAATATCAAGTGTAGGGATATTTGATAAGGTTTTAAAATGTACCTTTTTGAGGGGTCGTTTAAGCCCTTATTTGATCACTTTTGTATCCGTTATTACTTAATAGCGTTCCTTTTCACTTTTTAGGTCTCTTGAAGGAAAATTGCTGTAATGGCACTTATTTGGACGAAAAGGCGGATATACGAAGAAAATGGCCAAAGTCAAGAATCGAGACACTCAAGCTGCTAAAACACAAGGTGGCGGCGTCCTTTGCTTAACTGCGACGCCGTCGGAGCACTTCTGTAACGGACGAGCCAAATTGCTTATTTTCAAGTGACGGTGTCGGGCTTTAAAAGAGTAGGCCGTCGCAACTCAGGCGGCCTAGATTTGATCCAGGCGTCAAGGAAGAGGACGGCGTCACAAGCACAAGGTGATACCGTCGCAAGACTAACGTGGCCAAGACGAAACCCTAATGATGGCTACCCGACGGCGTCACAAATCATAAGGTGACGCCGTCGCACTTGTAATATTATATATAGAATCCGAATTTTTCAGTATTAGTGTGTAGTCTTTTGGAGTAAAAACCTAAACCGAACCAAGGCTGTCTTGTACAGTATTTTAGGGTTCCATACCCTATCTTACATCAAGATAAGTGTTTTACTTCATTAATTCAATTATGTCTTCAATTATTTGTGTGTATGCTTGCATGTTTTCCATGTCCGGCTAATTTACTTGTGTATTTGCTTAGGGAATATGAAACTTAATTATTGAATATTGATTGGTTGTCTCTTATCTTAATTGTTAATCATGTAGTATTGCGATAGGTCATCCGTTGTGTAATTAATGCTTGATTAATATTTTTGAACCTTAGCTTATAGTACCTAGAGTCATTGTAGGCTAAAACACTCGAAGAGTACCTTAGAGTTAAGTTTATAAATCCTAGAGATTTTGTAGGCATTAACCTTTGGTAGTTTCAAAGAGATAGGGATAAACGCATACCCTACGACCTTAGACACACAACGAGATTAAGAATAAGGACGTGACAATTCAACCATCAATAGGAGATAATTAAGGAGTAATAAAACCTAAGTAAACCCATCTTTAGTCATCATACGCGCACACAATAATTAGACATAGACTACATACACCTTAGTTTAGATAATTAGATAAGTAGAAGTAATCGGTAGAAATACCAACCCTCAAATCCAAACCCCGAGATTCGTACCTTTCTGTAACACCCCCAAAAATGGTTTACAGCGGAAGAAAAGGTTTTTGGGGTGCTACTCCATTGGATCATAACACAAGTGAAAAATAATAGCTTTTTTCGTAAAATATTTCATTTACTATAGTAAAACAAGGTTTACAAAAGTTGAATTGTTGCGGAAAAATGGCTCATTAACCAAATGTGGTCCCCATTTGTAAATCAGAGTCATCTATGACCATGCCATGCCAATGCCCAAGCGCCTCAGAGTTAGCTATCGCCTTTTAATACCGAGATAAACATGCTTAAAAGATCAACACAACGGTTGAGTGATATTCATAGGTTTAGTAAATAGTTGAACACAAGTAAGAGATGATAATTGCTTCGAAGACAATTACCATAGAAAACAGATATTATTATTATGCACTAAGCTCATGACACCAATACTAACTGCATACACCTAATTACTGGTGTAAGTAAATAAAATCGCCCCCAAGATGTAATAGCCAATTACATAGAGATACCAAATATAGTGCGCCCCGGTTATTTCCGATAACCGAGTCGGGTTCGTCAATTCCCATAGTACTATCCACGATATTTGCGTTCACTCGCAAGTGATTAATGGTTCATGATGAAGGGGACTTTTGGCAGGCAACTTAGGCTATAATAATAATAATCAGGCAAGCATACATTTTAAGAAAAGACTTGTGTTCTAGTTTATAGCATGTATCTCCCCAAAGAGTTTATAAAACAGTTAAAAGAGTAAAAGTGGGGCTATGAACTCACCTTATTCCGAAGCAATGCAAGAATCGATACTATCACAACTAGCATCGGGAAAAGAAACAAAGTGGTATCAAGTGGGGCATCGCTCAACGACGCAAGAGTACAGGCACAACGGCACGTCATCGGCTCGATCTACTAGTGTACGATTTATCTCAGAATACGTATCGTAAAGTATATGAGTTTTCAAAAGATGAGTGTTTTAGTTTTCGTGGAATACTCGTATCAATGTTTTTTTTAAAAGTATAATGTATCGTATCTCAAAAGTTTATCATTAATGTTACATGTGGTGGTAAGAAAACAAGACTCGACAAGTAACTCACGCCAAGCATAACTCACACCAAGGTATAATGTATATCCCAATACATTGCAAGGAATAGTCAAGAAATATTGACCAAGACTCAACTTGAGTAGGCAATGAGAAGAAAGAAATCAAGGAAGTAACGACACACAACTATTCCAAGAAAGTAAGTTAATTGGTTAGTTTCGGTATTTACCCTTAATCCCAAATAGTTTGTATAAAACAAACATGTTTTATAAAAGTTTGAATTTGCAATTCAAACAATAAAGATTTTACCACTTAAAAGGACACTTGTTTAGATTTTTGGGTTTTATAACAATAGAAGAGATTTAAAATTTTAAAGTATGACTTAGAATGTTTTTATAAATTTTGGCATGACACGTCCATTTATAAAACGTTCCCAAGTCATCGTGACTTTTGAATAAACCAGATTTTTATTTACTATATTTTATATACTTTGTTTATCGTTATCATTCGCGTAATTATTAGCCTTTGGCTTTATTGAATATTTCGTGTCCGATCCGTGTCTAATATATTAAATTCTTGCGAGTCTAATATATTATACCGTTAAGTCACAAAGTGTCCAATAATTCCAACGTCCAATATCGTAAATCCAATAACGATCCAAAGTCCAAATCATAATTCGCCTTCAAATCCCATTAAGTATCAGATAATTTCAAATCCGAGTTACAGTCCCAATATTATCCGAACGCATACCACGACACTAACGCTAAAACTAATAAACCACGTTAGGTCGATATCTGATTAAATATTTACTAAATAATTTTTCACTTCTTAAATAAATAATACCATTTTTTTTATCCAATGCCAAGTGGGCTTGACCCATTCACTAAGTCCAACAGCCCCCGTGGGCATGACCCCAAATCAAACAAACGCACACTCAAAATTTGTAGTACTCTCAACAACTAGTACTCGCAACCATAAGACCTGTAGAAACATGACATACGACCTTTAGAAATGCAAGACTTTTAGAAACTAAGACAAACATAAGCAACTACGCTGGACATTAATACATAGACGGATACCAACGCGTACCCATTGTGGGTTCTGCTGGTTGAACCGAGGACACTAGACCCCTCGTAGATCGTCCCTGCCGAAGACAGAATACCAACTCATCCTAGTGACTGAAAAGGATACTCAACAATAATGTTAACATAAACTCGAGACTAAAGCAATCAAACTACCCCGCGACCAAGAAGGTAAGTAACCATCTCGGATTCACTTTGTTTAACCGAGACCAAAACAGAGAGAAACCACCCTTGTGGGTTCTTGCTAAATCTGGGCACAACCACATTCAAACAAATCACCCTATACTTTCTACTAATCGGAACCAATAACACCAACCAATTTAACCATTCACAACCGGAAAAGCTTAAATAGCCAACACCCTAAACGAGTTTAATCTTACTCAACTGATCGTAAAACAATAACAACAATATCAAGGACCAAAAATGCTACTCAAAATGAAGTAGCAGAAAACAAACGACAATTTCATCCGGGTCACTCGACCCATTCTGAATACACGACAGGAATCAAACAAACACCTATTCCAATGATTTCTTACCACACGAAATCGATTCTAACACGGTTTTGTTAATAGTTTTACCACACGGAATTTATTTCAAAACGTTCTCTGATCAGATTTCTATTTTACAAAACTTGTAATCAAACGACATTTAACACCACACGAAAATTTTATTAAAAACGTTTTTGATAACAAACATCATTCCACGAAAACTAAGCAAATCGATTATAACGGGTTTTGAATCAAACAAAAGTACAAAAATGATTTAGGTTTTTGGCTTACCCAAGGAGACGGACGACTGGAGGGAGATGACTAAACATGAACAAGACATGAATAAAATCATGATCTAAAAACCTATCGCGATCCTCACACTAAACCCAATACAAATGAACCCCTTGATCTTCTTGTGATGACAGTGGTGGTGTGGCACGTGGGATGTGGTGTGAGGATGGTGGCGGCGTAGCTGGATGGATGACCGGAAAAAGATGGAGCGGTGGCTTTAATTGAGAGGGAGGAGAAGGGATAAAGGTGAGTGTGAAATTGATGACAATGGGTGTGTGATCTTCTGTGGAGTCGACAGAAATAAAAAGAAGAAAAGAAAGAAAATCTTGACCATGGCTTTTCATGGTGGGAGTCTTGTGAAGACATATATTAAGCAAAGGTCTGTATCATCCTCAGCGATTGTGGAGGTCTCGTGACTTTCTTTTAGTGTTTGTTTGAGGTTCAGCGAAGGAGAAGGGGAGCAGAGATGAAGAGCGACTTTGGAGGAGATGTGCAGAAGTGGGGGTCGGTTGGGTAGGGATAAGGGATTATGTTTATTTGTTTTTATTATTAAGTACAGTATAATCCGTACCCCATGTTTTGTCGAGTTTTCGCGTAAACGTACCTCCCCGGTATGCGTATAATATGAAAAATATATTTTTGAAAACGTTTTTGCGAACGTAATAATAAGGCATCAATATTACTTGGAAAAATAAATGATTTAAATTTGTGCCGTTATTAATTTGGTGTCAGTATATGGGCGGTCTCATTTATCGAGATAACCTCTCGTTGTCGTGTTTAGATCATCAGCAAAAATTAGGAAATAACTATTTTGCATTATTCGTTAATCAATGTTACCCGTGATTGCGTATTTCAATTAAAAAGCAAAAAATTAAGGCGTGAAAATGTATAAGAGCGTCTTATTAAATCAGATAAACAATTACTTCATTCTTCACAGGTGAATAATGACTTGGAAATTTACGGGTGGTTACAGTACCTACCCCTTATGGGAACCTCGTCCTCGAGGTTAAGTTTGTGTTAGTCGCTTATGTGACAAAGGAAAATTTTTTAAATTTTCTAGTCTTGTCCGCAAACGTGATGTGGATAAATTTATTCGAGTAAAAAGAACATTTCAAGAGGCACAATTTCTTCGGGATGAAAAATTGGATAAGAGATTTGCATCCTCGAAAGGATCCTATAAAACCGGTTTTTACACGTGATGCAAATAAAACAATTTCGCAAAGGTCGATGATTGATGTTTCTTAGCATAAGAAGTGTTGATAAGGTTTGACCAGAATATTTTTAACTCGTAAGGATGAGTCTCTTAGAAAAATGTCACTACACGTTTTATAGTTGAAACGAATGTTAAAAAAAATTCTCGAAGTTTGAAAACGTCCTAGAAGAAGATGTTGTTGGGTATGTATGTTTCCAAAAGTTATAAATGCGTATGGGCAGGATTTAGTTGTTAAGGTTGTGCTTCTCATATTTGAATGGTATATATAAGAAAAATTAGAGTCTTTAAAATTTCAAGGAGAACTTGATGTATGTAAAGAAAGTTGCTAAATTTCAGCTTTTGTGATAAAAAGTTGTTAAATAAGGTTTTAGGCGACAACATGGAATCGGTTCCAAGTTGGAGGTTTTTATGTGAATTCAAAAGTTGTTTCGAAATTTCAAATACCTTAGCTTTTGTAGATGATGAATCGTTTTGTTTTCCGCATTTCTCATTAAAATGTTTATCTATTGTTTTCAAAACAAAACGCTTATTTTACTCACGGGAATTTGTTTTATTTACAAAGGAAAATATCAGTTATCCTTTTTGAGTTTTTCAAGAGGGGTAAATAGTTTGTAAGGAAATTGCTGTAAAGTTCGTGAAAAAGTTTGTAAAACTACTTTATTGATTAAGAAGAGAATATTTCTATTAAGATAAATCATAGTTTTTGGTTTGGTATTAAAGCAACACTTGGCAAGGTGATTGTTAAGACAACTTACAAGGTAATAGAAAACGATTTATTTATTATTTATAGAGTAGTAATGAAATCGCAGTTAACTTTATGATATTTCAGTAAGACGGCAATTCAGGTTGTAAAACAATTCGTGAAATGATTTGTAAAATAGCTTATAAGAAAACAATTTATCGTTTGTCAAATAATAGAAGTTTTCGTAGTTCAATTAATATCAAGGTGGTTTATAGGGTGGTAATAAAAATAGTCAATAAAGTAAAGACGAAGAGTAACGTGGTTTAATGGTTTTTAGATCAGGCAGTGGCTAAAGCAGCTCAATAAGAGGGTAAAATAGTTTATAAGACCGTAATATATCTTGCAGGAAAGATTTGTAATATAGTTTATAATTTGTTATCGCAATTTTTTGTTGTTTCATAAAATAAGAGTAAGGAAATTAATCAGTTTATCACTCTATAAGAAAATAGTTTGCAAACCATTAGCAAGGTCATTGTTTATGAAGTATTAGTAAAATCATAAATTTTTGGTTTAATGGCACAGTAGTAAGACTTTTTGGGAAAATGACCGTGAAGTGATCGGAAAAATAGTTGAAAGTAGTTTGCGACAAAGTTTACTATTTCATAAGAGGGTAGTAGGACGGACCTTTGATATCTCAAAAAAAAATGAGTGAAGGGTTAGGGACATGTTTCCAGAAAGTGACTTGAGTTGCAAGTTGACTCTTGGTATGTTTTTAGATTTTTTTGTCGTTTGTTTATTATTTATGTTTAGCGAGGGGCTCACTTTGTAGATGTTGAGGTGTGTTGTTCCTAAAACGGCTAGAGATGTAATCCGGTTCATCGATTGAGTACGAGTCTTGGGGTAGAGGTGACATTGTTACCGCAATGGATGACAAGATGACTTCAATCTCAACGTCTAAAAGGATGATGATAGGATGGGATGATGGATACATGGGTTGCAATGACCCAGTAATAGAGGTTTAATGATTCCGTAATGAAGACGATAAGTCGATGGGATGGGAAACAGAAGACATGGTATTGTAGTGACCCAAAAATATAATCTAAACATAGAGTAATGTCGTGCGGTAATTAAAATTTAGTTGGTCGCGCATAACCCGCTAAGAAACTCTAAATGGTAAATGTAATCGTTAACTCGCATCATGCAACATTTCACTGGTTATGTATTATCTGCTCAACAAATCTCATACATAACGTAGGTACGGAGGGCGCGAAGTGGTGGTGTAAGGTAGTCCATTTCAACATGGATCACTGTGGTGTCCTAGCGTGAAGTGGTAGTGTGCATCATCTGCCAGGCAAATCTCCATGCACGTTGCTAGTAAGATGTAGACAATGGTCAGTTTAGAGGGTGTAGTAATGAGAAAGGCGTTCCACTTAGGAGAAAAAGTATCGTAGTGAGAGAATGTTGTGACGTCGGTGTGTGATGTGTAGGAGTAAACCTTTATAACTCTTATGATGAACACACATAAAAATTTTACCATTTTTAGAAGTCAATCAGGAGGTCAAGTGGACATACCACTATTATAACTACTTTCAGTATTTCAACATTCACCTCTGAGTCGGACATAGGTGATCAGGCTATGTCCCACTGTCCCTGGTTGAATATAGGTGATCAGGCTATATTCACTCGAGGTTCAATGAATCTTGCAATGCTTAGCTTAGTTATACTAGTAACATGTCCCAATGCCTTTAAACTTTGTTATGAAAGATTAAACAATTATTTCACTTATGTGGGGGAGAAGGCGTAGCGCAGTGGTACGTAAACATACATATAGGTAAAGTAATCATAGCTAATAGTGCGACTAAGTTGTTAGTAATAAGACACATATCTTATCCAAGATGACTTCAACGAGTCATAAGTGAGGCATTCAGCTTGGCAGGCAGGCACGTGTCGGTCATATGGTTAAGTTTTTGTAAAAGTGGTTATAGTCTAGGTTTTGAAAATTTCCTAGTTCCCTATAACCTAGGCTCTGATGCCAACTGTAACACCCCCAAAAAAAATGGTTTGCAGCGGAAGAAAAGGTTTTTGGGGTGCTACTCCATTGGATCATAACACAAGTGAAAAATAATAGCTTTTTTCGTAAAATATTTCATTTACTATAGTAAAACAAGGTTTACAAAAGTTGAATTGTTGCGGAAAAATGGCTCATTAACCAAATGTGGTCCCCATTTGTAAATCAGAGTCATCTATGACCATGCCATGCCAATGCCCAAGCGCCTCCAGAGTTAGCTATCGCCTTTTAATACCTGAGATAAACATGCTTAAAAAGATCAACACAACGGTTGAGTGATATTCATAGGTTTAGTAAATAGTTGAACAAAAGTAAGAGATGATAATTGCTTCGAAGACAATTACCATAGAAAACAGAGATTATTATTATGCACTAAGCTCATGACACCAATACTAACTGCATACACCTAATTACTGGTGTAAGTAAATAAAATCGCCCCCAAGATGTAATAGCTAATTACATAGAGATACCAAATATAGTGCGCCCCGGTTATTTCTGATAACCGAGTCGGGGTCGTCAATTCCCATAGTACTATCCACGATATTTGCGTTCACTCGCAAGTGATTAATGGTTCATGATGAAGGGGACTTTTGGCAGGCAACTTAGGCTATAATAATAATAATCAGGCAAGCATACATTTTAAGAAAAGACTTGTGTTCTAGTTTATAGCATGTATCTCCCCCAAAGAGTTTATAAAACAGTTAAAAGAGTAAAAGTGGGGCTATGAACTCACCTTAGTCCGAAGCAATGCAAGAATCGATACTATCACAACTAGCATCGGGAAAAGAAATAAAGTAATATCAAGTGGGGCATCGCTCAACGACGCAAGAGTACAGGCACAACGGCACGTCATCGGCTCGATCTACTAGTGTACGATTTATCTCAGAATACGTATCGTAAAGTATATGAGTTTTCAAAAGATGAGTGTTTTAGTTTTCGTGGAATACTCGTATCAATGTTTTTTTTAAAAGTATAATGTATCGTATCTCAAAAGTTTATCATTAATGTTACATGTGGTGGTAAGAAAACAAGACTCGACAAGTAACTCACGCCAAGCATAACTCACACCAAGGTATAATGTATATCCCAATACATTGCAAGGAATAGTCAAGAAATATTGACCAAGACTCAACTTGAGTAGGCAATGAGAAGAAAGAAATCAAGGAAGTAACGACACACAACTATTCCAAGAAAGTAAGTTAATTGGTAAGTTTAGGTATTTACCCTTAATCCCAAATAGTATGTATAAAACAAACATGTTTTATAAAAGTTTGAATTTGCAATTCAAACAATAAAGATTTTACCACTTAAAAGGACACTTGTTTAGATTTTTGGGTTTTATAACAATAGAAGAGATTTAAAATTTTAAAGTATGACTTAGAATGTTTTTATAAATTTTGGCATGACACGTCCATTTATAAAACGTTCCCAAGTCATCGTGACTTTTGAATAAACCAGATTTTTATTTACTATATTTTATATACTTTGTTTATCGTTATCATTCGCGTAATTATTAGCCTTTGGCTTTATTGAATATTTCGTGTCCGATCCGTGTCTAATATATTAAATTCTTGCGAGTCTAATATATTATACCGTTAAGTCACAAAGTGTCCAATAATTCCAACGTCCAATATCGTAAATCCAATAACGATCCAAAGTCCAAATCATAATTCGCCTTCAAATCCCATTAAGTATCAGATAATTTCAAATCCGAGTTACAGTCCCAATATTATCCGAAACGTACCACGACACTAACGCTAAAACTAATAAACCACGTTAGGTCGATATCTGATTAAATATTTACTAAATAATTTTTCACTTCTTAAATAAATAATACCATTTTTTTAATCCAATGCCAAGTGGGCTTGACCCATTCACTAAGTCCAACAGCCCCCGTGGGCATGACCCCAAATCAAACAAACGCACACTCAAAATTTGTAGTACTCTCAACAACTAGTACTCGCAACCATAAGACCTGTAGAAACATGACATACGACCTTTAGAAATGCAAGACTTTTAGAAACTAAGACAAACATAAGCAACTACGCTAGACATTAATACATAGACGGATACCAACGCGTACCCATTGTGGGTTCTGCTGGTTTAACCGAGGACACTAGACCCCTCGTAGATCGTCCCTGCCGAAGACAGAATACCAACTCATCCTAGTGACTGAAAAGGATACTCAACAATAATGTTAACATAAACTCGAGACTAAAGCAATCAAACTACCCCGCGACCAAGAAGGTAAGTAACCATCTCGGATTCACTTTGTTTAACCGAGACCAAAACAGAGAGAAACCACCCTTGTGGGTTCTTGCTAAATCTGGGCACAACCACATTCAAACAAATCACCCTATACTTTCTACTAATCGGAACCAATAACACCAACCAATTTAACCATTCACAACCGGAAAAGCTTAAATAGCCAACACCCTAAACGAGTTTAATCTTAATCAACTGATCGTAAAACAATAACAACAATATCAAGGACCAAAAATGCTACTCAAAATGAAGTAGCAGAAAACAAACGACAATTTCATCCGGGTCACTCGACCCATTCTGAATACACGACAGGAATCAAACAAACACCTATTCCAATGATTTCTTACCACACGAAATCGATTCTAACACGGTTTTGTTAATAGTTTTACCACACGGAATTTATTTCAAAACGTTCTCTGATCAGATTTCTATTTTACAAAACTTGTAATCAAACGACATTTAACACCACACGAAAATTTTATTAAAAACGTTTTTGATAACAAACATCATTCCACGAAAACTAAGCAAATCGATTATAACGGGTTTTGAATCAAACAAAAGTACAAAAATGATTTAGGTTTTTGGCTTACCCAAGGAGACGGACGACTGGAGGGAGATGACTAAACATGAACAAGACATGAATAAAATCATGATCTAAAAACCTATCGCGATCCTCACACTAAACCCAATACAAATGAACCCCTTGATCTTCTTGTGATGACAGTGGTGGTGTGGCACGTGGGATGTGGTGTGAGGATGGTGGCGGCGTAGCTGGATGGATGACCGGAAAAAGATGGAGCGGTGGCTTTAATTGAGAGGGAGGAGAAGGGATAAAGGTGAGTGTGAAATTGATGACAATGGGTGTGTGATCTTCTGTGGAGTCGACAGAAATAAAAAGAAGAAAAGAAAGAAAATCTTGACCATGGCTTTTCATGGTGGGAGTCTTGTGAAGACATATATTAAGCAAAGGTCTATATCATCCTCAGCGATTGTGGAGGTCTCGTGACTTTCTTTTAGTGTTTGTTTGAGGTTCAGCGAAGGAGAAGGGGAGCAGAGATGAAGAGCGACTTTGGAGGAGATGTGCAGAAGTGGGGGTCGGTTGGGTAGGGATAAGGGATTATGTTTATTTGTTTTTATTATTAAGTACAGTATAATCCGTACCCCGTGTTTTGTCGAGTTTTCGCGTAAACGTTACCTCCCGGTATGCGTATAATATGAAAAATATATTTTTGAAAACGTTTTTGCGAACGTAATAATAAGGCATCAATATTACTTGGAAAAATAAATGATTTAAATTTGTGCCGTTATTAATTTGGTGTCAGTATATGGGCGGTCTCATTTATCGAGATAACCTCTCGTTGTCGTATTTAGATCATCAGCAAAAATTAGGAAATAACTATTTTGCATTATTCGTTTATCAATGTTACCCGTGATTGCGTATTTCAATTAAAAAGCAAAAAATTAAGGCGTGAAAATGTATAAGAGCGTCTTATTAAATCAGATAAACAATTACTTCATTCTTCACAGGTGAATAATGACTTGGAAATTTACGGGTGGTTACACTTTCCATTTCCTAAAAAAAACATTAAAAGATAAAAAAAATAATCTTCCTCAACCCTAACCTTAGCGTAGTAACTTCTTACTAGCATTCCTATTCCCCTAGAGAACGATATCAATTCTCGTGGCTTACCCTAATACTACACTACAACGATTAGGTTCACTGCCTAGGGTGTTGAAAAACTTGCTCGACGAAAAGGAAGTTCCTTTGACCCCGAACAACGCGTGTAGCATTATCAAGTTTTTGGCGCCACTGCCGGGGAATAGAATAGCTAGTTAGGAGTCCACCTCGTTTAGGTTTCTTTGCTTGATTCCTATCAAGTAAATTATTCCCATTTTTAGCTTTCTCGTAGTCTATCCCCCTTCTTCGTGACCTTTGTTAGTAACCCCATCACTTTTCATCATGGAAGGTGATAACCAACCACCATTCATCAACCTACCACCAAATGACCCGCCAAGAGGTCGTACTCTTGGTGAATACTCGAGACCAAGCCACTTAGGTTATAGGAACAACATTGAGCTTCCCGACCAAGCCCAAACTACGGCCTTGCGATCCGACACCATCCGGTTGGTGTAAAACAGATGTGCATTCCATGGACTTCGTTTCGAAGATCCTTATCAGCATCTTAAGGATTTCCTTAAAATTTTCGATTCCATCGACCTCGATGCTACTACTCAGGAGACCACGCGTCTGCGTCTCTTCCAATTCTCTCTACGGGACCAAGCTAGTAATCGCATAAATTGATACACGGGTACATGATAAGGTTTTCAAATGTACCTTTTTTAGGGGTCGTTTAAGCCCTTATTTGATCACTTTTGTATCCGTTATTACTTAATATCGTTCCTTTTCACTTTTTAGGTCTCTTGAAGGCAAATTGCTGTAATGGCACTTATTTGGATGAAAAGGCGCGGATATACGAAGAAAATGGCCAAAGTCAAGAATCGAGACACTCAAGCTGCTAAAACACAAGGTGACGGCGTCACTGCTTAACTGCGACGCCGTCGGAGCACTTCTGTGACGGGACAGTAGCCAAATTGCTTATTTTCAAGTGACGGTGTCAGGTTTTAAAAGAGTAGGCCGTCGCAACTCAGACGGCCTAGATTTGATCCAGACGGCGTCAGAAGCTAAAGAGGACGGCGTCACAAGCACAAGGTGACGCCGTCGCAAGACTAACGTGGCCAAGACGAAACCCTAATGATGGCTACCCGACGGCGTCACAAATCATAAGGTGATGCCGTCGCACTTGTAATATTATATATAGAATCCGAATTTTTCAGTATTAGTGTGTAGTCTTTTGGAGTAAAAACCTAAACCGAACCAAGGCTGTCTTGTACAGTATTTTAGGGTTCCAAACCCTATCTTACATCAAGATAAGTATTTTACTTCATTAATTCAATTATGTCTTCAATTATTTGTGTGTATGCTTGCATGTTCTCCATGTCCGGCTAATTTACTTGTGTGTTTGCTTAGGGAATATGAAACTTAATTATTGAATATTGATTGGTTGTCTCTTATCTTAATTGTTAATGATCTATTAATGCGATAGGTCATTCGTTTTGTAATTAATGCTTGATTAATCTTTGTGAACCTTAGACTATAGCACTTAGAGTAGTTGTAGGCTAAACCACTCAAAGAGTGCCTTAGAGTTAGAGTTTATAATCCCTAGAGGGCTTTGTAGACGAGACCCTTTGGTAAGTTCAAAGAGTTAGGGATAAACGCATACCCTACGACTGTAGACACACAACGCAATTAAGAATAAGGACGTGACAATTCAACCATCAATAGGAGATAATTAAGGAGTAATAAAACCTAAGTAAACACATCTTTAAACTATCATACGAGCACACAATAATTAGACATAGACTACATACACCTAGATTAGATAATTAGATAAGTAGAGTAATCGGTAGAAATACCAAGCCCCAAATCCAAACCCCGAGATTCGTACCTTTCCATTTTCTAAAAAACATAAAAAGATAAAAAAAATAATCTTCCTTAACCCCAACCTTAGCGTAGTAACTTCTCACTAGCATTCCTATTCCCCTAGAGAACGATATCAATACCCGTGGCTTACCCTAATACTACACTACAACGATTAGGTTCGCTGCCTAGGGTGTTATAAAACTTGCTCGAAGAAAAGGAAGTTCCTTTGACCCCGAACGACGCGTGTAGCGTTATCAAGTTTTTGGCGCCGGGAATAGAATAGCTAGTTAGTAGTCCACCTCGTTTAGGTTTCTTTGCTTGATTCCTATCAAGTAAATTTTTTCTCATTTTTTAGCTTCCTCGTAGTCTATCCCCCCTTATTTGTGACTTTTGTTAGTAAAATCCATCACTCACCATGATACGTGTCTTCCGCCGAAGATTCTTTACCCTACCCGTTTCCAATCCCGAAATTGAGAACGCAATCCCACAAAACCCCTCACCCGTTCACCATTTTGGAAATCACCTAGGACCTAATGAGATAAATTGGCAACAACAAAGTCCTTTCTATGACTCATATTCCGATGAGGAATTTGATTATGGTGAAGCACTTGATAGCGGGGAGGTCATCAATGAAGTTAGTTTTGAAATGGAAGAAGACCCCTCCCAATGTTTTGACCCTAGGTGTAGAATTGAGAAGGATGGGCCCTTTAACATGCAATTCCCTTGAAAAATAGGATTAGAAGGATTCGATGCTTACTTAAATTCATTCTTGCCTTTAAACTTAATCTCAAAGGACCTATACAATAAAATCAAGATCAATGAGTTAACTTATCAAGGGAACAATGTTGTTGAAGCAGTCACTCATTTGCACGTGTTTGTTGGAAGCTTTGCTTATTTGGTAGAGTTCATGGTCTTAGAAGACTTAGGAGAATTTATTGATAAGGACCTCACTCAAGTAATTTTTGGAAAACCTTTCAAAAGAATGACTAGGTTGAATGAACGGATGATTGATGGTCTAATTACATTCTCAGATGAAGTTGAAGACTTTATCTACCAAATGCCATGCGCTCATCCTAGGTTTAAACATAAGGATATTGAGGCTTGTAATAGAATGACCCCTATTCCATTGCTTAGTGAAAGGGATAAGCAAAGTGGACTTAGGTACCCATATGAGAAAACTAAGCGGTATTACAAAAAATGCCTTGAATTAGGAGATGATTACAAAAAGAATGAAAGAACGTTGGAATGGCTTAAGTATGAGCACGCGAGCGTGCACGAGACAACGTAGGAGCACGACTACGAGTCTAGCTACAAGACTCATAAATAAAGAAAAGCGCTTCGTGGGAGGCAACCCATGCTTAATTTTTTGCTTGTTAGTGTCATATATCTTTTATTGATTGTTTAATCTCATGTTTAAATTTGTAAAAATGCTTTATTTTGTTTTTAACCTCGTCTTAATTGCATATAAAGGTATTTTACATAAAGGATAAGTGTAGGGAGGATTACACACGTTTTCAAAAGAAACGTAAACATGAGAATAACAATTAATTAAAAGATATATATGTGTGTTTGTTCGAGTCAAATGCTTGTATCGAGTCATAATGGATGTTTTGCAGAAATTTTTTCCAGATTCTAAAGATGTAAATTTTCCAGAATTTTTCCAGAAAATCGCATACCAGTTTTTGTCAGGATAACCTGACGGCGTCAGGATCGCAACCTGACGGCGTCAGGAAGGAGTAAAAACAACAGATTACTTTTTTCTCGTTTTCTGAGCTATTTATAAATTTTTGGAATTTTCCAGGTCTTAATTTTCCAGAAATTCTGTAAACATCCATTCCACAAGCATTATATCCTAGTTTAGTCGAGTCTTATATATATTATTACCGCCGATTTTACGCGAAGGTTTCGTTTGTTTTCTTCAAGTGTGCAGGTTTAATTTATCAAGAAGAAGTTACATAAGATTGGAAGGAGCTTTTCACACATACATTCTTCTTGGAAAGGATTTAACCACTACTTCACACACGGATCCTACCGAGCTAATCAGGGGAGTATTAGTTTCTTTCGTTTTAATTACCTTCTATTATCATAACTTTGATACTTTCGGGGAACATTGGAGACAATGTTCAGTTTAAGTGTAGGGAGGGAAAATAAAACGGGAACTTTGAAACTATGCTTATCCTTGACTATTTTCTTTGTCCAATTGTATTTGTGTAATAAACCATGAGAAAATGTCGGTTAGGGTAATTTTGGCACCAAATTTAAAATTTTTCATGACATATAGGAGTGGGCCATTAGTCTTAACAAAAGCGTCTCACGGATAGGAAGTTGCATGATTAGCACAAAAACCCTTTACCACCTAAATTCCACCCAAAATGTGAGGATCGCCCTTAGATTAGTAGGAATTAAAGCATTCATCTTTAATGCTTAGACTGTGAACCGGTAGTATTATAGATTCTAGAACTTGTTTTTTGATGCATTCCAAGATCGCTAGTAAGACTACACTTGTGTAGTTAGGAATAACTAAATGATAAGAGGCATTAGGATAACCCTTGTTTGATACCCGTAATATAATTACTTCTTCCACATCGGTTGAGTAATTCCCCCACACCCTTTGCGTTGTACTCATCTTTAGTACACGATACCCCTAGTTAACCCCTCAGAGCCTATCCTTTTCGCGGTTCTCGTGATGTTTCGGTTTTTCCGGAATATCAATGAAGAGCATTGTTTACACCCCACCCCCAAATATACACCCAAATCGCCTTAGCCTACCTTGTATGCACTCACTTTTAGTTCATTATTGTTATCACCCTAAACCCTTAGTTCAATTATCTAGTTGCTTGCATGAGTTGCTAAGTCGAGTCATATCCTTTGTATACAGTTTTGGGACGATTGGGACTCATGGGAAAAGTTAGTTTAATGACTGGAAGGGAACGTTAAATTCCCTTATTTGCGTAATAATATACCCCAAGTGTTTTGATCTTTTCAATTCGGTCAAATTAGTGTTAGAGTAATAAAAACTCAAGTGTAGGGATGTGCCTATAAATCCCTATCATTTTGATGTTACCATAGAGGATGGTAGAGTAAAAGTGTATGAAAAAAAAAAACAATGGAAAAAGAGAAAAAGAAAAAAAATAGAGTGTAAAAAAATAAAAAATAAAAAAAAAATAAAAAATAAAAACGGGCTACTATCCTACATCTATCTTTAAATTTATGTTTGTTTGTTTCAGTTATCTAGAGTTTAGAGTGTCGAGTCTTGGCTTAGCAACGCCATTCTTCGTATGCTTGTAACAATAAGATTTTTGACTTGCCACCACTAAATAGCCTATCCCACCAAACCCTTTGTTTCCCTACCGTAAGCCTAACGTTACAACCCTTTAAAGACCTCTTTGATAGTCTTTCCTAGGTGCTTACGCCAAAGCGATGGAGGTTTGATCTATTCTCAAGCCTATGGTAATCTATGTACTAGGACCTGTTAATGAGTGTTTATCTTCCATTTCCACTTTGATATATTTCATATACACCCGAGAGATGTGAGTATCCAAACACCCCTTATGTGGTGCTAGTATGTAATTTCCGTGCTTGTTATGACTTTTGCGGGGCTTATATGTGTTGTGGACTGTTTTAAACCAATGCTTCATGACCCCTAACTTATAAATTAATTGGCTAAAAGCACATTTGCTTGAGGACAAGCAAATATCAAGTGTAGGGATATTTGATAAGGTTTTAAAATGTACCTTTTTGAGGGGTCGTTTAAGCCCTTATTTGATCACTTTTGTATCCGTTATTACTTAATAGCGTTCCTTTTCACTTTTTAGGTCTCTTGAAGGCAAATTGCTGTAATGGCACTTATTTGGACGAAAAGGCGCGGATATACTAAGAAAATGGCCAAAGTCAAGAATCGAGACACTCAAGCTGCTAAAACACAAGGTGGCGGCGTCACTGCTTAACTGCGACGCCGTCGAGCACTTCTGAACGGACGTAGCCAAATTGCTTATTTTCAAGTGGCGGTGTCAGGCTTTAAAAGAGTAGGCCGTCGCAACTCAGACGGCCTAGATTTGATCCAGGCGGCGTCAGAAGCTGAAGAGGACGGCGTCACAAGCACAAGGTGATACCGTCGCAAGACTAACGTGGCCAAGACGAAACCCTAATGATGGCTACCCGACGGCGTCACAAATCATAAGGTGACGCCGTCGCACTTGTAATATTATATATAGAATCCGAATTTTTCAGTATTAGTGTGTAGTCTTTTGGAGTAAAAACCTAAACCGAACCAAGGCTGTCTTGTACAGTATTTTAGGGTTCCAAACCCTATCTTACATCAAGATAAGTGTTTTACTTCATTAATTCAATTATGTCTTCAATTATTTGTGTGTATGCTTGCATGTTCTCCATGTCCGGCTAATTTACTTGTGTGTTTGCTTAGGGAATATGAAACTTAATTATTGAATATTTATTGGTTGTCTCTTATCTTAATTGTTAATGATCTAGTAATGCGATAGGTCATTCGTTGTGTAATTAATGCTTGATTAATCTTTGTGAACCTTAGACTATAGCACTTAGAGTAGTTGTAGGCTAAACCACTCAAAGAGTGCCTTAGAGTTAGAGTTTATAATCTCTAGAGGGCTTTGTAGACGAGACCCTTTGGTAAGTTCAAAGAGTTAGGGATAAACGCATACCCTACGACTTTAGACACACAACGCGATTAAGAATAAGGACGTGACAATTCAACCATCAATAGGAGATAATTAAGGAGTAATAAAACCTAAGTAAACACATCTTTAAACTATCATACGAGCACACAATAATTAGACATAGACTACATACACCTAGATTAGATAATTAGATAAGTAGAGTAATCGGTAGAAATACCAACCCCCAAATCCAAACCCCGAGATTCGTACCTTTCCATTTTCTAAAAAACATAAAAAGATAAAAAAATAATCTTCCTCAACCCCAACCTTAGCGTAGTAACTTCTCACTAGCATTCCTATTCCCCTAGAGAACGATATCAATACCCGTGGCTTACCCTAATACTACACTACAACGATTAGGTTCACTGCCTAGGGTGTTATAAAACTTGCTCGAAGAAAAGGAAGTTCCTTTGACCCCGAACGACGCGTGTAGCGTTATCAGTACATCTATTAAAAAAGAACATAATCTGAGGTATTTACCAACAAAGTGACATACCAAATCACAATTCTCAAAAAATAAAAATAAAAATACATCAAAACACACAACACTGATAAAACACATCTTACTACCAAAAAGATTAATAGACAAATGTCCTAATCTATACATTCCTTTTAAAAAATACAAAAAGTTGATGCAACCAAATCGATAAACATTGTTGACCATTAGAGACATGGGCCATGACTTTCAAAGACTTTTTCTGAGGATGATTATGTTCTTTCCAAAGTTGTAGCTGATGAAAAGACTGTAGAGATTAGGAGGAGTTTACAAGCTAAGGATATTCAATCAATATTAAACTAGTACACAAACACAGAATCAATACTTCTATATCAGTTTACTTGGGTACCGAAACATGTTAAACAAATCAAACAACCCACCTGATAATCATGTATCAAGCTGCGTCATGTGGCCTTGCCGATCTGAAACCAAAACCGTCAACTCTCACTTACACCGGATATATCGGCACAACAGCGGCAAAACAGTTTTGGTGTTTGTTGGTTCGA